>OV725083.1:23613340-24175168 GCA_928085145.1 Nezara viridula
ACAAAAACATATTTGAAAGTGAGCGTATGACAAAAATGCAAAAGTAGGAATGATCTTTTAATTGTTTTAATAGATTGGTATCATGTTACAAATTTATTTGATAAGAAGAGGTCTTTGTTCCCATTGTATTCCTTGTTTCTCAAAGGAATCCTGCAAAAGCTGCATATATTTCTATATTATAAGAACTTTTAATAAATACCTTATTTATAATGAATATCTGTTATTATATATAATTTATATAAGATTATTTTTTATAAAACTCTTATTTAATCTCACAGTCCTTAGTTAAAATTTTAAAATATTATCATAATGTTTAAAAATTATAATTTTTTTACGTTTCGGCTCCAAGAGACATTTTAAAAATTCTTTTTCTTTTTTAAAAAAAACAAAACATTAGTCAACATTAAAATAACATTATTATTACTATTTTTTTTCTTTAAAATATTTATGTATAAAGAATACTACTCCAAGGTAGTACTTGTTTTATTACTAATAAAATGCTTTCTCTTCCGAAAATCCACTGATTTTCTTCTGTTTGATTGGGTGTTTAGTAAGTCAGTCTATAATACAGCAGAGTGAAGTTAAAATGAGTATGATAGAGGAAATAGAAATTAAGGAGCACGTTTTGATATAATAAAATAAAAAGAGAGATTGGAGTGGATTTTCGGAGGAAAAAGAAAACCAAAATAAAACATTCTATATGTGGATATATTTTAAGGAAAACAACATTTGGTAATAATGTTAACTAATGTTTTGTTTTTTAAAAAAGAAAAAGAAAGTTTGAAAATGGCTCTTGGAGCCAAAACATTACAAAATAATAGTTTTATATAAGGGTTTTATAAAAAATAATCTTCTGTAGATTGTATATAATAACAGATATATATATATATATATATATATATCTATATCTGTATAAATATATATATATATATATATATATATTTATTTATTTAGAAATATAATAATCTGTCACGTGGACAATAATTATAATGCTATATGAACACATTGACACCATATATACAGAAAATATAAAATTGATAAAAGTAAAATAATAACTAATTAATAATCAAAAATTCTAAAACTATGTACAATAAAAAATAACCTAAAGATAAGTAAATTAAAAAGTCATACCTATATACAATAAATATATTCAGGTAGGTATATACAATTTACAATATATACAATTTTAATAATAAATATCAGATACTTATTAAAAGTTCTTATAATATATGCACCTTTTGCAGAATTCCTTTAAGAAACAGTAGATGCAAAGGGAATAAAGACCACGGTGAAGACCGCTTCTTAACGAATAAATTAATAACATGAGACAAATCTATTAAACAAAAATATTATTACAACTTTTGACCCTGTGTACCGTCGGCTCTTGGAGCCGAAACGTTAGAAAAAATAATTTTCTAGATATTTTAATAATGTTTTAAAATTATAAGTAAAGACTGTGAAATTAAATAAGGTTTTATAAAAAAAAATAATCTTAAATAGATTAAATATAATAATAATTTAAAAATGTCACATTAGAGATTTACAATATAATGTTACAATGACATTGATAATGTTATTTTAATTTTGAGTAATGTTTTGTTTTTTAAAACGAAAAAAAATACTGAAAATGGCTCTTGGAGCCGAGACATTAAAAAATAATAATTTTTTTAACTATTTTAATAGTGTTTTAAAATCATAAGTAAGGACTGCGAGATTAAATAAGGGTTTTATAAAAAATAATCTAATAAAGATTAAATATAATAATAATTAAAAAATCTCACATTAGATATGAATAACCTATTGTTTATCATAAATAAATATCTGATGAAAGTGCCAAGATGTTCTGTTTTTCAAATTCAGGCCTCCCTATTCATATAATTTTGTATCCTTCCTCAACATGTATATTACGTACTTCCTATTTTAGGCTAGGATGACTTCATAATTAGCAAAATTAATTATTTAATCTAGTTTTCACGATGTATTAAAGAGTATTTTAATTCCATAAAATTTCAAACTAAAGGAACAGTTCTATGATAAAGTCAGTTCTGATAAACGGTTGCGATACCTGGATACTAAACATTATCTTAGGAAGAGGTATTAAAATGTTTCAGACAAAAGTTCTTCGCAGAATAACCTGAGCAACTTGGGTACAGAGTTTTAATTATTGGTAAGAGAAACAATAAAAAAAACTGCATACAGAAACTGGTCATATCATATGATCATAGCAGAGATGGAGAAGGCTGGTTAAGTTGGCAGAGGATCTACAATATCTGTAATCCCAACAGAAAATAAGACAATGGCTTAAGGGTTGCTACTATGAGAAAAAACAAAAATGTGGGAAAATATTAATTTAAAAAAATATTTTTTTCAAAAAACAATCGATTCTACATGATTAACAATATAAATTACTCGGTTATCGAATTAACATTTAATGGCATCATTACAGTTCAATTCATCCGGAATGTAATTAAAAAATATATTTTAGGTATTATTTTCAATTTTGGAGAAGATACTATATCATTTTTTGTTGTAAGCAGTGTATTATATGCCTCAGAAACCTGGACGATTACAACTGACTTAGCAAGAAAATTGTTATCAATGGATATAGATTTTTGGAGACATAGCTGTAAAATATCAAGACTACAACATATTCAAAATAATGCCATTAGGGATAAAGTGAACAAATCTCTCAAGATCCAGTACTCCTCTGAGACAAAACAGCTGAGTAGGTTTGGGCATGTAATGAGAATGACGGACGCCCGATTGCCTAAAAGAATCCTAAAGCATGTACCATTGGAAAGGAGGAAGAGAGGACGCCCGGAAAAGAGATGGATGGCAGGTTTACATAAGGCTATAACAGCAAATCGACTCCGATAGGAAGACTGTTAGAATAAAAAGAAGTGGAGATAGAAACAACTATACTCTACGACATAAGTTTTTGTTTCTATGTCGTAGAGTATAGCCTGAATGTTATGGCCATTTACGGAGAATGACAGAGGACTGATGTCCAAAATTAACCTAATAATAGAATAAAATTAAATTAATAATAGAAAGGAAGTAGGTTTTTTTTCTACAATTCTTTGTTATGTGAGTTTCTCAAGTGTTTGTTTTCGTTTAACAAAAGTCAAAGTTAAATTAATTAGTTTTAGTTATCAAAAAATATCTGTATTAATCTATCACAAAATTAATCATCAGGCCAATGGACAAAATGATTCATCCTAGAAGGATATACTTTTGTTTCCATTAGTAAAAATGGAATTAAATCAAGGAAATCCTCGTCATCTGTGAGGTCGTCAAAACCTAGCATATCCTTTTTTGAAAGATAAAACATACATAAAAGTGATTAACACAAAGAATACAACAAAAGCACCGTAGAAGGTTATCATAGTTGCAAAGGGTAACCCTAAGTAACTAAGTTTTTCTACGAAGTAAAGCTTAAGCGCCTAAGGTCGACAGAAAAGATTAAACTTGGTTTAATCTTAGATAACGCTTAATCAGTATGAGTTGGAACAACACACCCTAAGTAATAAAAACAAAATTAAAGTTAAAATGAAACTAAAACAATAAGTGCCCAGTAGTGAAAAAAGAAAATGTAACATCAAATAAATAGTTTTTCAAAAAACAATTGACTTTCATTGAGCATCAAAATAAGTTGATCCACCATCGAAATAATATAAAATGGTAACGGAATCATAACAATTAAAGTCGTCAGGAATGAATTTAATTGAAAAATATATTCTAGCTGTTATAACGGGTATAACGGATAATGAAGTTGTTACTGCTGCAAATGAAGCATGCTCCTTATTTCCTGCACATATTAATACAGTGTTGAGCCACTACAATGAAGCAATATGGAACCTATGTAAATAAGCATGGCGTTACTCTTGGACCAAGGTTCCAAGCACCAATAAAGTGAAGAAAATCTACGATGACACTAGTCAACTCAGACAAATTAAAGGAACTCTTTGTAACACGCCTCAGAAGAGGACACACGAGACTTACTCATGGACACTACCTCTATGGTAATTCGCCACCAAGATGTCGCGGCTGCAATATATTTTTAATCGCAGAACATATTTTAGTATATTGTCTGACCTTGGATAAATCATGGACCTTGTATCGTCCTAAAAACTGAAAAAAAAAACGTACCTATTTCTGAAAAAAAAAACACAATTAATACAGACATATTTAAACAAAAATCCTCTAATAAACAACAAATTCATTAATAAACGCACTTACCATGTACATTAGAATTAACCTATTCAGTTGTAACAACAGACATATCTTAACAATACAAATCTCACCAGAAACAACATAATCTTTTCACATATGTTTATTGGAAATGTAATGAAATTTAATAAGATGCCTCTAACCTTAGCAGTTGCACATTGTACCCAAATAAATAAAAATAAAAGAAAACATTTAAACTTACGAACACGATATGCTAAACCTGGTTGAATAGAGGCAAGAAATTTATAGACTACGATATAGTCACACTGTTGGAATAGCAACTATAACACAAATCAACTTGAAGTGATATAGCGCACAAATAACAAGAACTCTTGGACAATCTCCAAATCCATTACACTCGTACTCTGCGAGCTCAATTACTATAAAATTTATATGTATATTGTTTAGGAAAAAAGAAATAAATTTGAAAAAAGTATAATATATATATATATATATATATATATATACATATATATATATATATATATATATATATATATATATATTATATATATATATATATGATGTAGAGATGGTTGACCGTTGATATGATATGAGAAGGAGTTAGTCGAGGGTGTGGTCAAATAAATAAAAAAATTAAAATATATAAATAATTTTAATTTTTGCCGACGTTTCGACCCACTTTGCAGGTCGTCTTCAGGGCTACAAAAGATAAAAACATGTTGAAAAAATAAAAATAAAATAAAAAATAAATATAAGTATATATAAATTACGAAGAAGTTGTCAGATACAGAAATAAAAGATAAAGAAAATAAATACATGATAAGAAAATAGATAAAAGAAAATAAATACATGAATGTTAACGAATAAATAATAACGAATAAAGGAGATATCGTACATTTTTATTCGTTAACATTCATGTATTTATTTTCTTTTATCTATTTTCTTATCATGTATTTATTTTCTTTATCTTTTATTTCTGTATCTGACAACTTCTTCGTGATTTATATATACTTATATTTATTTTTTATTTTATTTTTATTTTTTCAACATGTTTGTATCTTTTGTAGCCCTGAAGACGACCTGCAAAGTGGGTCGAAACGTCGGCAAAAATTAAAATTATTTATATATTTTAATTTTTTTATTTATTTGACCGCACCCTCGACTAACTCCTTCTCATATATATATATATATATATATATATATATATATATATATATATATATATATATATATATATATATTTTAAATCTGAAAAGTTTTGGTAAATTTAGTTCCTTGTTTTAGACCTTCAGAGCTAATTTGAAAAATCCATGAAATAATAATATTAAAATTTATTTAATAAATATACATAAAATTCAACCAATCCTTTCAATCCAAAGCCCATCTAGAAATAGTTGATGCTCCATTCTATATAACCAATAAAACCCTACATCATTATTTTAACATCCTATTTTTCCAGTCCTTATCGCAGAAAAGATCACCGATTTCCTTATAACCTTAAATGCCATCTAAATACCCTTTCATAATCCCTATCTAGTAGTGTTGCCCAAATGCGAGACCAAGGCGAGTCTTTGTCTTGCGCACTCAGCTTTAATCTTTGTCTTGGTTGTAGTAGACATCGCCCTGTATTTACTCCTTTAGACGACATTGTGTGAGGGAATGAGAAGGAATATATAATATATAGGAATGTGAGGTTCCACTGTGAATTGTAATCAATTGTGCAGTGGACAAATTGCTCATTGGAAAATCTCACATCGATAAACAATCGAAAAGAAGAAAAGGTCCAATCAGGTAGCTGGCAACAGATGGTGAAGAGGACGCCAAATACTTGAGGCCTGGACACCAACACAAGACGTCATCTGGGAGGAGAGGCTTACTCCATTGAAGACTACGAATATCAAGCCTACAGTTATTATACTTTAATATATTCACTTATATCAGTTGTCAAAATAAATTGTTTTATTATACCGGAGTGAATAGTCCTTTTATTTTGTTGTCCTATAGGCCTCACAATTGAAGAATAAACCAGGTGAGTCAATTCATTCAAAGTGTTTACTAAGTCCCACATTTCATTTATGTATTCTTATTGTTTCTTCTCACACAGTGTCATAAAAGGTATTAGATTCCCGAATTCCCAATCACAGTTAAACACCCTCAAAAAGTCGACATCCAGTGCCGGGGTTTTGTTTTAATTTTCAGGAGTGTAAATAATATAAAAGCGGAAGGCTATTCGCTATTCCCGCCAAAACTAATCATTTAACATTTAACTTCATGTAGGTTATTTACATGGTATTGGTCTTGCGCAAGAGTCCCGCAACAGTCTTGCAGTTACTTATTAGATTATTACTATAGGGATATTACTGTAATTTTTTAGATAGGGGAAACCTAAATAAGTACTAATGAAAAAATAGAAGAGTTAAATGCAAAAGTATGTTAGTTATCCCAATTATTTACATATAGTAACTAAAATTGTCATGTATTAGTTTAATTTTTTCTTTAAAAATCGAATTTTTTTGACAATTTTGGTCTTGGTCATTCAAAGTGCAAGACCAAGACTGATTTTGGGCAACACTACTATCTAGCTTCACCAACCCCTGCAATCCTCCACGAAGTTTGAAGCGGTAATGGCCCAGAGACCTTTTGAAAATAAGCACGCATCGGAGTTCTGCCAATGATCTGATTCCCCACTCAAGTCATACAAGACTGTGAATAAGAGACGCTGGGATCTCCTAGAGATCTGCCTTTCCTTCCACAAGTGGGGAAAAGGAGGGCTTGGCACGGAGTTGTTCTAAGTGAATGAATTATGTAAATATTATTATTTTATTTCAGTTTCTTTTATTTATATACATTAATTTTTATTATTCTTACTTCTTTAATTTTTTTTTATTTATGCTCTCAAAACATTATCATAAATGTCCTGAACTGGGACAGATTGTATTATTTTTCAATAAATAATTTAAGTGTAAAAAAAAGTACCGCTATTGCGGAAGTTGAATTGAATTTAGTTTTATTTATTGCACATACGGTATGAATAAACTTCAGTATCGCTACTACGAAGACCCTTAGTTTTGACAAAATGTAAAAATATTCAATAAAGAAATAAAATTTAAAAAAAAAATAGTTTTAAGTATTCCACCGATATTATGGTATTAATCATAATTTATACGTTATTCTGATATTTAAGAAATAACTTAAGTTTTTGTAATTCCAAAAGTAAACATTAAATCCATCCATTAATTAACCTGATAACGTTATTAAAAAATGAGACATATCGTGCATCAACAGTAAAAAAAAAAAAAAAAAACTATCAGAATAACAACTTTTGTTTTAAAGTTAAACTTAATGAAATATTAGACAATTTCCATTAAAGTACTCACAGACACATATAGTTAATTAACACATAGTTTTATCTTAGTTACAACAATAATTCATATAAAATACTCCTTTTAAATGGGACAAAAGTTGGATTTATACTGGGATATAGGATAGAGCTTTTACCTTGATTGCCACTATAAATTATAACAAAACAAACAAACAAAGTACTTACGTACAATGGATTATTATATCTCGCTTACCTGTAACACACAAATGAAAGGAAAATTAAAATTAGGCATGTATAAATATCCATATATTAATTTAAATCAATATATAACAAATCTAAGATTAAGCGAAAGAAATAGAGCTTATATTTGTTAAAATAAAAACATGTTAAATTAAGGATATATAGTGATACATCCGGTTTTCCAATTCTGTCGAAAAAGTTGCTGTAACTTCCCAGGCAGACAAACAGACAGACAGTCACAGACAAACTGTTGAAATAAAAACAGGGGCACGAGGATCTAAACTTCTTTTCCTGAAAAAGATCATTAATGGACCAACCCTATTGACATCCTGGAAAAATATATTGCGTTTCACAATTAAACTACACTGGTAATTTAAGCCATCATTCCTAAGCCCGATCGGTTTGAATTGGTCTCTGTACCTTGGCGTGAGTTATAAACTCGGGGAGGAAAATCTTGTGCAGTGTGCCATTCTCTGGAGAATCGTTACCCAAACCGGACGGTCACTCATCTGAGTACTTGCCACATTCGCGACGTTTCATAACATTGATTATCCCCGCACAGCCATCTCACCCCCTCACCATATATATATATTTGGATGTTTTTTTTAAATTTATTTAGTTATGCATATCTTTACTATTAGTGTGTTTGTTAATGTTAATGTTAATGAATATACTCAATATTTTTTTATATAAACAACTTATGACTCTTAGTTAACACATTTGATCTCTTAGTCAATTAGCAATTAGTTAACGTCTATTAGCCGTCAATTATCTCTATTATTTTCTTTTTAATAGAAATTTAATTTCATTTTGAATTAAAAAAAAAATCCTTTGTCTTTATTCTTTGAAAAATACTTTAAAATTAAATATTTTTACTGCAGAGCCGGGTATTTTAATTCAGGAGTTGCAGTAATTAATGAAAACGTTGCAGATCCTTCTTACCCCCCTCTAACCTCTCCCTCTTATCTTTATATCTCCTCTCTTTCTCATCATCCCTCCCCTATCCCTCTCTCACTCTCATTATTTTTAGCTCTATAAAGAAGTAGAGGTTTCATTCATAACCAATCTGTTTTTTTTTTTCTTTTCTTTATTCTTTTTTATGATCGAGTTTTCTCATTGTTACTGTCTTTAAATGTCTAATAAAGTGACGGTGACGATAAAACTGTTAATGTTCAAATCCGTTTTTTAAATGAATTAATTTGAATATATTAGAAGGAGTTGGTCAGGGGGTGCAGTCAAATAAATACTGAATTGTTAAAATAGTATTTTATTGTATATTGAAATAATTCTTATATTATATCACGGTCAACCATCTCTACACCATAATTTCATAATATTCAAGTTTTAATTGGAAACTAGATTATCCAGGTAAGAGGACAAAGAAATTTACGATCAATTTTATGTGATAAATACGTTCCTACATAGGTGCGTATATGGACATCCGAATAGTTTCGGATACCAATAAAAAAAATACTGAAATAACTTCTTGCATAGATGTGGTGATTGTCTGTTTATATATGTGTCTGTGGATCTGTCTGTGTCTGTCAGTGAGTCTGTTCCTGTCTTCTTGTGTCTGTCTGTCTTTCTATGTATGTTTCTGTCTAAATCTCATCGTAACCACAACTATTTTATTTACGAAAACTCATGGAATTGGAGCGTTTTCAATCCAGAGGGGGGAAAAACTTTGTCTATTTAATTTGGTACTAAAAACTCGTAAATACACATTTACTTTCTACTTGGATCGTAAGATAATTTGATCAAAAACTAGATAAAAAGGTGGCTTACGAAAATATTGGGTCTATATAACCTCGTTATTTTGAAAATTTGTGTAGGTCACCCCAAACATCTCAATATTTTTGAAGGCCACATTTTTTCTCGATTTTGTAATAAAATTATCTTTCGTTGCAATTAGAAAGCAAATGTTTATTTACGAGTTTTTAATACTCGTAAACCATTAATAATTAAATAGACAAAGTTTTCCCCCTACCCAGATTTAAAACGCTCCAATTCCAAGAGTTTTCTTAGATAAAACAGTTGTAGATTACGATGAGATGAAACTATTTAAGAAATTTCAGACGGATATTAATAATTCGATAAAAAAAGGTCTGTACCACGGACTATTCGATTTTCGGAATTGGGGATTTTTCAATCTGGAGATCGCCAAACTTTATTTATTTAATTAGTTAATAAAATCATTTAAATATCAATTTTCTTTACACTTAGATCTTAAGATAATGTTTGCACAAAATCGAGCAAAAAGTTGAATTTATATATCGGACCGTTTTGTATGACCTACATCCCCAACATGACAAAATAACGAGGTTTTATTTGCCAAAGGACCCAATATTTTTGTAGACCACCTTTTTTTGTCTATTTTGTGATTAAAGTATCTTACGATCCAATGTACGAAATGTATATTTACAATTTTTTAATACGTAATTAAATAGACAAAGTTCCCCCTCCCCTTCAGATTGAAAAGGCTCCGATTTGAAGAGTTTTCGTAAATAAAATAGTTGCATGAGATGAAACTATTTATGAAATTTCAGGCGGATGTTAATTATTCGATAACAAGGGGTATGTACCACGGACTAAACAATGCGCAATCAATTTGAATGATAATAAATATTATCAAAAAAAAAGAATTAATAGTGGTTAATTATAATCTGTAAACATAAACTTAGTGAACAACAGAAGTCTATTAATATCACTTTGGATTTTTGTAATAATAGAAACGTGCATTTAATATCAAATGCTTCATAATAATATAATTTAATTAAATCAATTAATTTAATTAAAAATATATTAATCAACTTTATGAAATTGGAAAAAAAAAATCAATAATGTTGAACTATCAAGAACTGGCCACATCCTGACGGTCCGATATTACCTTCGCCTGCGACTAGTGGACTTTCTGCTTCACAGGCTGTAAAATCCAATCAGACAACGGCGTGCTTCTGTTGACTTTGAAGACACACAACGAACTTCACATTCTACAATAACTATTATCTTGGAGAATCCTCAGGTTAGGGAAGAGTTTGATGGCATCCAATAACTCACCAATCCTCAGCTTCTTTGCTTGGGTACATCCATTCAGAACCAACCTTCTGAGAAGTGACCTATTGAGAGGAAATCCGCTGGACGCAAGACATTTCCAATTCATCGAATTCATTCTGAGACGTTTTCTATTGAGTATTTCCATTCTATCTCTGAGATATATCGTTCTGGGTTTGAATGGGGCACGAATCCATCGTAATGGATTCTTCCTATTCATCATCAGAATTCGCATGATATCTTAAACTGCAATAAAGCTTTTTATTATATTTTTTTCTATCAGACTGAAACGAGAAGAAATCGCTCGATATTTCCTATTACTTCAGCATTTAATAGACAGACAAACGCTCTAAACTTAATTACAAAAGACTCATATACATGACTATAACAAGGCTTATTTGGACTTACGGAGTTGAGCTATAGTACTCCGATAAATCATCGAATTCCTCTCGTGACCAATTTTTACAATCCAAAATCCTTCGTAAAATCCTCAATGCTAACTGCTTAGTTACAAATAAAACCATCTATAATGATCTTAATGTTTCTTATTTTTCAGATCTGGCCCAATCCAGATATCTATTCTTCCATAATAAACTTCAGAACCATCTAAACCCTCTCGCTTTTAATCTTGCTTCCTCCTCAATCCCTTATAATCTACCGAGGCGTCTGAAAAGAAGATGGCCCCGTGATCTCCTAATGTAGACATATTATTAGAGTATGTGGCTAAAGCATTCTCGCTCAATCTCCACTGGCTATAGCCCCAGTGACGCGGTTGAGAGAGAAATTCACGGATCTCCTGGAGTCATGCATGCTTTTCTCTCCACTGTTGGAGGGACAAGTCTGGTTCGGAATTCTCTCGCCAGATTGTAAATATTGTGTATATGTATGTATGTGTTCTTTTTATTTATTTATATTTAGGATTATTCTTATTTATTATATATATATATATATATATATATATATATTATTTTTTCTGTAAAATTTATTTTATTTATTGTACATAGAGTGTGAATGTGATCTCTGAACACTATTATAAATGTCCTTTGAGACAGATTGTAATATTTTTCAATAAAACAAAAAATAAATAAAAAATAATAATTATTAGAGTGCTACCATTGGGTACTTTCTCAACAAGTGTTTTCACGTCATTATATCAATATGTTGAAATTTACTAAATGTATTTCTTTAATACAGTTGTAAATATCATTAAGAAATAAGAAAATAAAATTTAAAGAAATAACTAGAAAAATATTCGTTTTCTAAATAAATAAAAACAAAACATAATTAAATTACAGTTTCGACGATACCAGTATATTTTAAATAAATTTTATATGTTTTTAGGGTTAGAACATCGAAAGAAAAATATCCATACAATGCAATAATCGACAAAAAAAAAATTTCGATTGCCAATACATCGACATTGTGTTAAAGGATTAAAAAGTAAAGAAACGAAACATGGAATAGGATTAATGTAAAACTCCAAAGAAGGGATTCCCAACCCAGATCTCTATGCCCACGTGACGTCACTTGTGCCCGACTATGTCTAATATAATCTTTATTATATCAGCGATTATCTTGGCAACACATGAGTTATAAGATAATTTTAGCACGAATTTTATAAAAAAGGTGGCCTTCAAAAATATTGGCCTATATAACCTGGTTATTTTGAAAATTTGGGGGTGTAGGTCACGCCAAACAGCTCAATATTTTTGAAGGCCACCTTTTTTATCGATTTTGTGATCAAATTATATTAAGTTCCAAATAGAAAGCAAATGTGCATTTACAAGTTTTTAGTACCTAATGAAATAAACAAAGTCTGCCCCCATCCATATTGAAAACGTACCAATACCGAGAATTTTCGTAAATAAAATATTTGTAAGTTACAATGAGATGAAGCTATTTACGAAATTTCAGGCGGATGATAATAATTTCATAAAAAGGGGTCTGTATTACGGACTAATATGATAGATCGTAAAGGAGATATAAGAAGTTAAGATTGGAGGGAAATTGCGATAAATCAGTGACCATTATTTCATATGGCATGATTAGACTGGCAGATTAACTTAGTCTAAACTATAAATGTTAAATCTATAATCAGTTTAAAATCTATTTAGTGTAAAATGTTATTACAGTTTATAAAAGATTACTAATCAATAATATTTCAATGGTACAGAGTTCTTTATTACACGAAAATATGAATCTGTAATTTCTGATATGAATGTCAAAGTTTCAATATAACTTTCAAATAACTTCAGATTAATTTTAACTTTTTTAGATACTTAAATGAATGAAGTTTAATAAACTTCTGAAGTGAACGTCCTTTTTTTTTTTTTTTTGGATGTTTGTCCCCGTTCGATCATGCCATTTACGAATCTTCATCGGAATAATTATTTCGTAGGATTAAGACAAAGGAAAAGCGATTTTCAATAATCAATTAAAACAAGACAAAAGGCCCTTTTTCCCTTGAATATGTAATTAAACGAAGTTGAATCCCTAATAATATAGAAAAAAGTTATAATAAAAAGATAAGGTGATATTAAAAAACTTTTTATGAATAACTCAGTAGATTATTGAGGAACATTTTAGATAATATTAACAGGATTTGATGAGTTCGTAATAAATTATAAAACGAAATTTTTAATAAATTCCAAATTTCAATCAATACTTGATCTAACTCACTTAATTGAGATCTAACTTGCACAGTTTCAAAAAAAAAGAAAACTGTCAACCCAATAAGAGCCTTTGGTTCAGTAATTTCTAAGTATGTACTGTCTTTGTACAAACGTTTGTACAAGAAGGTGATTAAAGTTTTCCAATCATGCTTTATGTGTTTTTACTTCTTTCCTGACAATTCCTAGAACGAAGTTGAATAACTTCTTTCTCAAGCTTTCCCCGACTTAACTCTCAATATGAAACTTAAAAAGCAATTTTCAACAACTTAAAGAAACCTTAAAAGTAATTTGAATAAACATTTTCAACTGTTACTAAGAGAGTATCATATAATAATTAATTTCGTATCTGAAATATGTGTATGGATAAGTAACCTTTAAAGAAATTAAATGTAGCTTACAGTCCTTGGTATAGACCAATTTTTATCAAATTCTTAACATCCTCTTGAAACATAGTGCATAGCTTCATCTGATCGTATCCTGCAACCATTTATTTACGAAAACTTTTAGAATGTGGGCGTTTTCAATCTGCAAATCGGTAAACTTTGTCTATTTAATTACGTACTGGTTGAGGGAGAAGTGCAGAGATCTCCTGGAATCATGCTTTTCCCACTACAGTTTGAAGGACAAGTCTGGCTTGGAGTTCTCTCACCAGATTGTAAATATTGTATACAGGTATGTATGTGTTATTTTTATTTATTTATTTTTAGGTTATTTTATTCTTATTTATTATATATATATAACCATTGAATAATATATATATATATATATATATATATATATATATATATATATATATATATATATATATATATATATATATATATATATATACATTATTTTTTTGTATAATTTATTTTATTTATTGTATATAGAGTATGAATATGATCTCTGAACACTATTATAAATGTCCTTGAGACAGATACTAATATTTTTCAATAAATAAGTTTAAGAAAAAAAATTAAGTGCTAAATACCCATTTGCTTTCCAGTTGGATCGTAAGATAATTTGATCAAACAATCGAGAAAAAAGGTAGCCTGCAAAAATATTGGACGATTTGGCATACATAACCTCGTTACTTTGTCATATTGGGGGTGTAGGTCACGCCTAAAATTTTCGAAGGCCAAATTTTTGCTTGATTTTGTGCTAAAATTATCTTACGATCCAAGTGTAAAGCAACTGGATATTTTAGTGTTTTAAGTAACTAATTAAATAGACAAAGTTTGGCAATCTCCAGATTGAAAAATCGCCAATTCCGAGAATTTGCGTAAATAAAATAATTGTAGATTGCGATGAGATGAAGCTTCAGCCGGATGTTAATGATTTGATAAGGACTGCAGCGCCTAAACGAATATACCGATATCAGTTAAACTTAGCTAAAGTATTTTTCTCGATGTCCATTGAATGTACCTATATAACACACTTTAAGGAAAACAAGCTGAAAAAAAAGTTAGGAGGGCTGGTAAAATTAGATTTCGAATAACTCAAAAAGTCTACACTTTTACGTCGCTATCGTAATGTAATGTTATATTGCAATGTTAAGAGTAAAGTTGGCGAAATTTCCGTAAAAAAAAAAATTTGTTAAAATTGGACAATTTGGAGTAAAGATGTGGTCTCTAGATGATTTTTGTATTTTCTACTGCAAAGCTTATATCCTTTGTTTTGGATTTTGATTTTTGAATTGCTACAGTAATGCTATTTTTTTTTATAGCAAATTAGTAATGTTTAGGCCAATAATTCGAATCATATTTTATTATTTATTTTTCATTGTCACTAGGAAGGTAATGTTACTTTAGATGTATAATTGTTTGGAAATAATAAACCATTGTGAAATAATTTGCAGCTTTTTGTTATTGTATTCTAGGAAACTGTTTGTAGCCTTGAAAGTACTGCAAAAATAAACCATTATTAGCAGGGGTCGATTTTGATAGACCCAATCAAGAAAAAGACATAGACTGACGAGAGTATTAAGGCAACTATCATAAATCACAATTCTAATTTTTCCACAACCCCAATAAATTGGCTTGCCTAGCCAGAATATTCAGTAATGTAACAACTAAAATATAATTATATGCATACATATATATAAACTTAACTATTTAATTGGGAATAAGGTCACTTAATTATTATTCAATATACTATTGAATGTTCATTTCTTCTGTTTATTGACGTTTCGATCCCGGTATTTTCTTTTTATTAATCAACCATGGGATCCTCTTCGAAGCTAGAATTTTAAAAAATAGAGCTTCGATCAGGCCAGGGACACACCGACAGTCTCAGCACCGTCCACTAGCATATAAATTAAGCTACATATCAATTAGCTTAATATATAACTCAATATATAGTGTGTCCCTGGCCTGATTGAAGCTCTATTTTTTAAAATTCTAGCTTCGAAGAGGATCCCATGGTTGATTAATAAAAAGAAAATACCGGGATCGAAACGTCAATAAACAGAAGAAATGAACATTCAATAGTATATTGAATAATAATTAAGTGACCTTATTCCCAATTAAATAGTTAAGTTTATATATATGTATGCATATAATTATATTTTAGTTGTTACATTACTGAATATTCTGGCTAGGCAAGCCATAATAGTTAAGTTTAAATTTAATACTCAAAGGTCGATTAAGGGAAAGTTGTAAACATACCTATATATATATGTGTGTATGTGTGTGTGTGTGTTTTATAATAGAATGGTGTTAGTGATAAACATATAAACGTTCTTATAATTGAAAATAAATATTTTGAAAATTAAATCCAATTTAAAAATATTATATGGGAAGCTATTTCTTGAAAATTAGTCAATGCTTGAATAATCATAACAAGGTAACGATGTTGGAAAAATTGTATATACAGTATATTAGTTTAATATATTGATATTAAAAATAAAAAATATAAACACGGATCTATGCTTATGGATGTTAAAATATTTTCTCCTTTCGTATTATTTACCTATTTGTTTTTATTCATAAGATGTTAATTACTTTATATTTTTTCCAGTGCGTTTCCATAGAAGGGTAAACTCTATGTCGTCCAAATGAAAGAAACAAAACAACTTAAGCAAACGAGTGAAATTATTATACTCCTTTTTTATTAAATCATCAAAACTGAAAATTATACAAAAAACAAATCCTTGCACATACCTACTTAAACCCATTAGAGCTAGGGGGTGGACGCAAAATTCGATGGTACACAACTTTGTTTCTATGGGTTTTTCCTCTTAGAGAACTTATTTCCTAGTTACAGGGCCATTTATAGTAATTTGGCTCAGTTTTTGACTAATTTGGTAAAATCAGCGTTGGTTGACCGTTTTATACCTCACCTCGTAATCAAATTATAAAGTTAATGTACTCGTTCGAAAAAAAATTTAACGGTCTTTAATCTATTGAAAAATATATTATTTGCACTGATGCATCGTTTAGAAGCTATAGGTGAAAAAACAAAAAAAATCTGAGTTTTTGACTGTAAAAATTTTCCCTTGGTTGCTCCCGTTATCAATTTTTTTTTACATGTCTAAACCCATATATACAAGTAGAAAAAATAAAAACTTTTCTCACATTTTTCGTAATGGATTTCCCGTTTCGAACCTCAAATTACTGGCCTAACAAAACCCTACATCATGACCTTAATATCCCATTTGTCCTCAGGGCAGTGACCCAGAGACCTTTAGTTATATATATCTTGGAGTTCTGGCAATGGTCAGATTCTCCACTCAAGACATCAGTGTATGTGGTTAAAATGCTCTCGCTCAAACTCCACTAGCTTCAGCACAAGTGACGCGGTTGAGAGAGTAGCGCAGGGATCTATTGAAGTCCTGTTTTTTCTTCTTTAGTTGGGGAGAGAAGTCTGGCTTGGTGTTCCCTGCCTTATTGTATATAGGCATGACTGTGTTTTTACGTTTTTAATTTACTCATTTTTAGGAAATTTTATTTTTTATTGTAAATATTTTTAGATTATTATTTTACTTTTGTTAATTTTATATTTTCTGTATGAATGTATGATTGTGTTCGTATATTACTATAATTATTATCCACATGGCAGATTGTTACATTTCTAAATAAATTTATTTATTTATATGATATTTACAACTGTATACAAAAAATACATATGGTAAATTCGCACATGGATATAATGACATGAAACACATGTTGAGAAACTACCCATTGGTAGCACTCTAATAATATGTCTATATTAGGAGATCAAGTGACCATCTTCTTTTCAGACGCCTCGGAGGATTATCAGGGATTGAATAGGAAGCAAGGTTAGAGACGAGAGGATTTGGATGGTTATGAAGTTTATTATGGAAGGACAGATATCTGGATTGGGCCAAATCTGATACATAAGGAACATTAAGGTCAATATGGATAATTTTATATGTAACAAAGTAAGGAGCATTGAGGATTTTACGAAGGATTTTGGATTGTAAGGATTGGATGCGAGAGGAATTCGAAGGTTGGTGGAGCCCCATAGCTCATCTTAATAAATAAATTAAAAAAAATATACTATCTAAATTAGCCTCCATTTTTTGGGTCCTCCAAACAGCTGCTCTGGAATGACAGACAAGGTTCTTTTTATTCAGAATAACAAACACTTTCGTGATTTACATTCAAATATTCGCCTGTGATCAGGTCGATTTTATGGCACTAGGGCTATGAGTGATCACTATTTTTAATTTAATAAATAAACATCAAAGATTGATTTAAATTTTTATTTATAAATCATTCACCATTTTTAAATTGAAAATCAAATATAGTTGTTACATGATTTTGTGAAAAAAATAATTTCAAACCCTGTTTATAAGCATTTTATCATTTATTGGAATGAAAAATTATGCAAATCAGTCACTAGAAAAATACGTCTCTAACACCTTAGGCGATAGGAACTACCAATACACCGTTATCCAATCCGGTTAGTTTTGTCCCTATACTATATATGTCAAACCACGGATATTATTTTTTAGCGAGACATTATATATCCCATGGAACAGAGGGAACTGCCACAATAAAGCAGCTGCGAACGACCTCCTTATAGCTCTACCAACCTCCGTTGGTCCAATAAAATCCAACGGCCTGTCGCCTCCGGGTCCGATGAAGTGTAAAAATCTTGTTGAAAAGTATGGAAGCTAATGGTGATTATTTTATGAAAACAAAAAGTTTATTAACATTAATTTGTATTAATACAAAATTTATTTCTGTTAGAATTTAATACTAATTGTTTAGGGAACACATCAAACTTGATATTTGAATTAAATCAAGTAAGCACAACACAGCTGTTAAGCTGTATATATACCTGAGTCATTGTTGTGACGCCGCCATTGTGGAAGCGTAGACGCTCACGTACCGTGATTGACTAGACTGGCCAGTTGAAAATTTTGTGATTCCACTGATTTATTAAACATGGAGTAAAACACTACAGCGGCCGGCAAGGGGCCAAGAAAGGAAGAGAGGGAAGATGAACGAGAAGACTGGCACAACAAGAAAAAGAAAAAATGCAAGTATCCCAACCCACCTATATTTAACCTCCTTATAAAATACATGTAATAAAATATAGCAATCAATTTTACTCATTCACTTATTTAATCCTTTAACTCCTCTAATTTTACAGTCCACAGCAATAAATTTTCACCAGCTCTTAAAGCAGAATTATTATGACAATATCCCTGACAGTCTTGGAAGGGATTGGTTCCATAGAACGATTTACAGGATCCTGAACTGCTGGATTCAATTCCGCTGCTAGCTTCCGCTTTATCTGGAGCATAATAGCTTTTGCTTGTATTACTTCACGCCTACAAGCATCGTAAATCTCCTGCATACGTGCACTCGGGAAATCTTCACCCGCAAGAGCGTGAATGGTGTCACATTGCTCCCATTTTTCGATAAACAGCGCCCAATCGGAATTTGCAGCATCTAGTTGAGCTTCAAATAATGGAGCTTTCTCAAGATCCGAAAGTGCTGCCGAACCATGATCTGAACATCCCACGATGTTCCGGTGTAAACCTCTGAGCTGTCGCTCCAGGGTAGTGATTTGAGTGTTGTAATCAGTGGTAACTGGTGGCATTTTCATAAGAAAAAACGACGAAGCAAGGGGGTTCAAGGAAGAGAGAACCGATGAACTCGAAGAAGACTGCAATGTAATAAAGAGAATAGAGAGACAACTATAAACAAAACAAACCAGGCATGAATGTGCTAAAGAGACCATGCAGAAACTGCTGTAAGAAAAAAAATTGCAATTTAAGCAATAAAAATTTAAATGAATGAAAAATGAGGTATCTAATTATAAACCATACACATATATTTATAATCAAATTAATTGCTTTTAATTTGATATAGAATGCTAAGTTATAAAATATGTGTGTATATATAAGAATAAACATCAAATGAGTGCGTGATGTTTTTATCCAATAGAAGTTGATATAACAAAGAGAAATTAAAAGACTGCTACCTCTTTATTTAGTGAATGAATCAATAATGAATGCTTAACTTAATGGCTGGACGTTAGATAGTAACATTGAACTATTATGATTACTATTAAAATACTTATTAAAGACAATAAGTGCTAATTAATTTCTGATAATATATAAACAAGTAATGTAATTCAGTAGATAAATCAATAAATAATTGGAATACAAAAAAAATTATTAAATGCCTGGTAAATAAATGTTTCTCAATTAAGGTAGCGGTTGTTTTAAAGAGGGCTACAAAAATGATAATTCATAACTGATATGGATTCATTATGCATCGAAACCTAATTCAAATATCAGAAAAAGAAATAGGCCAATGAATAGAAATTAATTAATTAATTGCTAAATTTGATGTGATAAATAATATAAGAAGATAATTACAAAACTAAAATGAGAACAAATATAAATATGAGTGCCAATATACTACATTTAACCTGAATGACATAAGAAAATTTTGTATGATTTAATCATTAAAGATTTTAATGATATCGGGGCTCGGTGGACCATATGTTTGATTTATTATTAAAGATTTTAATAATATCAGAGCCCGGAGGACCAAATGTTTACTTTACTATGCCAATCCCTTCCAAGACTGTCAGGGATATTGTCATAATAATTCTGCTTTAAGAGCTGGTGAAAATTTATTGCTGTGGACTGTAAAATTAGAGGAGTTAAAGGATTAAATAAGTGAATGAGTAAAATTGATTGCTATATTTTATTACATGTATTTTATAAGGAGGTTAAATATAGGTGGGTTGGGATACTTGCATTTTTTCTTTTTCTTGTTGTGCCAGTCTTCTCGTTCATCTTCCCTCTCTTCCTTTCTTGGCCCCTTGCCGGCCGCTGTAGTGTTTTACTCCATGTTTAATAAATCAGTGGAATCACAAAATTTTCAACTGGCCAGTCTAGTCAATCACGGTACGTGAGCGTCTACGCTTCCACAATGGCGGCGTCACAACAATGACTCAGGTATATATACAGCTTAACAGCTGTGTTGTGCTTACTTGATTTAATTCAAATATCAAGTTTGATGTGTTCCCTAAACACTAATAATACTTTATTTATTCTTGGACAAGTCCCTTTAGAATAATGTACAGAGAAAGAAATATGGGCTTTGGAGCCTCAGAGAATAATTACAAAATAAACAAATTTATATTATGAATGAATGAAAGAAAGGAATATTATTTACCTTCAAACTTCAATTAAGAGAAAAAAAATTAAATGAAAGTATTTAAAACAAACTAATAATTTATATATATATATATATGTTTACAATTTTATGAGAACTAAACGGATAAGAGGTGATTGGACAGGCGGGATTCAAAGGTAAGGGGATAAGATGGGATAGAATTCCATAGGTGTGTGGATCGATTAATGAGAAATCTATCAAAAACTCGGTGGGATCTTGTATTTAAATCTGAAAACCGGGAACGGGTTTTCCTGGATCGGAAAGAGGATTTCAATTAAAGGAGCTCGGAAATGTATGAAGGACTACGGTATTGGACTTGAAAGAGAAAGTATGCTAGGAAATACTTACGTCGGTAGGAAGGATAAAGGATAAAGCCATCAGATTTTCATAATAACGGGAAAAAAGGCGTCCTTTGGGATCTCGAAAATCAATCGTACAATGCAACTTATCAAACGTTTTAGTTTCGCAGCGAGATCCCTGGAGACGCCCGTAAGTACCGTACAGCAATTAGTGTTGCCCAAATGACTCCTCTCGATCTTGCACACTCAGTCTTGGCCATGGTCTTGGTCTTGCGCAAGAATCTCGCAACAGTCTTGCAGTTACTCATTAGCTTATTGCTATATAGATATCACTGTAACTTTTTAGATAGGAGAAACCTAAGACCGAATGAAATGTTAGAGGAGTTAAATGCAAAATATAGTGGTTAAACCAATTATTAACATATAGTAACTAAGATTGTCAAGTATAAGTAAACATTTTGCCTTAATGTTTATTTAAAAAACCGATTTATCAGTCCTGGTCTTGCAACAGTTAGACGGCCTTGGTCTTGGTCTTGCAAAGTACACGATAGAAATGAAAACATCAAAAAGGCGAGATTAATATGAAATATAAATTATAAATAATAGCCCATTACAGAGAGGATGGAATGCTGAACATTTCCCTCACTTACGTATGTAGATCCGATTTTTAGTTTCTGAGGTACTTTAATCCATATCTTCAATAAAATTCGTTATCACTTGGTTTTTGACAATATTTTTCCCTTTTTGTCTCTCTAACACAGCCTCGCGTCAAGATAAAATTTTAAATAATAGTCCTTCACAGCGAGGATGAAATGCTGAACAATTCCTTCGCTTACAGTATGGAGCTCCGATTTTTAGCTTCTTAGTTGACTCCAGCTGGCTTTACCCGAGCGTTACACATCGGAGATCTGACGGCTAAATCTCATTCACTTTCCACAAAAAAAGTTCTAAACGCTTCTAAACATTAAAAAGTTTCATACTAAGTCACTAACTTTACGTTACCGAAAGACCTTCGCATGCCAACAGTTAACGACCACATAGGGACACACTACAAGAGATTTAACGGTAACTTACAAGGGCATACTGACACACTCGTACATGATATGGCTACATTTAACATAACCCAAATATACTTAGGAGGCTAAAAAGGAGCTGGATAAGAGATCTACTCGCTTAAAATTTATACTAAAAGCCATATAGGAAAGAATGCCACTGGGCCCTAATTAAATGCCATTTTTTTCCCTAAAGTAAATTTGATTTTTACTTTTTGAGAAATTATCTGATTTTCATACTTATCATGCGAGCGTATTTTATAGTTAAAGTTATATTATTAATTAATACTAAATTAGCACTATAAATGGAATTTTTGTGATGCGATGTATTTTTCTAAATTCTTTAACTTAAAAAAAAATATATTTATTTCACATTTGGGATATTAAATAGGTCAAGCATAGAAGACATTTTCATGAGTAGTTAGAAATGTAATATAGTAAATTTAGAAGATGAAAATTGAAGTTGGGGAAAATGAGAGCCTGGTGTGGATTAGACTTGAGGATTCGCTCATATTGGGCTTAGCTATCTGGGTCAGCTGTTGGGAAGATTGTTAAATGCTAGTGGGACACGTCGATTCACACAGGATGTCCAAATCGAGATTGGATATGGAGTGGTTGTGGCATTTGGGCGTTCAGTGTAAGGGAAAAAGTTACTAAAAATAGTTCAAATAATTTTACGTAGTATTACATGTTCACAAGTATGCACGAACACAACACAAAATAAATCCTCAATTATCCATTTTTATTATTTATTAAATCTACTAAGGTAAATAATATACATGAAATAAATAAAAATATATTGAATACAAGTGACAGAGAAATACAATGAATTGAAAAGGCTTGTAGATTATTTTTTTGTTTATTTGGGCCTTAAGGCGGAAAACCCTAGTCATCAACGCTTGGTGTTCATTTATTTATTTTTTTTAACTGGAGTTTAAAAACCCATTATAAGATAAAAAAAATGAAAATAAAAAAATATGAATAAATAAATTTTAAAAATGAATGTAATAAAAAAAAATAAATAATTAATAATAATAAAAGGCTTAGCGAAGGTTCGATGACGACACCACCAATCGCTTATTACACACCTCCCTCCACCGTTCGTCGTCCAAACCCAATCCCTTCAGATCGGCTTTAATGCAATCTTAATTATATAATTACATAATTAACATAAATGATAGTAATAGTAAATTAACAAAGAGAAATATAAAATATATAAAAAATAAAAATTAAATGCATTTCTTTATTTTGTTAAATAACCTATGGGTTTTAAGGTAACTTATAGCTTTCATGTTTGATTCATTATTATTATCATATAAACATGAGTGACAGTGTTAAGGCTATTGCAATATTGGTATGTTGGAGGTGGCTGTTTATTGAGTAGATATGAATGAGTCAAATTTGTATGACTTATCCTTACCCTAGCCACGGCGACCTCTTCACTGCGATTAGAAAAGTTCGATGTGGTCCAGGGTTTTACTGATTCTTTGATAACTTTTAATTGAGGTAGAATAGTAGATAAACTATCTATTGGTAGAATTCTAATAAAATGTCTACATTAAAACCTCTCTAGGGCATTTTAATTTCAGACGTCTCGGAGGGTTATCAGCGATCGGAGAGAAAGCAAGGTTAGTACGATAAGGGTTCGGATGCTTCTAAAGTTTATCAAGGAAACATAGATTTCTTTGTTTTGGAGGGGGGCCAAATTGAATATTTAGCTGAAAACTGTAGTTTGAGAAAATATAAGCATTGCGATGGATACGAAAGAAATTTGAGGCTTCAATGGAACCCCAAAGATTAATAACAGATAAATACAATAGCATGACAAGTTTTTTAAAGAAACTACCAATTGGTACTGCTGGTAAAATATCTTAATTAGGATATCCCTTTTTTTCAGATGTTTCGAAAGTACATCAATGATCGAAAAGGAAGCAACGTTATAAACGAGATGATTAGAATGATTCTAAAGTTTACTATGGACGGACTAATATCTGGATTGGGCCAATTCAGCAATACATGAAACTTTAAGATCGTAATGGATGATTTTACATTACCAAAGGGAGTTGAATTAAGGAGTTTCCGAACGAGAGGAATTGTATAGTTTAGAGAAGTCCCAAAGCTCAACTCCATATGTTAAAAAAATCTTGCAAGTCATGTATATGAGCTTTTTGTGTTAATTGGAAGCTTAGATCATCTGTATATTAGATTCTGAAGTATCCGAAAACGTCCTATAGTTTCTTGTCAGTTCAATCTTTAATGAGGATTCCAAGCTAGACGTTTGTCCAGGTGATGTTCTAGGTATCGAATCTGTTGAAGAGTTATAAATAAAGTGTTGTTAAAGGATACTATAAGGCAAGTGGTCATATGTAGTGTTGCCCAAAATCGGTCTAACTATTGCAAGACCAAGACAAAAAAAAATCGGTTTTTTGAATAAAATTAAGGCTACATAGTTACTCATACTTGACAATTTTAGTTACTATATGTGAAGAATTGGTATAACCAACATAGTTTTGCATTTAGCTTTTCCAATTTTTTTTGAGCTACAGTTACAGTAATATATCTATTACAGTAATTACATTAATATCGATCTGATATTAATGTAATTAGATTAATATCAAAAGTCTGTTGCCAGACTTTTTCTCAAGGCCAAGACCAAGATCTAGCCTGAATGCGCAAGACCAAGACTCGCCCTGGCCTGGCATTTAGGCAAACACTAGTCATATGGTTTACGAAGAAGAATAGATGTAATTTAATGGTCATTCAACTTAAGAAAAGTTGAAAATGGAGATTGGATATTAGAGTGCAGCGTCCAAGCTTGGGGACGTGAAGTTTAATAACTGTCGGCTGAGAACGAACCACTTTAAACAGAAGCTCTTAGGGTAATGAACTGAAGTGCCATCAAGCATCTCCATTAATCAGGAAAAAATTACACTAAAAATGCGGTCCGCGTATCACACAACTTCCATTTACCACTTAAATTTGAGTAGAACTAGGTATAGTCCTTGGTGCAGACCCCTTTTAATCGAATTATTAACATCCGCCTGAAACTTCGTAAATAGCTTCATCTCACCATAACCTACAACTATTTTATTTACGAAAATCTTGTAATCGGTGCGTTTTCAATCTGGAGGGGAGCAAACTTTGTCTATTTAATTAGGCACTAAAAACTCGTAAATGACCATTTGCTTTCTACTTGGATTGTAAGATAATTTGATCAGAAAATTGAGAAAAAAGTTTGCCTAAAAAAATATTGGGCCGTTTGTCCAAAATAACCTCGTTATTTTGAAATTTTGGGGGTGCAGATCACGCCAAAGGGTGCATTATTTTTTTGGCCACCTTTTTTTCTCGATTTGGCGATCAAATTATCTTACGATCTAAGTAGAAAGCAAATAGGTATTTACGAGTTTTTAGTACCTAATTAAATAGACAAAGTTTGCCCCCCTCTAGATTGAAAACACCCTAATTTCAAGAGTTTTCGTAAATAAAATAGTTGTAGGTTACGATGAGATGAAGCTATTTACGAAGTTTCAGGCGGATGTTAATAATTTGATAAAAAGGGGTCTGTACCACGGACTAGTATTTTCCTATATACCGAACTAATTAATTACAATTAATTACCAATTGTTAATTTGTTTTTCTCAAGCATCTAATCTGTTAAATTTATAAGTTTTCGTCACTTTTTATTTTCTTCAGTTATAATGATTTCTTTTCTTTTTACTCATATATAATTATCGTAGGACGGATGTACTATGCCAGAAACCTTCGTAGGTATTAAAAACTCATGAATACCTTTTAATTAAGTAAGATAATTTGGTCACAAAAACTAAAATAAATGTGGCCTATAAAAATCATGGCGTGTCATCCATCAAAATAACGAAATTAGGCCAAACGGCCCAATATTTTGGTTTATTTATTTTTAATTTTTGATTTATTTTATTTATTTATTTTTTATTTTGTGATCAAATTATCTTATAATTTAAGTGGAAAGCAAATGTGTATTTATGAGTTCTTAGTTCCTATTTAAATTAATTAATTAAAAATTAAAACGCCCTAAATTTCTAGAAATTTTCGTAGATAAAAATGTTTTAGGTTACGCTAAGATGAAGCCATTTACGGACTTCTAGCGAATGTTAATAATTTGAAGTCGTCTGTACCACCGACTACAAGATGAAGTCCTAAGTAACGGACTTGTTTAACAGGAATAAGCGGAGTACTGTTAAATGATGCTGGACAGTATATAATATATTTACGACAAAGAAAAAAATGTGATCTGAAGAGTTTTGTTGGCAAGAAAAACTCAAAAAACATAAGGTAAGCCTGAAATTTCTAATATAAAAGTTGATAACAGTAATAATAATTAATAGTAACGTAACGTTACAGGAGAACCATGAAAGACTAAGTGACTGTGGGATGAGGCAATCTATATAACAAGCAACAATAGAATGGATGTGAGGTTAATTAGCAAGAGCTAAGAAGGCACTCGGGCCAAGAGCACTTAGGATAATTAAGCTCAAGTCTTGAACCTACCTCAACCTCATGTATTGGATGTATGCGTACTTACATATATACATATATGTAATTTAGAGGTAAAAGTTCAGTTTTTATGCCAGAAAATGTATTTTGTTGTCAATAATTTTTACTCGAATAAGAAAAAAATTAATCCCATAAGATACATTTAAGATATCTATAATTTAAAAATCGTCTAAAACGAAATTAATTTATTTAAATATAAAAAAATCATTAAAATAACATAAAAATTATCATAGATTAATATTCTAAACTTTTAACACTTTTTTTTAACGTATTAGGCACACGTTTCTTAGGAATTCGTTACTTTACATATTATCTTATCTATAACTCTAAAACTCCAAAACATTACAGAAGATCATTTGAAATATTATGTGTCTACAAAAAAAAAAACCTTAAAAAAATCTAATTGGACCTTCATATATTGAAATTCCGCCAAAGTCGTATGGACGAATATACCATATATTTCTTATATATACTGGTTGGACTTTAAATGTAAATAATAAGCTTCCTTGTTGATTTAAAGGTTGTAGTTTTTTTTCTAGATTGAAAAACAATGCCCTTTATTGACAATTGTGTGAAAAATGTTCCCAAAAGAAAATTTTAAAATCCCTATCATTGTTATTTCTGTAGTTGTCTGGAGATCAGTGTTTTTCATACCTTCCTACTAACAAGTTGTGTTAAGTGTAAGTTGAACATTTATGTTACCTTACCTATGTATTTAATCAAAGGTTGTAGAATTTTAATTATGGTGGCATAAGCAAAAAAAAAAAAAAAGACAAAAATTTTCTTAACTATGTCCATCATTAGGGCATTGATCTTAATAAATTGATTTTTCAATCGTTGCTCCCGCCAAGATTAATATTTCTTTGTTAGGTTTTTTTTATTCATAATTGACTCTCCTATCTCGATAATTCCCACCAACTTGATTATTTTTTTCTGTGTCTGTTGAAAACGCCTGGCCCATTCGTTTGAAAAGCGATAATAATTATTTATTATTGGGTCATTATTTACAGTCAATTTTTGCATGATTAAACACAAAATTATTATTTACTATATATTCAAATCGTGAATTATTTTATACACTCAATAATAATTGTCCCTATCGACATGAGGGAGAGGCGAGGTTAACAAGTGGGAGAGGAAGGGCTGGATAGATCGGGATGGTTTAGCACCTTATTGTACTGCAACAACCTCCAAGGGCCTGGTTATCGACCGCCTGCGCTGCCGATGTTGGAGCGCTCTGTCCGCCAACTACAGAACTATTTTAGTTCCGGCGTCTGCCACCAGAGGCGCCACCCAACGGCGCCGACCTGTCTAGTCCGACCAGGTCATTGACCCCTTGTCCTGTACTTTTGCCAATGTTCGCTCTTTTGTTCGTCAGCAAATCAGTATTTCAAAAATTATAGTTAAAAAAAAAAACAAAAAAAAGTTATATAAAATTTACAAATAAAATAAAATCTCATTACATTTCTTCGAAATGTTTCTTGCGATTTAGTCGTTTACAAACTAATAGATATTGTTAAAAAAAAACATATTTTCATAAATATTTTTTTATTAATGTTTTTATTTTTTTATTTATGAAAAATCTTTAAAAAATGTTTTAAATTCTTCAAAAAATTAACACTTTAAAAAATAAATCACTGGTCCTTAATACCAGTAATGTGACTGAGTGAGAGGCGCTGGGATCACCTAGAGTCCCAGTTTTTCTTACAAGGGTGACGGTTATGACTTGGCTCGGAGTTTCCTTAAGTAAATGAATTAAGTAAATATTGAATAAAAGAATGTCCGTATTTATTTTAGTAGTGTAATTATGTATCAACATCAACA
Source organism: Nezara viridula (assembly GCA_928085145.1). Classification (NCBI taxonomy): domain Eukaryota; kingdom Metazoa; phylum Arthropoda; class Insecta; order Hemiptera; family Pentatomidae; genus Nezara; species Nezara viridula. Next base: position 23,642,177 of record OV725083.1, read on the forward strand.
TTTTTTTTTTTCAAAAGATGTCCTAGTCAAGTTCCAAAGATTTTAAATAATGTTAAAATAATTGGCGATTTTCTAAAATGCGTAATACTAATAAAGAATTTATAAATTTATTTTTTCAGTTCACTTTCATATATACATATAAAAGAGCCCCACTAAAAATCTGCTACTACCTCTGTCCCTCATAAATGATTTTTTTTTTTTTTTAACGTGTACGTCTATTTTTTAAGTCTTTTCATCGTAGAATTATTCCTTTTTAACCGTAACTGTATATTAATAGTAAGAAGCATTTAGAAAAAAATATTGTTCAAAGGTAAAATTATTTTTGTTATAATGTCTTTAAGGACTTTTAGTTTCTTAATTATTTCAGAATTACAGAATTAGATAGGAGATTACAGAAGATCAGAATTAGATTGGAGAAACCCAACTAAGCCCGAATGAAATATTAGAGGAGTTAAATGCAAAAGTATATTGGTTATACCAATTATTAACAGATAGTAACTAAGATTGTCAAGTATAAGTAAATATTTTGTCTTAATTTTTATTTTAAAAACTATTTTTTCAACAATCCTGGTCTTGGTCTTGCAAAAGTTAGGCGTCTTTGGTCTTGGTCATGCAAAATTCAAGACCAAGACCGATTTTGGGCAACTCTATAGCAAGAATAATTTTATGGATATTTTTTTTTTCCTTAACGGGTCCTTATTAATCGAATATTTAATTTTCTCATATTATAAACTCTAATTTATGTATTTTAATAATATTAAAATAATCGCCGGTTTACAAAAATTGCATGCTATAAATAAAGAATTTATTAATTTATTTTTTCAATTCACTTTCACATACACATATAAAAGAGCCCAACTAATAATTTTGAAACAGCTACTACCTCTGAATGATTTATATACCTTCATAAATGATTTTTTTTTTAATGTGTTCATTCTTCTATTTTTTTAAATGTTTTCATCGTAAAAGTATTCTTTTTATAACCGTAACTATAAATTCATAGTAAGTAGCATTTAAAAAAAAATATTGTTTAAAGGTAAAATTATTTTCATTACTTTTTTTTAAGTGTCTTTAAGGACTTTTGGTTTCTTAATTGTTTCAGAGTTACTAATTTATATATATATATGTGTGTGTGTGTGTGTGTGTGTGTGTGTGTACACACATATATATAATATTATATGTAGATTAAATACTTAAGCAATGTAAGTTTCATTACATTACTTAAAAAAAGAAGAAAAAAAGGTCCGTTTCCAGAAATAAATGTTTTTCACATCATTTTTTATTTAGGGTTGTTTATGAAAAAGAAAATACAACCACTCAAATGTCTTTATTTATGATACTTAATTGATATTTGACTATGGTAAATATATTGTAGAGAGGTTTGTTTAAGTTTTCAGTCAGTGAAAAACAAATTATATTTATTTATTTTTACTTTGTATTTTTGCTAACTGAAAACCCAAACCAACGTCGGTATTTATGTTAGGCTATAAGATCAGATGTTTTTATTTGCTATTAATCAGATGTTATTTCATATTATATCAAGTTAGCAGAAGGATATAGTTTGATAGTTTATAGGGTTTATATTTTATTTAAATAAATGTATGTTACTAATTTATGTTTATGGTTTTGGATATTTTTTATTGCTCTGTAATTAAAGTTTTTTTATTTTCTATTTATTTATTAAGTATTACAACGATCTCTTACATGGACATTAGTTATAGTGAGGTAGGATAACATTCACAGTATATGTACAAAAAATATAAAATAAATAGAAGCAAAATAACAATAAATAATAATCAAAGGTAAATAATAATCAAATGAATAATTAATGTTAAATAAAGTTTTTCTTTCTAAATAAATACGGTTTCAATTTATTCCACTCGACCCATCACTACATTATATATATATATATATATATATATATATATATATATATATATATATATATATATATGTACTTCTAAAAACGGTAAATACAAGAATAATATTATAGATAATTTTTTTTTTCTTGACACGTACTAATTAATCGAATCTTTGATTTTCTCCAATTATAACTCTAACTTCTGTATTTTAATGAGTTTTTACTCATTTACTCATAAATATATATAGACAAAATACATGATATAATAATGAAATATACGTACTCCACAAATAATTTACTAAATAAATAATCTGTTAATCTCTCTAAACACGAAATTGAAAACATTTAATACTTTATCTTAACAGTTTTACTTTTAAAAAATATATATTAATGGGTAATGAATTATTCAGAAACCGTGGTAATCGATGTCTGGATAAAGTTTTCAATACCGACCATTTTCGGGTATATTATTAAATCAGTTTTCTAGGCTATACAAGCAAATAAATGGGGGTTTCGATGGTTATTTAATAAAAATATATTTACCTCTAGGAGGAAAATAAGGTAGAAATAAACTTGAACAGGTATCTCGTTTTCTATTAATAATATAAATAATGGTAAGAACCCGTATTTATTTGAATTACATATTTTTTCTCTGTAACCTTTTTGGTAATTATGTTTGATATATAAAAGATAATATATAATTTTAAGGAATTCAGTGTGTTTTTTTAATCGTAAAATAAGAACGAAATTCAAAAAAACATTTTGAAAAAAATAATATAAAAAAACAAGTTTCTTCAATGTTTCATACAATCAAGTAATGTTGATCTATTTCTAGATATTATTATAATATTAGTGATAATTTAAATTTATTTATCACTAATATGAGAAAACAGACAATTACAAGAAAACTACACTATTAAGATGATATTTCAACTTAAAAAAAAAACATCAAATAAATATGATTCAGATATAAATATTAGCCATGTAATTAATAAATAAGTTAATAATGATTTTTTTTTGGGGGGGGGAACCACGAGAATTTTTTAGAACTAAAGTATTTATTAAATTAGATTTCATATTAGAAAGATTAGATCAAGTTTAGTGTTTGTTTAATAAATGTTGATACCAGAACAGGCAATGTATTTCCTCCTTGTCTAAGAATCCGTGGGGAGTTGCTGGTCAAGACAAGAAACCCTGATAGGGGATTTGTTCTGCGGGGATAAGATGGAGCGACACAAGGGGAATATGTGTTATGTTACAGAACAATGTGTATAGGAAAAATAAAATGTTTTTTTAATTCTAATTTTAATATATATATATATATATATATATATATATATATATATATATATATATATATATATATATATATTTTATTGAGCAAATACATAAACGTATACTATCATTTGTGTGGTGTGCATAAAAGTGGAATAGTTAAATTTACATTTTCAGAAAAAAAGATTTTAAAAAAGCATTAGAATATGTTATATACGTATTTATATGAACTGTGTCAACTCTCCTACCAATGGAAGTGACGTGTCATAATATACACGTTTTCTTATTTTTTTTCATTTTTTTTAATACGATTTTTAAGTGATGAAGGCTTCACCGATCAACATGAATATTAATAGGGATTTATGCCCCTGTGTTCAAGCTTTCCAACGGTTATATTTAAGTTGAATTTTAAACGAATTCTGTGTAATCATGAATGCTTTATAACAATTCGTATTTAATAGTTTTAAAGGACCCTAAAAAGAAATTTAATTTGCTTTTTCAGAACAAAAATGTATATGGCCTTCTATACTGAAAGCACCTTTTGGTTTTTGTACTTTATGATATATTACAGCTCATTTAATACAATAGTTAATATTTTCTTATTATTCTACACAAAAAAAAAGCAAATAATTGATATATATTAACCTAAAAATTCGGGCAAAACAAAGGGTAAAATAAATGACAAGTATTTCATTTGAATTTATATAATGTTTTTTTTCTTCCCAGCTTCTAGATTCTATTGGAAAGAACGCCGATACCCATTTTTATTATTTTTCGATTAAATATCACAAAAAAAAAATTTTGGTTGAAATCGGTGACCCACAGACTATATTAAGGTATGGTATATACCATCAGTATACTATGTTTATATAGTAATAATAAATGTAGTCCGATAAAACTTTACACAAAAATTTTCAAACTTTATAATAATACGTTTTTAGCATTTTTTTTTTAATATCTTATTTAATATAGCTTCTCTTCTTGTTTTTTCATCCTGCTTTTTGGGAGTTTTATCACATATAATAATTTTTGTTTAGAACACATTTTTACAATAATAAAAGCAAAATTTAAACTGAACCTAAGACAAAAGTTTATTGTGATTCAGAGAATCTTCATCAAACGAGAAACGATTTCGCTTCTTCTTAAACAGTCATCCTCGAATTCCGCTGCTTTGTGGAACAGCATAACTTGTTTTTTCCTTATTATTTAACAGTTCAATATTCTTATAAAAAATGAAAGAAGGAATTTTTCTATGATCATCTCATTTTATATATATTTTAAATTGATTCTTCTCGAGGTTTTTGTTGTATGAAATTTCAATATACATAGATGCATCTGAAATTTGACAATAGTTAAATGTTATAAAATAAAGAAAAATTGTAGTTGATCGTAAATTGCCCGAATTTTAAATTTATTCTGTATGAGCTTGATACGCCTCTGTAAAATATTAATAACACAAAAAATGTTGAACACTTGCTTTTTTTTTTTACCGAAATATTTACTTGCATCATTAAAAAAACTATCGAAATATATTTAATAAAAATTCATAGCGTTATTAAATTAATATTTTAATTATTTATTTATTTATTATCTGAGTTTCCCTCTACATCAGGGAGAGGGGGCAAGCAGGCTGAAGCCTCTACCCCCTCCCCCCCTCAAAAATGTTTTAACCCTGTTTTTTGAAGAAAAAAAGTTGGCTATATTGTCTAGTCAGTTCTTGTATTTTTAATTTAGGATGTACGTTCCAGGTAAGTCTTTTGACTAAGTAGAGTCCGAAGTACCGTACATAGTTTTTTGAAGTTACTGGGTTATTGTCAATCGTTATGGGTGGAGAATTCTATTTATAGCATAATCAGTGTATGCCTCTTTTCGATCTATAAGCTTATTTTGGTAATTATACATTATGTATGAATAAGTAAGCAAGTGTAAAAGGAACATGGGCTAACGTTTTAATTTAATTTCTGATAAAATCTAAAGGTAGAAAAATACAATATGACAATAACAAATTATTTTATTTTTTAACTAGATCACTAAGTAATTTATGATTAACGATCACTAAATAAATAAGTTAATAATTAATAGTTCGGGAGGTCCTAGCCCTGTGATACTAGAATTGAAATTATCCTAGAAAATTCTATGCAGTAAGTCGTTAGGAGGAAATTCAGCAGGAATATGCCAAGGGGGTTTCCACTTCATGAATTTGCATATGGCGTTCATAAAGTAATCCTACGGGGTTTACCTTCAGAAATCTCTTAATCTCAACTAGGATTTGCGGCTATTGTCATTATAGCATTGTTCTTTTTTTCTATAAACTGTTTTCAAAAGATAATGACGAATAATTCATTTTAAAAAATCTGGTGTGTCCACTCATACGACTTTCCTACCTATTTCATTTATTATATCTTTACATATGTCTATCAAAAAACAAAAAAAATTGAATTAGATTTATTCTCCTGAAAATTGATCAAAAAAAAGATTTTAGTTCAATTTATTTGCAAAACTAAAGCTATGTAAAACGGCTTAATGTAGATTAGCGTAAACATAGCAGTACCCTCTAATATTGCTGATCGAACACTGTTTGTCATGGCCTAATTGTGTCAACAAATAATTTACGTTAAAATTAGAGGAAATAATGGAACTTATTTTTATGGTGATGCGACAACAGATTTTCTTACTTTCACTAAGTTATCATTTTTCTCTCATTTATCCATTTCTGACACCAGAATATGTACCCGTAATCTTACATTGGAAATCGAATAGCTGTATCGTCGTCAATAGTTGTCCGAAACGAACGATTTTTTTTTTTGTTTTGTTGGTAATTTAATTACCTTTCAAAAGTTTTATTATAAATTTTACCATAGAATATATACTATGCGAGTTAGGCCCTATTTTTTTTTTTTTTTTTTTTTTTTTTTTCCTACCCCCTAGGAATTTCTTGAATAAATACAGTATGTATATAAATGTATATATACATAAATTTTCAACTTTTCTTTTATTGCCCAAGGGCATTTTAAGGTAAGAGGGCTCTGCACGCTGTATGCGAGTTAGGCCCTAATACATTTTTCTTTCCTTTATAACTTTTGTTGCTGATTTTTTTTTCTCGGGAATTTAGTCCATGTACGAAAATTTAAAGGATAATTATTTGAACATTATAGAAAAGTTTCTTCAAAATCGTTAGAGCGTTTTCGCTCTACGGTAGATAGAAAAACATGTTTTTCATTTATTGCGCAAAAGCTATTGCGCATGGAGCACTCAGTCATAATAAATATTTAGAAAGGTGCGCAAAATATTTTAATCAGTTAAACCAAATGGAGTAATAATAATTAAACCATAACAAAATTATTGATTAATATTAAAAGTAAAAATGGATAAACATTTTTATAATATCCTAGTAGAAAAATAACGAATCTACGTAAATAATGAAATTGATATCAATTTTTTTTTTATTGAGCATTACAACAATTTGTCACTTGGACATTAGTAATAAGTGAGGTATATATTATAATAATGGTAAAAATCTAACAATACATTTGGCGTTTCTCAATTATAATAATAATGTTGATGTAATAACATATGAGATTATGAATAATAAGAAAACTAGTATCATATTATGATATCTTGAGAATAAATAATGAAATAAAAAGCTTTTTATACTAAAAATTATTTTATAAAATAAAATAAATATTTATAGTTTCAGCCAGAGAATTCATCAATCTCATATATTAGCGCCAAATACTAAAATAAAAACAAGAAAAATGAAATAATTTACAAATTCAATATTAAAATATCAATAAACCAATTAATTGAGCAAAAAAATTATAGAAATTATTACAGTGGTTAAATTTGAAAATAAATAGAAATAGGTTAACAATATTGATAGAATTTATTTAAAATTTATTACAAAATTGAAAATTTGGCTCAACTTTAACTATTTTTTATAGATGAAGCAATAATTATTTATTTAACGATATTACAGTAGGTAAAATAAAAATTTTCAAGATTTTAATAGAAGAACTTTATTTATACATATGTTATAATACGATTATAAAAAAAGGAAAGTGAGATACTTTTTTAAAAAAAATTAACAATGATTTTTAAAAAAAAAATCCATTTCTTCAACAATCACGAAAACCCGTGTAAAATTTTACTCAACTCGTTATTCAATTATTATTATTTTTAGTTGTTTGGACAAATACAATTTTTTTTTTTTCAAAGAGGCTAATGAGTCGAACAATTTTTAGTTTTGTTAATTTATATTTAATATAATTTGTTTATATTTTTTAGGGAGGGTGATGAAGGGGGTGGGGGGGGGGGGTTAAAAGTAACTGTCATGAGGATATTTCAATTTAAAATAATACTTTTTTTTAGGAATCCAATTTCTCAAAGGACATTGTCAGTATTCATGTGCTAACTGAAATCCTGGATTACTGCCAAACAATTTCTACTTCGGTTAGAACTGCTGTAATTTAATGCGAGACAATTTAGTATAAATGTTTCTTTTTGTGTTTTTGTTCAATAGAATAGTATAGGGGAAAGATAAATTAAATAATGTAGAAAAAACATTTAGCATATATGTGTAATATTTCTAATATTTAGAGGGAATGGGAATTGGACAAATGATGAAATTTATGTAATTCAGCGCTCTATAAATAATTCATTGTAGACAGCAATCTTACCAAAAAATATTTTTATTTAAAATTTTTATATAGCTAAAATTGAGTAAATATTAGTGTTTTACGAAAAAATTACAAGTAGTTATAAGTATAGTTTAATTAGTAGTTATAATGCTAACAATTTTTTCTAAATTTCAAATATAAATACTGATTTAGGAGAGGTAAAGGACAGAAGTTTTCATTGAATAATAAAAATTCACTCAGCATTCTACGCAATTTTCTAAATTGATTTATTCATAATATTATAAGAGGAAAATATGACTATACTGGTTGATGACTGATTCTGACGCTTTTCCTAGATCATTATTTTTTTTTTTTTTGTTCTGGAAAATGTAAGATTTTTACCTATTTCTGAATAAATAATTACTAATACATATTTTAAAAAAAAAATTCCGTGCGTTTTGAGATGTAGCCTTTGGAACAAATGATTTGAAATTTGTTATGAAGGGTTTTTTTTTCCAGGCAAAACGTCATAAAAATTTGGGCAAAAGTTACTTAAATTTAGGACCACGTGGTATTTCGCGGTTTTCTCTCTTTTTTTTTTGTAGTTTTCAACGATTGGTTCTACTTATTATAAACATGAATTCTAAAGAGTGAGCGATATCGAAAGATAATATACTAAATTAAATTTACCCACATGTCAAAATAAAACTGAAGACCCTCAATAGACGACTCAATACTACTATAATCGCCTATTTCCAAATCTTCAAAAATAGAACTGAGACAGAAATTATATACATATCAATACCTACTTAAAGCTATACGGACTCACTCTTTTTAGATACACGGTGTAGCTAAAAACACCCACATACACAAACTTCAAACTTTCCAAAAAAAAAAAATACTATGAATTATAAACAAAGCAACTTCGTACGTGACGACGAAACCTTGCACACCGACTTCATCCTGCCTACAGTTGACCAACACATAAGTACTCTTTACAAACGATTTCACAATAATTTACACGGACATACTAACATACTAATCAGATATATGGCTTCAGCTGACATGCCCATCAATACGAGGAGGGGACTAAAAAGGCATTGGATGGGAGACCTCCTTCATTATCAAACCATTGTAATAGATTCAAGCCAGGCACTGCTGGGTGCTATCCTTCCCCCTGTTAATTAACTTTAATCAGACCATCTGCTTATTGTTAACAGCCGTCGACAGTTCAGATTAATATTGAAAGACAAGAAAATAGAAAAATTATGTTCGATATTTCAGACCATACAGAAAAATCGTCGGCCAATCGAAGAAAGTCACTAAATACATTTTTGATACAGATATGTATAAATTTTGACCTTGATGCAATAACAGAATAATTTCATTCAAATGAGACAAAAACAATTATATATGAAAAATACTTCAATGCTAATGAATGATAAAACAAAACGCACTCTTCGCAGGAGAAATTTTAAACGTAAATTAAATAAGTGTTTGTTATTCTGAGTAGAATGAATCTTGTATGCAATTCCAGAGCACGAGCTTTCAAAAATGGTGGCTGAATTAAAAAAAAAAAAAAAAAAAAAAAAAAAAAAAACCAATAACCCGAAAATCGATATGGAAAATATATTGCGAAAAATATGGAATAATTATTTATTTTTTTAACTTGTTTATATGGTTTCAAACATATAAGAAACATAAAAACCAACACAGGTCACCAAAAGAAAATTTTTAACATTAAAAAAAAAACAAGTTTTTAGATTTTTTTTTTTAAATTTATCTATAAATCCTGAATTGTGCATCGAAGCGAAAAACTTACTATTAAAGAAGAAATTACATTAAATGTTGCCTTGAATGAGTACCTAATATTATGATTGAGTGGAGGCTCATGTATGTAATTATGTTTCTTATAGTTTACATAGATCCATGTTACGCACATGTTAGGTACATGTATCGATTTCCAGGTTACTGGACATAATATTTTTTAAATAAGCTGCAATTTTGAAAAACGGCGGCTCTGGAATTATAGTTAAGTTTATTTTTATTTAGAATAACGTACACTTTCGCATTTTACATTCATTTTTTTTTACCTCAAAGTTCTACGACTATTAAGTGTACGAGGTTCCGATTTCACTCAAAATTCATCAAAGTACTGCAACGAAATTTTACATAATGGCTTTTTGCAATAAACCAACAATATTTACAATATATTATTATTAGGTTTTATGAGACTACATTTATTATTACTATATAAACATAGTATACTGATGGTATATACCATACCTTCCTCAACAAGATATATTAATACCTTTACCTACACGTCTAGTTTGGCAAAGCGGACTCATCTATAAACCAGAAGACTGGTTTATTGATCCTAACGCCAATGACTGAAGTGGCTCCGTGCTAGGGCGATATTAGTATAAGCTTCCGAGACCATTTACCACGAAAAATAACCAACATTTATTTTTTTCCTTGTTTCAAAAGAACGCCCTAAAGATGAAATGGAGGACGGTAATAAATTTCGAATACTACAATGAATATCACATTGGAACAAATTTGGAGTAGTATGATGCAATACAGTTGTTTATTTTCATAACTAAAAAAAAAAAAAAAATATTCTCGGTAAAGCATAAAAATAGCCCAGACTTGCTTGTTTAAATATGACTAGTTGATAATAGTTATTAACAATTGAGTAACATGATGCAAGAAGCAAGTTATGCAAATTTTCCTGTTTTATTTGGCGTAGGTATTGGTGGCAGTAAAACATGTATGGTATTTCACGCATGGTAAATAATGTGGAAGAGACTAAATTTTCGTCCTACAAAATATTTCGCACCTCTTGGCAGAAAAAAAACGTTTTCCCTCACTACTTTTTCGTTAATGTACAATGCAAACTAATAAAGCAATGAGCCTCTAGCATACAGTTAACTTTCCAACGTTTCTTGAATTTAGGCATCATCAAGGAGGAAAAAACTAGATCACATATATACAGAAAAAAAGAAATAGAAAAAAATTGCTATGGCATCCCATCAAGCCACCCAAAAACACTCTGAAGTAAACAGGAGAGGAAAGTTATATAAAACAGGTGATTAGTAGGGATGCAGAGGAGAAAATCATGCTTAGAATATAATAATACAAAAATGGTTTATTAAAAATAAAGGAAGAACAACAAAAAATATTTAAAAAATCTCGAAGTTGTCTAAAAATATATACATAAAAAAACAACTAAACAACATGAGGACACACAACTATTGCACAAATAATTTTTTTTTTTTTTTTATTAACGAAATTTACAACTGTAATTAATAATAAATACAACAAGTAAATATGCACAAGTAATATGACATGTACAACCTCAGGAGAAACAACCCATTGGTAGCACTCCAATTATTATATTTCTATATTAGAAGGTCCCGAGGCCATCTTCTTTTTAGACGCCTCGGAGGGTTATCAGGAATAGAAGAGGAAGCAAGGTTGGAAACGAGAGGGTTCGGATGGTTCAGAAGTTTATTATGAAAGGACAGGAATCTGGATTGAGCTAAATCGGAAACATATGGTACATTAAGGTCATTATGGATGATTTTATTTGTGACAAAGTAGGGAGCATTAAGGATTTTACGAAGGATTTTGGATTGTAGGGATTGGATACGAGAGGAATTCGATGGTTTAGTAGAGCCCCAAAGCTCGATCCCGTAAGTCCAAATAGGCCTTATTATAGTAATATATATGAGTCTTTTGTAAATAGTTGGCAGTTTAGAGCAGCGTTTGTCTAGTAAGTGCTGGAGTAGTCTGAAACGTCAGGCAATTTCTAGTCGTTTCAGTCTGGTATGGGGGTTCCAAGTGAGTCGTTCGTCAAGGTGGAGTCCTAGGTATCGGATTTGGTCAACAGGGATAAGTGGGGTATTGTTAAAGGATACTGTAGGACAGGAAGTCATAGGTTTACGACGAAGTGTAAAAGTAATTTGATGGGATTTATTGGAGTTTATTTTAATCCTCCAGTTTTGACACCATTTTTCAAGACTTGTGATGTGTGATTGAAGAGTTTGGGATGCAATAGATGGATCGTTATTGACTGATAGGATACATGCGTCATCGGCATAGATGGTGATGACAGTGTTGGAATGGGTTGGGATGTCAGCTGTATAAACTGTATAAAGGATAGGACCTAGGATACTACCTTGAGGAACACCAGCAAACTGAGAAAAAAGAGATGAAAAAGCATTGTTATGATTGACTTTGAAGAATCTGTCAGTAAGGTATCACAAATAATACTACTAAAATAAAGAAAAGCTCGAAAAGAGACATTATGGATGGAATAATTCAAAGTTATAAATGCATGGACGAATTTCTAATATACAGTTGAACAGATCACTTTCCATCGTTTCGACAATTCAGGAATCATCGAGGCAGCAAAGACAAGATCACCTATATGGAGAAGAAACGTTCTATTGGCTTGTGTTAGATGATAGTCACTCATGACTTTATCAGTTTGAATTGTTCCATTCATAATGTATCTTTTTGAGCTTTTGCTTATTTTAGTAGTTAAATAGAACATGATATCTATAAAAACAAAACAAAACAAAGATCAGTTCTGCACTTCACAATTTAATTAAACTTTAATAGTCTAGTTACAACATGTTAAAAAACGTCTGCCAAGTAAGGTCAGTATAGCTTCCTTACCGTTTCATTGGCTAAAAATATATCTATATTATAAGGTATACAAGACGGCAGAAGACGGCGCTTAATGCTTCAGTAACCGCAACACATCCCGTTTTCAAATGACCAAAAACAGATCTTTTAATAAAATACACCTAATTTATATGATTAAAATATAGCTTATTATATTTCGAAGTTAGGAACAAATCGTCCAACCGGCATTATTAATATATGTTCCCATTGTAACTTTTACATCGGTTAGTTGTAACATGTAACAATAGGTAAAAAAAAATCATTGAAGGGAGTTAGTCGACTGTTCTACATATCATGAGTGATAAATATTCAGGACGCAGTATTTTTTAAAAATTTTTATTTTTGCCATCGTTTCAACCCAAACATGTGGGTCACCTTCAGAGCGTGGTTTGAGCACTGAAGATGACCCACATGTTTGGGTAAAATAAAAAATTTAAAAAAAGACTGCGTACTGAATATTTATCACCCATGCTTAAAAAAAAAATCGTAATATAGGCACAATATATGGTTTATTTGTTAATTTTTTTTTTTGTTTTTTATTAGCCAATAAAGTTTAACTAATGAAAATCGGATAACAAAATATGAGTTTTTTTTTATTATTATGCAACCCACTCCTGATGTTTGGCCCATTACTCCTGAGGCACCCTGTATATTTTTGATGAAAGAAGCTTATGAATATAATACTGACCATGTCATACCAGCTACCTTAATGAGATGCACTCAACATTTAATTCAACGACTACAAGACCCAGCGGTGGTCATATCCTCTCAGGCCTACTTAGCTCCAATGGAAATAAGAGTCCTTTGTGAACCCCATTGGGGCTGGGGTCGGGCTTTTCCCGCAATTTAGTGCAGACCCCATTGAGTCCAGAATTTACATAGACCCCCCTGCATCTCGGGGGACCACTCCCGATATAGCTCGTATCAAAAGGAACCTTAGAGCAAAGGATAATGAAAGGGGTCTTGGGCTAGTGGTTATTGATTCCTTCTATATATCTCCAGATCAAGTGTGTCACTGAAGGCCCAATTATAGTGAGGGCTTGAAGAGTGAAGAGGAAGGAAAATAAACTGGACAGATAAAATAAAATGAACATGAATAATAAAAAGCCTCATTTTGATTTTCGATTTTTTTTGTAGGATTTTAATATAATAATTATTAATAATAAATAAATAGATCAAAATTATGTAAAAATAACAAGCAAAATTAATATATAAATGTACTTAAATTCCAAAAATAATGAGTTTGGTACTTGCTTAGATATAATTTTTAAGAATAATTTATGTTAAATTTTAAATATAAAATGAGAAGGAGTTAGTCGAGGGTGCGGTCAAATAAATAAAAAAAATTAAAATATATTAATTATTTTAATTTTTGCCGACGTTTCGACCCACTTTGCAGGTCGTCTTCAGGGCGTAGGATGTGGCACTGCGGGAGGCAGTTGAAACACTGGCAGCCACTGGCAAAATATTTTTATATTTTTAAATATAAAAATATTTTATTTAATTATAAAACTCTTTTTTATTTATTCATGATATTTACAATTGTATTAATAAATAAAATATAGTTATAAACTGTATATAATTTTAAAACTAAATTTCAAATATAGATTTTTTTTTGTTATTTATTTAATGAAATTTACGATTGTATAAAAAGTACAACCAGTAAAAATGCACAAATTAGACATAATGACATGAACAGACTTGAAGAGATACTACCCAGTGGTAGCACTCTCTATTTAATTCTAGGTGAGAAGATCACGAGGCCATCTTCTTTTCAGACGCCTAGGGGGATTATCAGGAATCGAGGAAGAAGCAAGCCTGGAAACAAGTGAATTCGGATGGGACTGGAGTTTATCATGAAAGGATAGGTTTGGGCTAAATCAACAGCATAAATATAGAATTTAATTTTTCTTTTTTTAAATGATATAATTATAAAAGGATTGTGAATAAAATGCATCTATTTTAATATAATATTTATGAACTAGTTTAACAATGCATAAAAATAATTATTTAATATAAATTATAATTTTGAAAAATGTTAGTTTGAAATGTGAAGTATTTTAAAATAAACATTACTTTATGAAGGAGGTTTTAGTACTAACTAAATAAGTTATGTTTTACGAGGGGAATTCAGTCCATAATGATTTTAATTGTTTAAAATAGTTACATAATGTGAAGTATAAAATTAAAATAATTAATGAGCAAATATAATTAGGTTGTGATGATTATTGTATTTGTTAAAAGTTTTTTCCTTGAAAATGATCGAAGGGAATGAAACGTCAGTTTAGAAAATAAAATAATGTAGGACTATGTGATCAAATATTGTGTATTTATTATGTTTAATATAATTATTATATTTAATCAAAATACGATTTATGTTTTTAATAGCACATTAATTTTAAATAATTTATAAAATATAACCAGAGCCTGGATTTTTATCAAGTAAAAGCCAAAACAAATATTTTATATAATATGCATTAAAATATCTCAAATACTAAATTTCTGACCTACATATTGTTAGCGAGGAAAATTTTCAACATACCATTCTCTTTATAATGAGCTATTTTTCAAAATTGTATCTTAACGCGACGCCGTGTTAGAGAGGATAAAAGGGACAAAATAGCGTCCAAAGCGAAATGAAATGAGTTTTATTGAAGACATGGATAAAAATTTATCAAAAATTAAAAATCGGACCTGCATACTGTAAGCGAGGGAAACGTTCAGCATTTCATCCCCTTTATAATTAGCTATTATTCATAATTTATATTTAATATTATTAATCTCGCCTTGTTGATATTTTCACAACTATCATGTGGTCTAAAACACACGCTTTAATTTTTTTATTACACAGTTTCATTATAATTATATATAATAAAAATAATAAATACTACAAGTCAAATAAAAGAGCATAGATAATAGAGTAAGTGAGAAATAACATTAAATTACAGGAATCTTATTTTGGAAATATATTTAAGAGAATAGATCTCGTTTCTTTTCTGAACAAGAAAAGACGACTCGCTCTGCCCTTATTTTCAGTCTGGGTCAACTTGTCCTAAGTTTTTTTGCTGGACTTATCCAACTCCTACAAGATGGCTCGCCTTGAGGACTTACTCACTTTTTCTTGTTGGTTTCATGTTATTAAGGTCATGAAAAAGTATGATTGTAGCAAGAGTAATTTTGTGAAGTTATATTTATATTTTAACTTAAGAGAGAAAGATTGGTAAAGATTTACAAATCTATCTATACTGCTCAAATATAGTAAGTAAATAGGGAGATTTCTGTTTAAGTCTTATCAAATTGGTTTTAATTAAATTAACTTATTTTTTCCTCTGTTAAGGATTCTGTATATTTTTTGTAAACATAAAAGGTACTCTTTATTTTGAATAAATTGTTAACTAAATGATATTCAGTATTAAGAATACTTGTTGTGTAAACAAACAGATTTTTTCGACATTTCTCAATTTTAATCCAGTAATATTATGTTTAACGACAGAAAGACAACATATCGTCCTGCCAAGACCCAAACCAACTCAAATCATTCCTAAGTTTGTGAAACATAACCGTTTAAAAGAAGTTGATTTAATAGTCCGAGGTACATACCTATTTTTATCAAATGATTAATATCCGAATGAAACTTCGTAAATAGCTTCATCTCATCGTAACCTAAAAATATTTTATTTATGAAAATTCTTGGAATTGGGGCGTTTTCAATCTGAAGGTCGGCAAATTTTGTCTATTTAATTACGTACTAAAAACTCATAAGTACTCATTTGCTTTCCACTTTAATCGTAAGATAAACTGAGCGCAAAGTCAAGAAAAAAGGTGGCCTTCAAAAATATTGAACGTTTCGCGTGACCTACTACCTAATCCCAAATTGTCAAAATAAAGAGGCTATATAGGCCAAACGGCTCAATATTTTTGAAGGCCACCTTTTTTCTTGACTTTATGCTCAAGTTATCTTACGATTAAAGTGGAAAGCAAATGGGTACTTACGAGTTTTTAGTACATAATTAAATAGACTATGTTTGCTGAAATTCAGATTGAAAACTTGGGGCGTTTTCAATCTGAAGTTCAGCATACTTTAGAAATTTAAAAAAAAAAATTAGTCCAATAGTTTCGGAGAAAACATGCGGACGGATTTTATTAATAAAATGCTTTTTCTCAGCTAGTGGGAACCACCAAGTCACCATCAATCTTCAATGCAAGGTATTCTTTTCAAGGCCAAATTGATTTTATCTCGTTTATATCCCATTGTAGCAACTTGAAATATAACCACCTTGTAATCTACAATGCAGTAGCAATGATTTTTTTTTAGTTGACAGTTGGTAAATAAATTGAAATTTCTTAGCTGTTTTAGTCGTACTTAAAAAAAAAAAACAGCTAAGGTGTGTGCTTAAGACCAATCGATAGAAATGAAAACATCAACAATAATGTGGTTTTAATTTGCGTTTTTCCTTTTTGCATCTCTAACACGGTGTTAAGATTTTGACAATTTTGAATAATATCCAATTAAAGAAAGGACAAAAAATAATTGTATTCTTTTTTCGAATCCTGTGCATCCTGAAACGTAAAACCACAAATTTTGAGTGAGGGTTAAGTTTTTGAATTTTTGTTTCGATCGCAATGGTTCATTATTGAAAATAATAAACAAAAAATCATAAAAAATTTTAATTTTTTTTTTAGACACCTTTTATAAAATTTCCTGAGGTTTAATACTATGTTATTTATATTAATTTTCAATTTAACAATAAAAATCAAACAATCATTCTAGGAAAATAATTCATACGAAATTAACAATAATCCAATTAATTTTTGAGCAGTTTATAATATCAATATTACAATACTTGTGTTATGAAAGAATTGTATAAGCCCACCCTCCTAAAACCTATTTTTGTTTACACTTATTCTATAGAAATAGAAAAGAATGTTTCGAAGTTAAAGGGATGATTGCATGAATGTCGTAAGGGTATGCAGGAAATGGAACTGGTGAGACTAACAACAGTTTTATTTATTTATTTTTTTTATGATGTTTGCAACTGTATTAATATAAATACATCAAGTAAATTTGTACACAGAAATATCATCACATGAAAACGCTTGTTGAGAAACTACCCGCTCTTTGCACTCTAATAATATGTGTACATTAGGAGATCACGCGGCCATCTTCTTTTCAGACGCCTCGGAGGATTATCAGGAATTGAAGAGGAAGCAGGTTAGGAACGAGGGTTATGAAGTTTATTATGGAAGGATAGTTATCTGGATTGGGCCAAGTCAGAAATATATGGAACATTAAGGTCTTTATGAATTTTTTATTTGTTACAAAGTAATGAGGATTAAGGATTTTACAAAGGATTTTGTATTGTAGGGACTGGGTACGAGAGGAATTCGATGGTTTAAAGCCTCATAGCTCAAATCCAAAAGTCCAAATAGGTCTTATTATAGTCATGTATATGAGGCTTTTTTTTTTTAATTAATTTGAAACTTAGATCGTCCAGTAAGTGCTGGAGTAAGCGGAAACGTCGAGCAGTCGCTTGTCGTTTCAGTCGGGTATGAGGATTCCAAGTGAGACGTTTGTCCAGGTGGAGTCCTTGGTATCGGATTGGGTCAACAGGGATAAGTGGGGTGTTATTAAATGATACTGTAGGACATAAAGTCATAGGGTTATGAAGAAGTGTAGTTTCTTTTAAAGTATTTTTTTTTCTAAATTGATTCTTAAAAGTAACAATTATCCTTTAAGATTGTAATTTAGTTCTAATGTATTCCATTAACTGTCACTAAATTGTTATTGGCGATGAGGTCAGTGTTGACAAGGAAAACAGCATCGTAAATGTCATTAGCAGTTTGCTAATTGGTTCTATGTTAGCACAGACTGCTGTAATTATCATCTCTCTGTCCTCTGGTAAACTTTAGGTCAGAGCATTGGACGCGGGCCAAACAGCTCGTGTCTAATACGTTAAGTCTTCTGGCCTTCCACAATCTGATCCAACTAAGCTTTTAGACCGAATGGAACATGAAATAGGAAAAAGAAAACTAGAAAACACTTTTGTGCTAACTGTTCTAACAGACTGCTCGTGGTTGTAGCTATATTGGGCAAGAACCGATATTCCTTATAAATATCGATAACGTTATTTGATGTTAATATCGAATTGCAAATATATATATCGCCAATATCGAATAATATCTATATTAAAAATTTGTTTAAATATATGATCCGTTTATTGCAAAAAATCATTAGGAGACTATTCATAACATTGAATTGCTTAGAAATTTGAAGAATTTTTCTTTGTGAAATCAGAAACTTCTGCGTTTGTTTTAAGGAACTATATTTGATAAAATCTACTACAAGACTTGCTTGATAAATGACGCATTAAAATTAACATAACTAAATCAAATCTGGTTACATTTACACTTAGACGATCGGATTACCCTCAACTGACACTTTACAACACCCCTTTGCCAAATCATACGGAGACAAAATATTTAGGACTCACAATGGACAGACGACTGACCTGGAAATCGCATGTGACAATACTGAAAAAGAGATTGAACCATCGACTGTCACTACTAAGACGAATGCTACACCATAAAAGCAAACTATCACTTTCTAACAAAATTATCATATCTAACGTCAATCAAACGTCTCTGCAGCCAGGGATTAAAAACATTAATCGGATATTGATTAAATATAATAATCATACTAAACATAAGCATTCAAACTTGTAGGTGACTACTTCACCTTGATGGTAATAATAAGTACACATAATTGATCATATTGTCTTATTTTATTTTCTACACCGACGTTTCAGCCCCCTAGGCCATTTTCAAGGGAAAAACCTTTGAAAAATAAAATAACCCCAGCCTAATCATATTTGTTCATTAATTATTTTAATTAATTATACTTTATATTACATACCTATTTTAAACAATTAAAATCAATATGGACTGAATCACACTTGCCAAACATGACTTAATTAGTCAATACTAAAACCTCCCTAATTAGGTAATGTTTATTTTAAAGTTCCTCACATTTCAGACTAACATTTTTTAAAATTATAATTTACATTAAATAATTATCTTTTTGTTAAACTAGTTCTACATAAATATTATATTAAAATAAATACATTTTATTCACAATCCTATTATTAATTCATATTAAAAAATAACCATCAACAAGACAAGGTTAATAATAAGAAATTAAATTATAAACAGCTCATTATAAAGGGGATGAAATGCAGAACATTTTATTTTCTTACGGTATTCAGCTTAGATTTTTACTTTCTGAGATATTTTAATCCATATATTACATAAAACTCGTTATAATTTAGTTGTCTCTACTATTTTTTTATTTTCGCCTTTCTAACAAGGCGTCGCGTTAAGATAAAATTTTGAAAAATAGCATATTACAAAGAGGATGGAAGTGATATGAAGGTCGCTAACAATATGAAGGTCCTATTTCTAATTTTTTAAGATATTTTAACCATATGCAAAAACACTTCAATTAGTCGACTACAATCGACTTTACCCGAGCGTTACACATCGGTGATCTGACGGCTCAATGTAATTCAATCTCCAAAAGAAAAGATCAAAACGCTTCTTAAGAAGTTATAACTTCCAAAACTAATGTTAGATATAAGCATTATATTGTATGCTGTTTTATTTACACTTCTTATGCAGTTTATTTTTATTTCGCATATGAACATTCATTAACTGTGAATAAAACAGTGAAGGCCTAAAAAAAAACTCGACATTCAGACATATATATACAACATGGCATGAAGGCAAGGAGGTTAATATGTAGCTTGGAGTAATCAATCTGAAACCGTATACGCAACACAATGTCTACAACACTATTCATAAATTCATTATAATTATTTATCTTTACATTTCGGGCCTATTTTGTACCCATTATAAAAGCTCCTAACAATGAAGAAGTAATTATTATTTCTTGATCTTAAGTATGTTATAATACATTATTCTTATATTACCATCTTTTACGTTCCTTATTATTTTTATTATTTACTAATTCTCTCTTCTAACTGATTTAATTTATATATATATATATAATATTAACATAATTATTTTTTCAAAACAATTATTTGTAAAGAAATGTGTCCAACCATCTAATACACTAAAGATTTTAGTCAACTCTATTTGATATATTTTTTCCTACAACTGCAATAGTCATTATTTTATTTTAAATTAATAATTGTCAGTTTACTAATTTATTACTGAAACAATAAATACTACATTCCATTGGTTGTGAATCCTTTATTTTACTCAAAATTTAACTGTGTGCTTGTTACATTCCTATATTTGTACTTATTATTATTATTATGATCTGGTTACTTAATAAATTCTAGTTAAAATTAGAAAATAAATAATAGATGCATTAGTTATTGCAAATATATATATATATATATATATATATATATATATATATATATATATATATATATATATATATATATATATATACATATAATTTTTGTATTTCTTTGAATAGTTTATTATAAGGGGTTATAATGGCACGTAGCCATATTTGGTTTAGTGAGGGCACGAAGCCCTGGATGATACTCCACTCTGAAGTTTTCCCTTAATTAATAAAAGCCGTGAAGCACATGGCGCTAAGTACTCTCTTCTGTGTCGGTGGAGTCGTTATAGGGCGCCTGTGTCCAGATAATTTCTGGTTATTCATTCCCAACACTAATATTTTGGAATAATAGACTCATTAATAAACAGTGTTCACTAATAGTGATAACGAGGGATTTGTTAATGATTTTTTTTTCTGTAGGCTTACAGACCCATCAGATCTTTTACTGTCCTAATCAGTCTATCCTCAGCTATTTCTTTTCAGTAATCTGGATACAGCGCTATTGTATCTTCGTTGATTTTATCTATCTATCTAGTCTTTCGCCTTCATATAGATTGTTGTATAGAAGATTCCGGATGAATTGCTCCTTGCTACATCTTAACCTTATTGCCTTCATATCATTAGTTATGATTGATCAGATTCTGTAAGTAACTATTTTTGCATTTTCACTTCCAAGCGTTCAGCCGATTTTTCTCCCAAATCTTTCAACATGTTTTTCTGCGTTTCTAGAACAATGGTTAGCGTCTAGATCTCACAGACATTATTAGAGCTCGCTTTATCATAGCATTGTAAACATTCAATTTGGACTTTTGATTTCGATGATTGATAGGAGAGGAATTCGATGGCTCAGTAGGGCCCCAAAGCTCAACTCCGTATGTCCAAATAGGCCCTATCATAGTCATGTATTATGAGTCTTTTGTAATTAATTTGTAGCTTACGCGTTTGTTTATTAAGTGCTAAAATATCCGGAAACGCCGCAGTCGTTGCAGTCTGTAATGGGGATTCTATATTAGACGTTTTCTAAATTTATTTTCAGATAATTTCTTTAAAAAAAGAGAATGCGTTTGGGACATGAATAATTTTCAATAAATTACAAAAGCAGAGAGATGAATTTGTATTTAATCTTGTAATGTGTAATTACAATAAAATGCAATTTAAAAAAAATAGAATTGATTAGATCTAGAAGGAAGAAGTAGAGAATAAAAAACACAAGCTGTGAATACCGGTGGGTCATTCTTTACCAAGTCATTTAAAAGAAAAACTAAATACTTCTGAGAATTCTTTAAAAGGCTTTAAAGAACTTTAAATACAGTTTGAAAGACTTTAAACCTTTGGAAACTTATTAAGGCTTTTAATAAAACGTTTTCTCAGGCCAGTTCACCGACCATTTCCAGTTGTGCACGCTAAGAAACATAAAAGCGTGACTAATAGTATTTTTTAGTCTAAATCTTAATAATGAAACATAAATAATTAATTAGGTATTCAGAGTGGGACTAAACTCTCTATTCTTTAGACACTCTATGCTTTTAATAAATATAATAAAATTAACTGCAACATAAAAATCCAACTTGTCGCTTTTACATTTTTAATTCAATTCCTCTTCCCTACTCAGGCATATTCGGACACCTTGGCTTCGATTTAAAAAAATACTAATTTGGAACCCCCATACCAGACTTAAAAGGTATCTATTAATTTCTGAAAACAAATTAATCTACAAGATCATTCTGAAACCGAGACGAATTTCTTACTATTTCGGACTTAACTTAACTAGAGTTCAAACGTGAATCACCTCGCCCAATGAACCAATTCGCTACCAATATATTTAATCCATATTACTAAAGGAAGCCTAAATATTAGGAATAGGGGGCCCAGGAATTTGGCGAATAATCATTTTATTAAAATAGTCTTTGAAGGCCAGCCAAACCCAAACGAACCGACTAATTTGAGTTCGACAAGCAGCTATTAATATTTTTTTTTCAGAGAGAATTTTTTCATTTTTAAGGAAAGTATTTACATCACGTTCTAAATTTAGAAACACTAGGCATAAAACTGAATGTTTATTCTGATAAAAATAGATACAAGAAATAGAAAATATTCGAAAATCCATAATTTTTCTGCTTTAAATAATATAAAATCGTGAGCAGAAAAACTATATCTCAAACGTCGTTTCCTCTTCATTTTTGTATGCTAAAAGTTTATTCCCTTATTGCTTACTTAAGGAAATTAAATGGAATTTTAAAAAATATTAAATCGACACTCCTAAATAGCAATTCCAGTAACACAATTCCACTCTCACATACACACAAATATATATTTCTAAAACCGGTAATTCTTATTTTTGATTATGTTAAAAGTAATTCTTATTAAAGGATTATATTGATAAGATACGGCCATTTTCCTGCTTTCGGTGTCATTATATTTCTATGGTTTATCATAGACTATATAAATATAATTTTTTTCTTCACTATATACACTTATATTATTAAATTAAATCATAACAAATCACAACACATAACGTTTACGCTTCGACGAAAAACATGTCCACCAGTTTATATCAGCAACAATCCAATTCCTCAGACGGACACTATACGCTACATCGGACTAATATTTGACAGAAGGATGACCTGGAGCCCCCACGTTAAAATGAAAAGAAAGACTTTAAACAAGCGACTGAAAATACTACACTCACTGTTTTCTAAATCCAAATTGAAAATTAGACAAAAACTAAATACATACACTTACCTACTCAAACCCATTTGGAAATATGCCTCACAGGTTTACGGTTCAGCAAAAAAGACTCACTTACAAAAACTAAAATCTTTTCAATCTAAAATTTTAAGACTAATAACTGCAGCTCCCTGGTATGTCAACAAGACTTTACATACCGATCTAAGACAACCAACCATTGACCAGCACATACGTACTCTTATTCCCGATTTCATCTTAAACTACACGGACATCACAATGTACTTATCAACGAACTGGATGAGAGATTCCCTTTCCTGATTTTAGGATGTAAACAGACTAGGAGAGAGGTGCTGCTGGGTTCCATTCTTCGTCATCCCTATCATGCCATTTTCGACTTATTAACAAATCTGCTAATTGTTACTACCATGACATGTGCGGATGAAGAATTGAAGACAAAAAAAAATATTTCATCATTCAAGTACATTTTACTTAATGTAATTTCGAATGTTTGGAAAATATTTTAATAAAATGAAATATAATACAGTGTATTTTTTTCTCTTCATGCATTTATCTTTCAACACCTGTGATAATCTTGATAATAAGCAGATATGATGTCACTCTAATGAAAAATGGCATTTTAGGCAAGATGAAGAATAGCACCCAGCAGCATCCCTTTCTGGTCTTGTTTTACTTCCTAAATTCAGGAGAGGAGATCTCTCATCCATCTCCATTTTAGACATCTTCTAATGGACAGGTCACTTGTGGCCATGTCATTGGTAAGTCCGTTTTGATTTCCGTGTAGTTTTAGAGAAAATCGGGAGTAGAGAGTACGTATGCATTGGTAATCGACCAACACTAGTTAGCAGTTGGTTAAAACTAGTTGGTTTTCGTATGTTAGTATGTAAACGTTTTGTTGTTTACGTACCAGGGAGCTGCTGTTATAAGTATTAAAATTTTGGATTGATATGATTGTAGTTTTTTTATGTGCGTCTTTTTTACAGAATCGTAAATTTGTTAGGGGTATGTTCATATGGGTTTGAATAAGTAAGAATTTAGTTTTTGTCTGATTTTCAATTTTTAAATAAAATACAATTTTGATTTTTCTAAAGTCCAGACGAATTATCTAGCATTCTGGACTGTTGGATGCCGGGTTAGAAAAAGTTCAAGATAAAATGAGTAGCTTTAAAAGTTTTCCACCATTGAATATATTAAATAATATTAATAATGAAATATTACTTGATTACGTTGTATTATGCAACTATATTTCTTTTATATATATAAGTAGTAATAATAATAATAGTAATATAAGTAGGCTCTCATTGGCTCCATCTGTTTTGATGAAGATTGCGAGATCCGGCACGATACTTAGCGTGATTTACTACAGATTGCACTGGAGAATCATTCCCCCTTCTACAAGAACAAAGAGGACTTTTATGTCTCTTGTATAATTTATTTTTTTCTTAATATTAAATCTAGATTCTTTCATAGATCATTATTTTTTTATTTTTTGGTTTTATCTAATTAAACCTAACCTAAATTACTTCGGGTATCTAGTTTCGAAAACAGTGTTCTAAAACGATTATACGGAATCCATCAGTAATATAACCACATGAATTGGTATGTTTATTAATAAAATAATTAAATTTTATCCTTAAATTAAAATACTCTGGACTATTATCATTTGTTTAGTATAATGTTATTCAAATTATTAAATCTGAATAACAGAATAATAATAGAACCACCTAGAAACTGTAAAATTAACTGTTATTTGTGCTGTAAATAATTTTTTTTTTTAAGTAGGCCCGAAACGTAGAGATAAAAAATGATAATGAATTTTCTTTTACGTTTAGTATTGTAGACCTATATATACGCACAGGCTTCCAGATCGATTGTTCCGAGCTGCAACACTAAAACTCTGATAACGTATCAGTGAGTATTTTTGACTGCTATATTATCTACATATCCAGTGATTTTATAATTCGTTCCGACTTACATACCTCCATTTTCAAGTAATGATGTATCTTATCACCTTCTCCAGCGACACGTTAAACAACATCCGTTAGAGTCCATCTCCCTTCCTAAGCCAGTTCGAGCTTTGAATGCTTCATATACTTCTCATTGTATACAGATACGCCTCAACATTCAGCGGCATTCGTACATGCATGTCTTTGTCAACTATTTCAACTTCTTGAGAATCCCCTAGTTCAGTCATGATTTTCCAAAGACAGTTTCCGTTCACGGAGTCATAGGCTATCTTTAGAATAGAGCAGATTAGGCCCGTATTCCAAGTCTCTAGTATCCATTCTTCCTCTTATGTTTTCTGGATTAGTTGTAGTAACTAATAAAAAATAATATATAACTAATAGATTGAACTTGGCCACTAGAAACATTTACAGCAAGAAAAAATGCCCTCTAATGCAAAAATAAGACACTAAAGTACAGTAGTAAGACCAGTGATACTGTATGGTATGGAAACAGTCAGCCTTCCGAGCCTGGAGAAAGTCTAAAAGGTAGAGAGGAATATTCTGAGGAGGATTCACGGACCCAAAAACACGCAAGAGCAGTATATTTAAAAATCCAATGAAAAAATATATAGGAGTTTGGAAGATCTGGAAACAATCATCAGTACCAGGGGACTGAGGTTCTACGGACACATGGTTAGCATGAACGTTAGAGATATTTTCAGGAAAAAACTAAAAGAGGTTGGGGTTCTTGTGGGGGGAGAGGGAGAGAGACGAGAGAGAAAATAGACTAAGGATGAGCGAGAGGAACAGTCCAAGAGGGCGAAAGAGCATTAGAGGGGAAGAAAAGCGGAAGATGTGAAGAAGAACAAGAAATAATATTCGTGTAGTCCTTGCTCGCCGATTCATGTCAAAAAAATAAAATAAAATAATATGAAATTTTAAGTAACGTTGTCTAAAAGAAATTATAAGAAAAAATGTAGGAAGGAGATGGTCCGGGGTGGCGGTCATAAATAGGCTAAATAGTGGTAAAACTATTTTATTAAATGCCAACGTTTCGACCCGACTTTGCTGGTCTTCTTCAGGGCTAGAACGGGCAAGATACAAAAAGATAATAATTGTGGAAGTTGCATAATATTTAGACAAAAAATTATACACAATGTGAATAATCTTATTAAAATTATAAACAGTAAGTGCATTAAAATATGAACAGAGTAAGCTATGTTACAAGATCCTAAACTGAAGTAAACAGATGCTAACAATTGTTGAAGTGTAATATATAATAAATGCAAATTTGAATATACTTCTACAGATCTACAGGAGAGATTGAAAATTGATTTTCTAGGTTTTTCTCCATTACAAAACAAGTCAGCTTCCCCAATACCTGCCCTTACTCTGGTTTTCCAGTTCTAAGTGAAACTCTTAGCTGAGCACACCTGTAAGTCTCAAATTTTATTTACTTTATTTATTTAATTTTTTGGTTTTATTTTTTCTTTTCTTTCTCCAAATTCCTTTATGTCTATTATTTCATATTGTATCCTTTTTCCTTTTATTTCTAATATTTTAATGTGCTTACTGTTTATAATTTTAATAAGCTTATTTACATTGTTTATAATTTTTTGTCTAAATATTATGTATCTTCTCCGTTATATCCCTGAAGAAGACCTGCAAAGGCGGGTCGAAACGTTGGCTTTTAATAAAATAGTTTTAAGACGATTTAGCCTATTTATGATCGCCACCCCGGACCATCTCCTTCCTTTATAATGCAACTGTCAACTATTAAATATTCAATATAATAAAAAATACTGCTTGGTGTTTGACTGTTGGTATAAAATGAATAGGTCTGCTATTGAGGTAAAATAGAGCAAAGTAAGGAAGACTATTTTTTTTCTGCGCGAGATCATACTCGGGATGCCAACTAGTGGTCATCGAACTATATTACGATATATTTTATTTTACATTCACGAGTCTCGCTTTAAATTAACGAACCGTCCATGTCTCTCCAATCATTACATCGATTTCATGAAGGGTTTATGTCGTGTGAGCCAACCAGGGGTCTTGTTAGTTCCTTAAGGGTGAAGGGCCTTGGAATATAATTGGGGATTGTTTGAGGTAGGGTAAGGAAGCATTGTCATGCAATCCGATACTACAAGGACCGAATCAGAATTTACAACGACTACTGAGGTATCCTACTAAACTTTAATAATACATAATATATACGACATTCGTATAAATGCGAAATATAAAATTATTTTTTTATTAGTGTAATATAATTCAAAGATACGAGGTAAAAGTTATTTTGAAAAAAATAGGTGGCTATGAACTCTTTTGGGTCATTAAGATATTGACTAGAATGAAAAAGAATTATATCTTTATAGAAATCATAGTGAAATCATCAGAACCAGCGGACTCAATACAGGATGTGTCAGTTCCTAATTACCTAGGCCGGCGGCGCGATTCTAGACGAAATTTCCAACAAAAAAGTTCATTTGATGCATGGACCGATTCCGAACGATTTTTACTGAATAAGAACGAATTGCTCAAACAATATTCAAAATCATTAAATTCAAAGTATACCACTATAATGTAGACAAAATTTTCTTTGAGATAAAAATGATGAAATTTATTCTGTTTAAAAATACAAAGGACTTTCAGGAGGTCTAATAACGCAAAGTCCACTATTATGCCGAATTTTTTACGAATCGGGATTACATTTATTTGCTCTTCGGGTACTATAATTGCAGCAGTACAGCGGTCATATTATACCTCCTGAAATATCTTTTTATCATTTAACTTAGTAAATTTAATCACTGTTTTACCAACAAGAAAAAAAATCAAAATCTGGTGCGGTGCGCTCATCACACAACTTTCACTTACCACCCTCTTCTTAGCAGAAATAAGTATTTTCAGACAAAGGAGAAATGCAAGTAAAAATTATAGACGCTATAATTATTTATATTTCATTGTGGGTATTTTTATTTGTATCAGTACCCTTATATATCTATACAAATTTTAATATTTATATCGGTGTAATCTATATAATTAAATATTGAATAATACCAACAATCGCATTTATGAAAACCACATATTTATAGTTATATAATATTGTCGGAGTCCGTATTATATTAAGCTCATGTTGGGTATGGAAGACTGTTATAATCTTACGGGTGAGCTTGGGTACGATCAATTACAACTATTCTCCGTTATGATTTTTAATTTCTCCTTTAGTTAATTATCGAATTCTTTCATGTTTTATATTTAACTATCTTCTGTATTAGAAATTAATGTAAAATATTCATTTTTTTCAAATAAAAAAAAATTAAAAATACTTTAGAGGTAACTAATATTGAAAATTAGCCATTTAAGCCCTGTTAGAGGACATCAATCAGAATAAAAACTACATTTTATTTAAAACTGCTTAATTTTGCACTGATATGATGAATTTAATCAAAATCGCTAGAACCGTTTCAGAGAAAATTGTAAAAATGTGTTTAATGCTATAAAGTGCCACATCCGGTGAATCGATTTTGACGAAAAAGTTACTGTAACACCCCAAGCATATAAAAACCTCAAATATGCAATTTCATTTTTGTACGACTTTTCGTTTTTGAGCTATGCTGTTAACACACACACACACACACACACACACCATTTTGCGGGACTTAGTTATTTGGACTCAGGGGAACTCAAAACGTGTATTTCCGTTGAAAACTGAGATTAAAAAATTTTCACGATCGCAATACTTTCCTTTACTATAGATTTCATATATAGGTATGTGAAAGTAAAATGTCTACTCTATGATGGTATTCTAATAATTTAATTATCTTTAACAGTGTTTGAGCAATCCCTACTTATTTAATGAAAACCGTGACCACCTTAAGAAAATTACAATTTTTCGCGAACCATACACATCACACTTGCGAAACCATTCGAGGTTTTGCTATGAATGTTGCTGTGAACATGGTGTACTTAGAATGTATTATCTAGAAAGGTTTTTGAGCAATTCTTTCCTATACAATAAAATACATAACTCCTTCTCGGTTCTGAATCTACCAATGCATCAATTGAACTTTTTTGTTAGAAATTTAGTCTTAAATCGTTCATAGTTTGATCATGAACTGAGAAATGCTGGATTTATGCAAAAATATTAACTTGTGTTTTTTTTTTTTTCATTTTAATTTTAAGGTTAGATAACTACATAAGTTAATTAATTATTTATTTTATTCCCATGCGAGACAAATATCACTTAATTCTCCATTACAATTATCCTTAGGGGATCGAATGCCCCAGAATAATATTTCCTTTTCTTTCATAAAACCTTTCATGAGTGTTAAATTGGCGATTCAGCGCTCATTTCTAAACAGCATAAATCGTTGTCTATCGATAATGGATTTAATCGATTTATGAATTCGAGCACTAGCGCTAAATTTGTGAACTTTCTCACGTTCACTTTGAAGCTAAAAATATATCTTGTAGAAATTCTTCAGCTATATCAAAGATCGTGGAGAACCTCTGTGTTCCTGTCACAACAAGAACATCGATCGATTCAGTTCATTAGAAGGAATTTGTACCAAGACAAAATACGAAGGAGCACGATATGAGAAGGTCAGGGAGTAGATTACTCTCACGAAAAGCCCCACAGCCGAGTGTTATGTTCTCTCTAATATCGCCGTGCACGATGTAGCCAACGCGATAGCGTTATGTTAAATTTTCAAGGAGCAATGAGAAAACTTAAGGTATATCAGAATATTAATTAATTCCAAACTGCTTAATTTAGAAAAATATAATCCAACGAGAATATTTATCTTATACGAATAATTATATTCGCACCATAAATATAACTGGACATAAGTATTTATGGATGAACAACCAGATCAGTAAGGAAAAAAAAAAAAAAATGTGTGTGTGTGATTTAGATTACATGATAGAAGTGAAAACATCAACAAGACGAGATTAATTATTAATGAAATATAAATATAATAGCTAATAATAATAATAGAGGATGAAATGCTGAACATTTTCCTCGCAGTACATTAACATTTCCCTTACAGTATAAAGGCCCGATTTTTAGATTCTGAGTTATTTTAAACCACATATTCCATAAAACTCGTTATCATTTGGTTTTCGCCAATATTTTATCCTTTTCGTCTCCCTAACACGGCGTTGCGTTAAAATACAATTTTGAATAACAGTCCATTCCATGGAAGATGAAATTCTAACCAATTCTCTGGCTTACAGTATGCAAATCCGATTATTAGTTTCTAAGATATTATAAACAATATCTTCAATAAAACTAGTTATAATTGGGTTTTCGACACTATTCTTTTTCCATTTTCGCCTCTCTAACATGTCGCTTTAAGACACAAATTTTGAATAATAACTCATTACAAAGAGGATGATATGATGAACATTTCCCTAGATAACAATGTGCAGGCCCAATTTTTTGTTTTTGAGATATTTTAATCCAAAAACACTTCAATTAGTCGCCTTTACTCGAGCATTAAACTTCGTAAATCCGACGGCCCAATCTAATTCAATCCCACAAAAAAAAAAAAAAAAAAAAAAAAAAAAATGCAAAGAGGTTTTAACTTCAAAAATTAGTTACAGAACATATTTGACAATAATCAAGAATTGGGTACATTTATGGATGAAAATAGGTTTTATTTCAGCTATAATAAAATTAAATTGATAAGAAAGAACGAATGAACAGAATAGAAAATAAACCAAAGATAACTTGATTCTATGACATCTAATCGCATACTGGAACATTATTATACTCAATGATTGTGAGGAAGGTTACACTCAATCAGTTGATTAAAAATAAATAAAAAAAACTGTGTAACTAACCAAAATACATAAGCATAAGTATGCAAAAAAAATCAAACAATAATAAATACAAAATAAAAATGAAAAATGCATGTCATCTTCCTTAAGTGTGTTGCCTGAAGTTTTTCCAGTATGCATGCATGGAGTTCATGGAATGTGCGATCTTGGATTTTTTTTTGTCCTGACGACAGCTGAATTGGCGAAACGTTGACGGGTTATTTTATTCTTTACCTGCGTTTTAGAGACACAGGGCCTTTTGGTTGGGATTTTACAATTATAAACGTCGATTTTCTATCTCTTGGTGAGATTTTACTCTTTACATTAATTTTAAATTTAAGTTTAAAGTAATAACAACCATGCATCTTGGAGCTTTGATAGGGTCTGGGTGGCGTGACCTGAGTCCACTGACTTATACAGCTGATACACTTCTCTCAGCTCTACTTTATAAGAAATCGTAATTAAAAGCTAAAAGGCTACATTTTAAACTATTTTTTTTTTCAGAGAAGACAAGGTGAGACAAAACACGGAAAGAAGCTTCGGAGCAGAAAACATTATTCCAATATAGAAAGTACAACATATTCAACGCGATGAGCTAGGCCCTGACAGTCGTGTTTACACTCTTGTCACGTAGCAACGTTTTCACCACTTACAACAGATCTCTGAGAACCTTCGAGAAGGATTGCTGGGGTGTGCAGAACTATATAGGGATTGCGCAATTGGATTTGGATGATATGTAAGGCTTTGATGGAATCTTGGAACAAATGGAATATTAAGATCATGTAGTAGGTTTTGTTGTTTACATAGAACCGAGCATCAACTATTATTCGAAGGTCTTTTGAACTGAAAGGACTGAATACGTTTGATTTTTGAATATTTAGCTGCCACAATTCAAGTCCGTATGGCCAAATAGATTTCAGGATTATCTTGTAGATTAATAATTTGTAAGTTGAGATTTTATATCCACTAATCTATGTCGGTTGAGTTCATGTCTTTTAAGACTGGTATGTGGATTCCATGTTAGTCGTCAGTTTAAGAGAAAATCAAGATACTGTGTCTGAGAAAGGAAGCTGGATGGAATTAAAGTGTACTGGTGGACAAGAATTGCGTCGGAGCGTAAAGGTAATATATTTCCATTATGATTCATTTACGTTAATGTGCCATTAAGGATGTTATGTTTGGAATCTAAGTGGGATGAACCATTTTTTTTAAGCTATCGTAAAATGGGGTAACTTTGGGAATGTGGGTAAAATTTAGTTTGTGGTGATTCCATGGTGGATACACTGTGTTGGTTCATTCTGAAAAAACGTGCTTTGTGTAGGCATGTACTGCGCTACTACCTTGCGGCAGTTTGGGAACATTAGTTCACTACACTCGTTGTGCAGTTAGGTTTTATTTATTTCAATTGCGTTTTTCATAAACTTTTGCTTGTGCCTCAAGAGTAGTGTGCCGCAAGTTGGAAAAACTTTTGAATCTATTTCACATTTAATCTATACAGTAAGCTTTATCTAATCCGGCGTTCAACGTTCCAGAACGCTGGATAACCCGTCAGAAATATAGAAAAATCGAATTTATATTTTACCCCATACCTAAACTGAAAAGAACATTGCTAACAGATTCCTACCACTACAACACTTACTTACAAACGCTTTAATCTTCAAGTATCCTACAAAAAACTCATATACACTTCCATAATCAGGAAAATTCAACATATTTCATAAAGCTTTGGGATTCCACAAAACCATAGAATTTTTCCTGTATCCTTACTATCCAAAATCCTCCGTTAAATCTTTAATGCTCCTTATAATGTCTCAAATAAAATTATTCATAAAGACCTCAACATTCCCTTTGTTAGAGACTTGGCTGGGATTAGATGCCTTAAGATGGGGTAACTTTGGGACAGTCGATAAAATTTAGATTGTGGTGATTCCGTGGTGGATAGACTATGTTGGTTCAGTCTGCAAAAACCTAATTTGTGTAGACATGTACTGAGCTACTACCTTGTGTGCAGTTTTAGAACCCTAGTTTACTACACACGATGTGCAGTTAGGTTTTATTTATTTCCATTGCTTTTTTTCGTAATTCTTATTTTCTTGAAACATTCACTTGTGCCTCAAGAGTAGTGTGCCGCAAGGTAGTAGGGTAGTACATGTCTACACAAAGCCCCTTTTTGTAGTGCATCCACCACAAACTAAATTTTACCCACTATCTTACAGTTACCCACCCAGTCCCAAAGTTACCCTATCTTTGCAAATATGTAACAGAAAAATTCTGATTATTTTTGCGATTTTTTTTCTTGTTATAAGCTAACCTTTACCTACGAATAAATATTTATTCATGATAGAATGTTCGAATTATAAAGGATGAAACTTTTTGATATAATTAATAATCATACTCTCAGTAATAGACTTCTACACCCTAAGTGAGTCAGAGGATAATAAGAATTAGTATATGTTCACAGACCGCTAGGTTTACCTTATTGGCTAACTATAAAACTGGAGGGATATTTTCCACTTGGATAAGCTAATCAGTAATTAAATTTTTTTGTATTATTTTATTGAAATTTACAACTGTAAACATATATACAACCAGTAAATTTGCTCTAGGAATATATTACATGAAGGTACTTGTGAAGAAGCTACACTTTGGTAACACTTCAAAGATAAATTAATTTAGAAGGTCCCTTGGCCACCTTCTTTTAGAGGATTAGAGTGACCAAAAAGTTTGGAATGAAAGTATGTTCGGGCCAAGTTTTCCACAAGAGGAATGTTGGGGTCTTTATGGATAATTTTATTTGTTACATAATAAGGAGGATTTTGGATTGCAAGGATTGGATACGGGAAGAATTTGATGTTTTTGTAGAGCCCCAAAGCTCAATACCGTATGTAGAAATGGGCCTGATGATCGTAGTGTAAATGAGTTTTTTTGTAGAATATTGGAAGTTTAGAGAGTTGGCAAGTAAGTGTTGAAGTAATTAGAAACGTCTAGCTGTTTCAGTCTGGTATGTAGTAAAGAATAAAACGCTTTTACATTACGTATGTGAGTCTTTTTGGCTGTCCTGTATATCTGTGAAGCATAGGTCAAAATGGGCTTAAGTAGGTAAGTGGATGTATTCAATTTATGGATACATTTTAATTTCGATTGTCTTAAAAGGTGCGAATATAGCAGTCGTGGTATTCGGTTTATTGTTTTGTTCTTAATATGTGGATCGCATATCATTCTTCTATCGAATGTCATTCCAAGATATTGAGTTTTATCTGTCTGAGGAATTTGGACATTGTCGAGGTAAATAAGAGGGCAAGTTTCACGTCGAAGAATAAAAGTAATATATGTTGTGATCTGTCGTGGTTGAGTCTTCTTTTCCAAAGTTTACACCAGCCATGAGATAATTTCAATAATTGTTTATTTGTCCGTATACATTGCTTTAGATCATCAAAGAAATTGTATTCCAATGATTACAATTATCAGAAAAATTAGTCTTATCAAATTGTAATTTTAATAAACATATTTAAAATTGAAACAGGTTGTTTGAAATCGGTAGATTGTCTGGAATGAAAAGAGGTATATCTATCGTATGTCCAAATGGGCCTGATGATGGTAGTGTAAATTAGTTTTTTGTAGAATATTGGAAGTTTAGAGCGTTTGTCAAGTAAGTCGGAATCTGTTAGCAGTTTCTTTTCTTTTAAGTCTAGTATGAGGATTCCAGGTTAGGCGTTTGTCAAGAAGGGCTCCTAAATACTGTTTGACAGGGATCAGTGGAATATTGTTAAAGGATACAGTGGGACAGGATGTTGTAGGTTTACGGCGAAGAGTAAAGGTGATTTGAAGGGATTTATTTAATCCTCCAGTTTTGATAACGTTCTTCAAGGTTTGTAATGTGTCATTGAAGAGTTTGTGATACAGTTGATGGGTAATTATTAACTGACAGGATACACATATCATCAGCATACGTAGTGATGACAGTGTTAGGATGGCTTGTGATATCAGCTGTATAAACTGTGTAAAGCATACTACCAAGGATACTACCTTGTGGAACACCGGCAGATTGAGAAAAGAGGAATGAATAGTTATTACTTTGATTAACTTTGAACTGTCTATCATGAATGTAAATCTAACAAGGAGTACTGATCCTTGAGGCACTTCTGCTAATGCTGGCTTAATGGTAGAGTATTCTTAAGTTTGAAAAGAAGCCTCTGATACAAGATTCAACAATGCTTAATATTGTTAGTATTGAGCAATGGGGTAAGTTAAATAAATGAATAAAAGACCTAAAACTCTTGATAATATTATGTTCTATATAAAAATAAACATGCTTCGTTGGTGTCAATAATACATCGAAGGTATAGGGGTAGAGGGTAGAGGAATAACTATTTTATGTGATAGATTACGGTATACCAGTTTACATCAACATCTTTATTTCTTCGAAGATCCTGGTTGAATCTTCTTCTTGGAGGACTACAGAGGAAGTAGAAGAGCTAGATACTGACCTGCTGAGTGGCGGTGGGAGATCGCTGCTTGAAGCCGGCGGGCGGTGACTTGCGGGGGCTGGGGGCCGGACTGGGGGCGGAGGCCTCGGCTCCTCCCCCCAGCTCCCCGCCCCCCGTCGAGGACGACAGAGGCGCCGTTCTATCTGAAACAGTGTCTAAGGTCATCATCATCATCATCCTTACGGTCAGGGAATCGTCTCTGTGTCGTAGAAAGAGGATAACATATGCTCGGTTTTTAGGTAGGACATTCATAAAGATCCATGATTGGTCCTAATGTCTGGACATACCAGATCAATCAGATATTTTAAGTAATGAAGTTGGAATTTTGTTTTTATCTCAACATAGCTTAAAGAGGAAATAGTGTTACCCAAATATGAGACCAAGACGAGTCTTGGTCTTGTGCAACAATCTTGCAGTTACTTATTAGCCTATTATTATAGAGATGTTACTGTATTTTTTTCAGACAGAGGAAACTTAATTATGAAAATATGGAAGCCCATGTGAAAAAATGGAAGAGTTAAATCCAAAAGTATATTGGTTATACCAATTCTGTACATGTAGTAACTAAAATTTTTAAGTAGTAACTATTTTGCCTTAAATTTTATTCAAAAAATCGATTTTTTTGGCCTGTTTTGGTCTTGGGCTTCGGACGGTTAGATATTACTGTCTTTTTTCAGACAGAGGAAACCTAACTAAACCCGAGTATAAATATGGAAGAGATAAATCCAAAAGTATATTGGTTATACCAATTCTTTACATAAGTGATTATACATGTCAAGTAATAGTAACTTTTTTGCCTTAACTTTTACTCACAAAAACGATTTTTTTTTTAACTGTCTAGGTCTTGCAACACTCAGATGATCTTGATATTATCTTGCAAAGTGAAAACCAAGACCGATTTTGGGCAACGCTAGTGACAATTCATAATAATAGTCACACAGATCTGCAAAGGTGTAAGT
This sequence comes from Nezara viridula, assembly GCA_928085145.1. Classification (NCBI taxonomy): domain Eukaryota; kingdom Metazoa; phylum Arthropoda; class Insecta; order Hemiptera; family Pentatomidae; genus Nezara; species Nezara viridula. The sequence continues at coordinate 23,678,910 of OV725083.1, forward strand.
TCATTGTTATGTGAAAGGAGTGTTCTAAACAGCTTCATTTCATCGTTAACTACAACTATTTTATTTATAAAACTCTTGGAATTGGGGCGTTTTCAATTCGGAGGGGGGCAAACTTTGTCTATTTAATTAGGTACTAAAAACTCGTAAATACCTATTTGCTTCCCACTTTGAACGTAAGATAATTTAATCACAAAATCGAATAAAAAGGAGGTCTACAAAAATATTGGGGCATTTGGAATATGTAACCTCGTTATTCTGATATTTTGGAGCTGTAGGTCACTCCAAACGGTTCAATATTTTTATAGGCCACCATTTTTCTCGACTTTGTGCTCAAATTATCTTACGAGCGAAGCGGAAAGCATAAGGGTAGTTACGGGTTATTAGTACCCAATTAAATAGAAAAAGTTTTCCCCAATTTCAAGAATTTTCGTAAATAAAATAGTTGTAGATTATGATGAGATAAAGCTATTGACGAAGTTCCAGGCAGATGTTAATAATTTTATAAAAAGGGGTCTGTACCACGGACTAGTTACTAATACTTGACAATTTTAGTTACTATATGAAAAGAATTGGTATAAACAATATACTTCTGCATTTAACTCTTCCTATTTTTCATACGCGCTTAGATAGGTTTCCACTATCTGAAAAATTAAATTAATATATCCATAGTAATAAGCTAATAGATAACAGCGAGACTTTTGAGCAAGAGCAAAACAAAGCATGAGTGTGTATTTGGCATTACTAATCATTTCCGTTCCCTTCATAATTTTCTGCAAGTGAAATCCTACACTATAGAACTAAAAAATCATTGTTCTTAGGACTTAGGACATCGATTTATGAGAAAAAAATTTAAATTACTGACGTTACTTTTAATTTATATAAATAAAATTTAAATTACTTATAAATTTTATAAAAATTTCCTTACGTTTTTTAAGGAAGACCCTATACCTCATGAACTTCCAACAATTTGAGAATGACTGTTTTAACTAAAGCGATCCAGTCATACCTAAACCTAACAAAAATAGGATGAGAACAAATTATTTCTTTCCGATCCATTGTAGTGATTCAGCATCATAATGCACGATTGCGACGAAATCACATACTAAAAACTTATTATATCCACTAACGAACTCCATAAACCAACATGATATGGAACTGCATTGAAAGTTCATAACTTCGACCATATTAGGGTCATGAATCGACCGGATAGTGTAAAATATTAATTTGTGGCACAGCTCGAATTAGTGGGGTCAGGAATATAGATCCTTATTCAAATATCTGAGCAAATACCGAAGAGATAAGATATAGCAGAACCATGTTTAAACTGACTATAGATGGAATAAATAGTTATAAAAATGTTTGACATAAATTTTAAAAACTTGAATAAATGATACTTAAATGGGCATTTTTAGTAAAGTTTTTTTTTTTTTTTTTTGTCTTATTGATATTTACAACTGTATTAAGGAAATAAATTTAGTAAATTTTAACATATGGGTATAAAGATGTGAAAACAATTGTTGAGAAACAACCCAATGGTAGCACTCTAATAATTTGTCTTTATTAGGAGATCACGGGGCCATCTTCTTTTCAGATGCCTCGGAGGGTTATCAGGAATTGAAGAGGAAGCAAGGTTAGAAACGAGAGGGTTAGGATGATTCTGAAGTTTATTATGGAAGGATAGGTATCTGGATTGGGCCAGATCTCAAACATAAGAAATAGGTAATTATGGATGGTTTTATTTGTAACAAAATAGGGAGCATTGAGAATTGTACGAAGGATTTTGGATTGTAAAGATTGGATACGAGAGGAATTTGATGGTTTATTGGAGCCCCAAAGCTCAACTCCGTAAGTCAAAATAGGCCTTATTATAGTTATGTATATGAGCCTTTTGTAATTAATTGGAAGTTTACAGCGTTTGTCTAGTAAGTGCTGAAGTAATCGGAAACGTCGAGCTGTTTCGGTCTGGTATGTAGTAAAGAATAAAAGGCTTTTATATTACGTATGTTAGTCTTTTTGGCCGTCCCGTATATCTGTGAAGCATAGGTCCAAATTAAGTAAGTGTATGTATTCAATTTTTGGCTAAGTTTTGATTTCGAATGTCTTGAAAGGAGTGAATATAGCAGTCGTAGGCTTTGGTTTAGTTTGGTTTGGTTTATATGAAATTACATTCATAATGATGTATTTACAAATAACTCATCCCTTAAATACTCAGACAATTCTTACTATTAGATCCGACTTTCTTTCTTTTTTTTTTTTTTGTTTTTCTACAGAAACACAGAGTTAATTTCTGAGAAGAATATAATGTATTTTTTATTTTTTTTTTTTAAATGTGTATATTTATGTTTTACCGCTGTAAATAGTTTTAAGTGTCTTGCCATAGTTTCATCAAGTGTTTTGTGTATCAATTTTTTTCTATTTTGCTTATAGTATGTTCGAGTAATGTTTTCTTTACTTATATCTCTTTCTTTTTACTTTTTGTTTGTTTTTATTTAGGCCAGATATAATATTTTAATTTTGTACTTTTTTGTTATTCTAAATTAACTTTGTTCCAGAATAAAATTATTTTCTATTCTATTCTAAAAAACAACAAATTGGAATTGATGATTGGAAATAATGAAACTTGCCGATGTTAATATTAAGTAATGATTTTAAGAAAGAAATTATTGAAGATAGATAGATAGATAGAAAGTAAACTTTATTCTGGGACGAGGTCCCTTATGAATAACAGATATGAACAAAAAAAATAAAAACTAAATCTGGCCAAAAATTACATTAGTCAATATTGAAGAATATATACACAGTATCTTCAGTGCAATTATATTAAAACAAGTAAAAATAACACCATTTTGAGAAAAACTAAATAAAAAAAAAAACATTACTTAAATGAGAAGAAAACAAAATAAAATAAGCATGGATTGATTTTTAAAATTAATACTCAATCAATTTTAACAACTATTTACCTCAGTCAAAATCTGTTTCGCAATATTTATTTCATTGTATAACGTCATTTTGGGATGAGAGAAGGAATTGGTAAAGATGATATTTAAATGAGGACAAGGAAGAGGCATGGCGGATATCAGATGGCAAGGAATTTCAGAAGGCTGTTGATCGGACAATAAAGGAATATTTAAATGTCATAGTTCTATGGGAAGGGATATAAAGGTCGGAAACAGGGGATCTTGTGTTCTGGGAGTGGACCACGGGTTTAAACTGTAGGAGACTGTAGATGTAGAAAGGGTGTCTGGTGTTGATTGTTTGGAATAGGAAAGATCCAAGGAAATATTGTCTGCGGAAAGATGGGAAGAGCCACTTTAACTCGTCGTAAAGGGACATATGAGACCGCCTCGATGTACCGAAGACAAATCTTAACCACGTATCCATGTATAGATATGAAGCAAGATAATGAGTAGAGTAGATAAGACACAGAGACGATATAGTAATATATAATATAAAAAATATATAATATAGATATTATTAGACTTACCTTGGTCAGGTTCGTTGTCAGTGCCGTCGGAGGAGAGCTCTGGTCCGTGTAGCCTGGACATTTACATTGCAACTACTGCCAACTCGGCATCTTCAGTCTTCCCGTCACTATGAGGTAACACAGAACAGCATACAGAATATGTATTTGCATACATAATGTATCATCTCAGGTAATCGGACTTTATTTAGAGCTTGTTGTAATGATGAATCGAAGGAAATCGATTGTAGTGATAGATGCTATGCTGTTCTTGGAGAAAATAGTCTAATTTATCAGATACACGCAAGAGTGGTGAGAATAATAAATAATTTAGGATTATTTATATATATATATATATATATATATATATATATATATTATATATATATATATATATATATATATATATATATATATATATATATATATCTTGCTATTCTCTCTTTCTTAATTTTAATTAACAACTATGTATAATGGTAAGGAGTATTGAGTTACTATTTACTATGGGAGGACTGTATCATTACTCTCATCATCCTGGACTTTACTGTAGTTACTTTACCAATGAATGATAATCCGAGTACAGCAAATTATAAACGCATATTTTAAATCTGTTTCATATAACTGAAAACAGCTGTGATAAGTTATTGTTTAAATTTATTAAAGAGAGACCGGAATATCTTAAAATATTGAGTTGTCCGGAAAATAATGCAGGATTTTACTTTAAAATATCCCTTTATATTATAACAGACTGTTTACGTTTACTGGATTATTCATTTGTATGAATGTGAAAACTTATTAATCCTCTTCAAAAGGATAATGTTTGTTTTACCTCTGTAGCATTTCGCTGCTTAGAAATAATTCGGTCTAGATATTCGTATAATTTTATTTTACGGGTTTAAAATAGGCCAGAAAGGGGCCCAGACTGCCAGAAACGTCAATCAAGTATGGTAAGAGATCAGCATTCAACAGTTCAACGGTTTTAAAGAGAAATGAAATTGTTGACATTTTCAAACTTTGTGAGATAACTTTTTTTTTTTTTTTTTTTTGTATTATATATAACATAAAAATACTGCATTTTGATATGAATCGCAATAATTTCGATTGGAAGGTTTGAAGTTTTTGTAGGTGGGTCTTTTTAGCAATACCGTATATTTGTGATGAGTACGTCTATATGGGTTAAAATAATTAATTATATGTATTCAGTCTCTGTCTCAGTTTTAGTTTTGAACATTTAGCAAAAAGAAAGTAAAGTAGTTTGAGTCGTTTGTTAAGTGTCTTACGTTTCATTTTAACATGCGGGCCCAAGGTAAAGTACTGTGTCCGTTTGAGGAATTTGATTGTTGTCAATATAAACTGGAGGGCAGGTGTTTTTTCGAAGAGTAAATGTTGTTCGTTTGGATTTGTCATGATTAAGTCGAATTTTCTATTGTGTGAACCAATCTTGTAATATAAGTAAGTGATGCAGAGTTAGTGAGGCCTGTGTAGGGTCTTGATGTTCTGTGAGAATTGTTGTATCGTCTGCATAAGTAGCTGTCAAGACCTCATCATTAATAAGCATATCGTAACACATAGACGAAAGTTAATAAATTGACAAATAAGGGCTCTGTAAAATTTTAAGAATGGTGAACGAACGACAAGTCGAAAAACATTGAGGTAGTCTGAAGAGGAGGCGGTCGAGTGACCTCTTTGAGTAATTATAAATATTAATAGCCGGGGTGTGCCGCAGGCTTTCTCCTTCATCTCTAGCTTTTGAATTTTTTAGTCTCTTCACTTTTTTGACTGTTGGTTTTGAGTAAAGGTGAGAAAAAGTCAGTAGTTTCCAATCATTAAAAAAAAGAAAAAAAAAGAGCAAAAATAGATAAGTTTTTATACACTTTAGGCGAATAGGAAAAAACCTTATTTTTCATTAGAATTTTTCAGCATGGCTGTCGAAACAGAATAAAATTTCTACATAACAAAAAAAAAGACAATAGGAAAACAGACAACTGTTATTTAATATCTAATTATAATTAATTTATTTTATTTACACTATGAACCTTTTATCTTTTGTAGCTCTGATGGAGACCTGCAAGGTTGGTCGAAACGACGGCGTAATAATTAAAAATACTACTTAAAAACGACTAAAAAAATTAGTATTTATTTCACGGCGCCTCCCTCCCCTCCCCCCCCCCCCGACCAACTCCTCATATTATATCACGGTCAATCATCTCTACATTATTCTACATCTTAACAAAAAAAAAAGTAAATGGTCATTACTTTAAATCAATAAGGTTAGAGTAATGATTAAATATGGACTGATGCAAAATCAACTTAATTAATAAAAGCTTGAAAGAAAATAAAGGCTTGAAGCATATCCAACAAAAAAGTTTGCCTAAAATTGGTGTATAAGTAGTATAGATGTAATAATAATAATAATAAGGCTTATCGAACCCAAAGGTTCGATGCCGACACCACCAATCGCTTGTTACACACCTCCCTCCACCGTTCGCCGTCCAAACCCAGTCCCTTCAGATCGGCTTTAATGCAATCTTCCCATCTTCGCTTCGGTCTACCCCTCGGACGCTTACCATTCGGCACAGCAAATATTAACCTTTTAGGAATTCTCTCGTTACTAAGCACAACAACTTTACAAGCCCATTTGATTCGCCGCGATGAAATTACATCAATTATATTACCCGGATACATCTCACGCAATTCGGCGTTGTGTAACCGTCTGAACTCTCCGGTTAACTCATCCTTTTTCGGTCCGAATATTCTACGCAATACTTTATTTTCAAAAACCTTAAGACGCTGCTCATCCCTTAATGTAAGCGGCCAAGTTTCGCATCCATAAAGAACTGTAGGTAAGATAATTGTTTTATAGATTCTAATTTTTAAGTTTCGGGACAAGAGGCGCGAACTAAGTAGTTTTGTCACAGAAAAATAACAAGCATTCCCCGCCTTCAGTCTAACCTTAATCTCTTCTTCAATTTCGTTTTTTCTAGTTATCGTAGAACCTAGATACCTAAATTTATCTACCTGTTCAAACATATTACCATCTATATCAATATCACCAGTAGTATTGCCATTTTTGCAGCTAACCATATATTTTGTTTTATCCACGTTTATTTCGAGTCCTAGTTCTTTCCCGGCTTTCATTAACGTTGTCGTATTTAGTTTTATAGTTTCAAGGTCTTCGCTTAACAGTACCAGATCATCAGCATAGCCCAGCACGGATGTTGTCCCGCCCAGATCCAACCCTTTCTCGGTTCGCATTACCTCCCTAATGGCATATTCTAATGCCAAATTGAACAGGACAGGCGAAAGAGAATCCCCCTGTTTTAAGCCCGAACGAACCTCAAATTTTTCGGACAAATTATTACCGATTCTAACTTTATTGAGTGTCTCCGTCAAGCACATCCTGACTAGATTTACTAGTTTTTTTGGAATCCCCTGCTCGATTAGAATATTATACAGTTTCTGGCGGTCAATAGAATCGTAAGCCTTTTTAAAATCTATATACAGCTGGTGAACAATACCGTAATACTCCAATTTTTTCTCTAATATTTGCCGTAAACAAAATATTTGATCAATAGTCGAACGATTCCGTCTAAATCCGCATTGGTAGTCTCCGATAATTTCCTCGGCGTATTCCGTGATTCGACTGGTTAAGATTAAAGTGAATATTTTATAACATACCGGAAGGAGTGAAATTCCTCGATAGTTATTACAATCCGTCCTCGGACCCTTTTTGTGAATCGGAATAAGAATAGATTCTTTCCATTCTTCAGGTAATTTCTCGTTCACCCAGATCTTTTTAACCAACCGATGTATTTTAGAAACTCCAGCTTCTCCGCATGCCTTAATTAGTTCAGTAGGAATAGTATAGATGTATGACAAAAAAAATCGCGAAAATTTATGATTATTTAAAAACAAAATTTAGATTATAGACCGTAGTACAGAGCCATTTTTATCGAATTATTAACACCCGCCTGAAATTTCTTAAATGGTTTCATCTTACTGTAACCTACAATTATTTTATTTATGAAAACTCTTGGAATTGGAGCATTTCCAATCTGGAGGGGGGGGGGCAAGGCAAACTTTGTTTATCTAATTAGGTACTAAGAACTCGTAAATGGGTGCTTTCTACTTGCATCGTAAGATAATTTCACAAAACTGGTAAAAAAAAGGCGGCCTACAAAAATATTGGGCTGTTTGTCCTATAAAACCTCCTTATTTTGAAAAATTCGGGGGTGTAAGTCACGCCAAACGACTCAATATTTTTGAAGGTCGACTTTTTACCGGTTTTGTGATAAAATTATCTTACGATCCAAGTAGAAAGCAAATTGGTAATTTACGAGTTTGTAGTGCCTAATTAAACAAAGTTTGCCCTAATCCAGATTGAATACGCTCCAATTCTAAGAGTTTTCGTAAATAAAATAGCTGTAGGTTACGATGAGATGAAACTATTTACGAAGTTTCAGGCTAATGTTAATAATTCGATAAAAATGGGCCTGTACCACGAACTATTAGTTTAGCCGCCCTAAAATCCTCTTTAAGTGATTTAGCAATGATAAATCTATTTTATAAAGTAAATTTTGTCTATTTTACAGTGAAGCATTATTTAAATTAAATATTTCTTTAGTTTTGCATCCTATTCAACAAAAAACATGACTTAAAAACACAAAACTTGAATTTATTTATACTGGAAAGTTGGCCATTGTTTATTTGAATTTTGTTTTTTGAAGTCTGCTATAACTCCTATAAAAATGTCCGTATACGCAGAGGACCCCTATATATATCAAGGATCGATTGTAGCTCGATAATAAATTGTCGAATGTCATGTTCAATACAAGAGTTAAAGAGAAAACCGATAGCTTCTATCAAGGATTTATTTTTATACAGCCTCAAGTAATCTATCGCCAGATGGTTTAAATACACGCTCCTCTACAGTCCATATTGCTAGAGCCGTAACATCGTGTTCTATCACACCCTTCTCGAAGAATCGCATTGACTTTCTCCTGTCAAACTGATCATAATCTTAACGAAATGCCAATATAACCTAAGGTTGGCTTATAGAGATTGTGCCTTACAGCTTGTTGTGTGTTGTACTTGACAAACAGCTTGTAAGTTTTATAATTTATACTAAATATAATACGGTAATATTAGAACCTTTTTTTGGCTCTCACGAGTGGCGTATTTTGTTAGTTTTCAAAAGAGAAGAAATTTCATGGAGAAAGATGGATTCAGATTTCGATCCTTAAATTCATACTTCAACTTCAATAAAAACTATTTAAAACGAGAGAGGCATCAAAACTAGCGTTGCCCGAATGCGAGACCGAGACGAGTCTTGGTATTGCAAACTCAGTCTTGGTCGTTCGTAAGAGTCTTGGAGTTACTCATTAGCTTATTACCATACAGATATCACTATATTTTTTTAGATAGGAGAAACCTAACTAAGCCAGAATGAAAAATTAGAGGAGCTAAATGCAAAAGTATATTGGTTATACCAATCCTTTACATGTAGTAACTAAAATTGTCAAGTATCAGTAACTATTTTGCTTTCATTTTTATTTAAAAAATCGATATTTTTTTACCAGCCCTGGTCTTGGTCTTGCATCAGATAGGCGGCCTTGGTCTTGGTCTTGCAAATTGCAAGGCCAAGACCGATTTTAGGCAACACTAATCAAAACCTAAGTGAGTAAACAAGTTTTGTATTAAAGATTTCGAATGAGTCATGAAGATCCAGTTGCCTTAAGCTACATATCATATGTATACACTATTTTAGGAATGTGTTCACTAACACAAAATAAACAAAATAGTTCATATTAACATATACCTCATACTCATTTATTAAACAGGTATCAGAGGTTAAAGATTTATGATTTACTACATTGAAACTGAGTGTACAAAGTTTAACGTGTTTAATACTAAATAACAGGTTTTAATCACCTGATATATAAATGAACTCAATGACAGTATTTGCTCATCTGTTTATCTAGTTCTGTGTGTTTTAGTGTGAGTGAATATTGTGGCACAGTTCAATTTACGATTATCATGGGAGACACCATAAATGTATTCATTTCTGCAGAACAAACTAAGATGCTTTTAATTTATGGCAATAGATACGGTGCTGCTGCTGTTCGATGATATCGTGAAAAATTTCCTAACCGAAGCGGATCGTGGAAGCCGTAGTAACTATCAAGCACCATCCTGATGCTATACGAAGAGCCAGAGAAGCATGGATTCGTCGTGCTGAATGTTGCATTCAACAAAACGGAGGTACCTTTGAACAGTTACTCTAAATCTTGTAATAATAAATAAATAGTAACAGCAAATAATAAATCTTTAACCTATGATATCTGTTTAATGTGGCCTGTTTATATAAATTATAATTAGTTTTAATGTTTTTTCTGACTAGCTAATCCATGAATTCTAGGTTTGTAATATTTGTTATTTTACGCATTTAAAAAAAATTCTATTTGCCTACTCAAGTCTAGGATACTTCATTCATACTTCTCTAAAGGGATTTACCATTAATTTAAGGAAAATACTTATTTTGCGCTAACTGTATCTTCTTTCTGCATTAATGAATTCAATATATTAGTATTCAGTGGAAAAAAAAAACAGTTATAATACACTTGAGAATTTAAATAAAATCCTGCATTTATTTAATCAAATTTTACTAAATGAACTTCAGCATTATTCAAACTTAAACATCATTAATTATAATGAAATTAAATAACACCTAGCTTTATTAATTATTTTAGGCGATCAATGAAATTAAATAATAAACAAGTAATTAAAATTATAAATTTTAATACCCATTATAGCTTTTCACATACCCGGTGGTTATTGATTCCTAGAATTTCTATGATGTCCAGAAATGTTCACAGCATGTCCCATACCTGGTGGGACATGCTGTGAGAGCGAATGTTCGTCATTGGGCCTTGAGGTGAACTACATGTCCCGAACGTTTAGGGCATCGTGTAACAGGAGAAGGCATCGTGTAACCGGGGCAATGCACGAACATTCGTGACTTCGCCATTCGCCATTCGCCATTCCCAACACGGTCACAAGATGCTTTAAGTGCCCTGCAGCGCGAACGTTCATAGCACTTAAGACATCGTGTTTCTCTAGCACGACACGTGTGACACGAGCAGCATATCCCTGTCCCTTATTGGTACGCAGCAGTACAGCGGTCGTATTAGACCTCCTAAAAATCCCTTTTATCATTGACCTTAGAAAATAGTATCACTGTTGTGTCTAAGGAAATTTTATATAATTTACGGTGGTATACTTAGAATTCAATTATCTTGAATATTTTTTAGCAATTCCTTCTAATTCAATAAAAAAAATGTGTCCACCTTAAGGAAGACACAAAATTAATCTTAACTCCTTTTCCGTTCTGAAAAAGTAAATGCATCAAATGAACTTTTTTGTTTGAAATGTTGTCTAGAATCACCTCTCAGAGTTTGGTCATTATGAATTGAGACACCCTTTAGACCAAAATGCTGTTTGCTGATAATAGTCCGATTTCGACCTTTTTTTTTAGTATTAGTATAATCAATCATAAGTTGTGTTTTTGTTTTGTTTTTTTATTAATGTACAAATAAATTACTACATGTTTTGGTAAATTATTTCAAAAGCAAATTAATTTCCTCTATCTCATCCCATATGCTGAATTTGAAATTACATTGCCATTTTTTCACCGACAAATGTATTACATGAATTATGCATACGGACCAACAAGCGTAATATTATTTATAATTACTTGTGGGTAAATGGTTGGCTGTTGTGAATAATAAAGAGAAGAATAGTTGGGGTGATCAGTCAAATAAGAAGGCAAAACTAAATGATAATATTTATTTTGACATTTGCCGACGTTTCGGCCTGTAGTTCAGACCTTCATCAGGGCTAAGAAAATAACCAGATAACATTGTATGAGAAACATACAAGGTAAAAAATTAAACTAAAATGAAGTTGTTAGAATAATGACAATGGTAAAAACTAAGAGATAAATAATAATAACTGTTACAAAGTGTGGAATGATGAAGTAAACATAATCAAAAAAGGTGACATAAGTATGAAAATAGGAATCTTAGAATAAAATGTTTTTTTTTTTTTGTTTTTTTTTGACTTGATTCTTCAACTCACACCTGTCAGAAGTTCCGACAATCAGCGAGTGTGATGTCAAGATGAAGAGATTGGTCTTGGAATAGGCGTGAGGGAGAGGAGTACCCAGCGGCGTCCTTCCTGTCTTGAGCGTAATATTTCTAGTTAGTGGAGGAGATCCCTCATCCAGCTTCTTTTAAGCCTCCTTCGGGTGCTATCGGGCATGTTAGTTGTGGCCATGCCTCGAATCAATGAGTTTGTATGTCCGTGTAGGTTATTATGGAATCGTTTGTAGTATGTTCGTATGTGGTCGTTAACTGTTGGCATCTGTAAGTCTTTATGTAGAGTATTGTTACTGACGTACCAGGGAGCTTTGGTAATAGTCCTGAAAGTTTTAGATTGAAAAGTCTGTAATTTACGTATGTGAGTCTTTTTGGCTGTCCCATATATCTGTAAAGCGTAGGTCCAAATAGGCTTGAGTAGGTAAGTATATGTATTCAATTTCTGTCTAAGTTTTAATTTCGAATTTCTTGCAAGGAGTGAGTACAATAGGCGTAGTCTTAGGTTTAAAGTTTTTGTTTTGTTTTTGATATGTTGGCCCCATGTCATTCTTCTGTCAAAGGTCAGTCCAAGATATTGAACTTTGTCTGTCTGAGGAATTTGGATATTGTCAAGGTAAATAGGGGGGCAAGTTTCACGTCGAAGGGTAAAAGTGATATGTTGTGATTTGTCAAGGTTGAGTCGAATTTTCCAGAGTTTGCACCAGTCGTAGAAATTGTTTAGGTGATATTGTAAAGTCTGTGAGGCGTATGCTGAATTTTGATGTCTTGTCAAGATTGTTGTATCGTCTGCGTAAGTCGCGGTCAGAGTATAGAGAGGATCTGGAATATCATATGTGTAAATAATATACAACAGAGGAGCGAGTACTGACCCCTGAGGCACCCCTGCTAGGGCTGGTTTAATGGTAGATAGTTCTGTACCTTGGCAAACAGAGAAAAATCTGTCAGAAAGAAAAGATTGAAGAATAAGATAGTAGGTTGGAGGGAGTATAGTCTTAAGTTTGAAAAGAAGTCCCTGATGCCAGACTCTATCGAACGCTTGAGCAACATCCAGAAATACTCCTGTTGCATATAATTTGTGCTCTAGTGCTGTCGCAATGTAGTCTGTCACTCGGTGTAGCTGATGAATGGTTGAGTGGTGTGAACGAAATCCAAACTGATGTTCAGGTATTATGTTTTCAGTAGTCAGTATGTCAAGAAGTCGTTTGTAGAGAAGTTTCTCAAAGATTTTAGAGCATAATGGGAGCAAGCTGATGGGTCTGTATGATGAAGGAAAGTCAGTGTTTTTGTTAGGTTTGTGAATCATTTTTATGAATGAGTATTTCCATTGTAAGGGGAATTTAGTCGTTCTGAGTATTGCGTTATAAATTGATGTTAGGTATACTAGAGCTTTCCTTGGCATTTTCTGGAGCACTTGAGCATTTATCAGGTCATGACCGGGAGCTTTCTTTTTAGGTAACTGTCTGATTTGTTCTGCAACTTGAGTGGGAGTGAAGCAAAGTGGAGGTAATGACAGTTGTAAAGGAATGTCTAAAGTGTTTTGTACATGTCTTTCGTGATCAGTATTAGAGAAGTCAGTATGTGGTATGAAAACAGAAGTAAGATGGTTGGCAAAGAGCTCAGATTTTTCAAGGTCTGACACAGCCCAGGAACCATCTACGTTTCGGAGTGGTGATGACACCTCACAATGCTTTACAAGTTTCTTAGTCTGTCTCCATAAGCTTCCATCGTCAGTCGAAAGATTTTTGAGGTAATTGTCGTAGTTCGTTCTTTTAAAATTCTGAATCTGTCGTTTAAGTTCATTGTTAAGTCTATTGAAAGTCCGTTTGTCAGATGGAAGTCGACCAGTCTGCCACACTTTGCGCGCTCTTCTCTTTGCTCTGATCAGGTCTCTAATGTACTGCGGATAGATTGGAAGAGACGTATTTCTGCTAGGTCTTGGTACAGATGATGACCATACAGCCTGTTGTAAGCTGATTGTGAACTTATCAACAGCTTTTTTGAGTTCCTCTTCGGTCTTAAGGGACATTGGGATTGATAGCGTCGAATTTAAGTAGTCGCTGTAAGCTTTCCAATCGATTATCCTATCTGTAAGTGTTGGTTTTTTTGATGCAGTACGAGGCTCATCGCATAGTACCAAACTGAGAAGAGAATGATCAGAACAAAGATCAGAGCTTGCAGTTACAGTATACGGCACTGTCCTGAGTCCTTTAGTAATGAAAAAGTCAAGTAAATCTGGTGTTTTCTGTCTTGAAGTTGGCCAGTAAGTAGGTGTATCAGGTGAGATCGTGTTTAATGAAAGCTGATCGATGGCAGACTTTAGATTTCTTCCTCTAGGAGTACAGAGTCGTGATCCCCAGGACTGATGTTTGGCATTATAATCACCACCTGCAATAAAACACCGACCGAGATGTTGGAAAAAATTGTAAAACATTGCAGATGTTAGCACGTATCTCGGAGGGCAGTACACTGCAGCGAAGGTAATGGTATGGTGCTGGGTATACAGAGTAATTGCTGTGGATTGTATGTCAGGTGTAATGGGTAATTGTAAAGGGTTGTGTTTTAGTGATTGCTTAATCAGTATTGCCGTACCGCCATGTGCCGTCTTATCAGGGTGGTCAGTTCTATATATTTTGTAGCCTGGAATGTAAAATTTAGAATGTGGAGTCAAGTGTGTTTCAGTGATGAGAGCAATGTCAGTCCGTTTTTCATGTATGTACATGTCAAGTTCAGTCCTGTGTTGGTTTATACCATTTGCGTTCCAGAGAAGAACGGACATGGAGCCCACTGTCAGCCGATTAGTAGCCATAACTGGAGGATAAGGCTTGTGCAACGTGAGACAGTTCTTGGAGAAGGCTGAAAAGAGGCTGGATGAGGTTATTCAATCCACTTACCAAGTTGAAGAGCTGAGCTGAAGCCGGGTGATTGTAAGTCGGTAGTGGCGGTTGAGTAATGCCCTTTTTCATTTCTGGATGCTTTGGCTGGTGAAGGTGATTTTCTGGGACTTCTGTAGGAGAAGTTCGCAGTTTTGGTCCTAGATATTGAGAATCGGGTTTTGAAGAACCTGAATTTGCGGTATGCTGACTTTGCGGAAGAGAAGGAAACTCGTCTATACCTGGGGGTGCGCTAGTTTGTGCTTTTTGGGGACTTTGTATATTTTTACGGAGATTGCGTACTTCCCTCAGTTGTTTTAGAGTTGCACAACCTCTATAATTTGCTGGATGGGATCCGCTACAATTCGCGCATGTTGCTGCGGTCTCTCTTGTCTTTGTGCAGACGGTGCTATCATGTCCTTGGCCACATCTCACGCACTTCGGGGAGTGATTGCAGTAAGCCTTTGTGTGGCCATACTGCTGACAACGGGTGCACTGTGGAATCATTCTTTTCTTTCTTGGCTCTTCGATTTTCACTCTAGTATAGTATAAAAATTTGATATCAAAAATTTTTTCATTAAATGTGGCTTTAGAGATATCGATAAAGAACATGGGAAGTGGATTTTTGTATCTGGAAATAACGTTCACAATACTTGTGGCATCGTAGCCTAGGCATTTTAATTCGTATTTTATGGTTTCAATTGGAGTAGCATGGTGTAAGTTTTTTAATACGATTCTTGGATTTCTATCTTCTATTAACTGATAGGTATGGAAATCGGCACCTACCTGTCTTAAGTTAGCTACTATACGTCTATATGTGTCAGAGTTTTCAGGATATACGGTTACTCCTCTTGATGTGGATTTTAGGTTAAAGCTGTTCAAACCTCCTACATTTTGGAGAAATGTGACCAGTTCGGTGTAGTTCTGTACATCATTCAAGTGGATAGGGGGCGGTTTTACAGAAACTGGTTGCTTAGTGGTAGCATCAGACTCGTCACTAATGTTAGTTAAAACTTCAAAACTATTAGTGGTTACTGTTGTAACTTCACTTACCTTTTTAGCTTTTCTTGGGTCTCTGTTATTGTCCATTGAGCGTTTTCTTCCTGTAACGAGTTCCCAATTATTTTCAGTAGTTTGGTTTGAGTTTAAAGCGTCCACATTTTCTGTAGAACTGGCAGATATCGACGTCTCAGGCATCGTTTGCGGTGAAACCGCTACACCGAGGTGTGGAGTTCCTATTTCTTGGAGCTAATTGGTTTCAACAACAGAATGCAACAAAAAGAAAAGTTTTCACTGTTAATTTATTCTAAGATTTTGTCAAAAAGATTTTCAAAGAAAAATTAACCTCACTTTTATCAATGTTCACACATGATCCCTAGAATAAAATGTAAAACAGAAAAGAATATGAAGTTATATAAGAAATGAAATTAAATAGTGAAATTAAGATATTGCAAATAGAATAGTTAGATAGAAAATTGAGATATTGTAAAGTCTAAAGATTTTCGTACATTTTGATAGACTTTACAATATCTCAATTTTCCATCTCACTATTCTATTTCCAATATCTTAATTTTACTATTTATTTTCATTTCTTATATAACTTCATATTCTTTTCTGTTTTACATTTTATTCTAAGATTCTTATTTTAATACTTATGTCACCTTTTTTGATTATGTTTACTTCATCACTCCACACTTTGTAACGGTTATTATTATTTATTTCTTAGTTCTTACTATTGTCATTATTATAACAACTTCATTTTAGTTTAATTTTTTACCTTGTATGTTTCTCATACAATGTTATCTGGTTATTTTCTTAGGTCTGTAGGATGAAGGTCAACTACAGGTCGAAACGTCGGCAAATGTCAAAATAAATATTATCATTTATTTTTGCCTTCTTATTTGACTGATCACCACAACTGTTCTTCTCTTCATTATTTATAATTCTTGGACTGCATAAGTAGCACATTCGAATTTATTATTTATTTACATAACATGAGATTCAACGGTGCAATAGTCAGCTATATAGTTACAAGTAACTATAATATAGCTATAATGAATGACAAGGTGATGTTTGATACTGGCTGAAGGGACCCTAGAACGGGGCCACCAACTCCATTAATAAAGTAGTGGTCCTGTCTAGAAGATCGAAACCGAGGTCGCCATTAATGTTTTCTAGAATATCAGTGATAGATTTTTATTCTGTTCTCAATTAGTTATTTCATCTTTCGTTGTATCTTTTATCAATAACCAGTTATTATTAACCGAACACGTTACTTCATCAACTTCGTTTTAATATCCCTAGAAACATCACTATGATTTGATGTGATAAATAAATTTATAGTGTCAAAAGGTCAGTAGGTATCTGACTGTTTTTGGGACAGGAATTGTATGTATATATATGCGGGAGCGGGATGTTTCAGAGTTAACTAGCCAAACTGCAAAAATGAACTAAGGACCTCAAAACAAGAAAAAAATTCTTCTGAAGGTATGACTGCAAACGCTTTGTTTAGGAGATATTCACACCTAAAAATTTTCGTTGTTATGGATTATTTACGATATAAGAAATAAATAAAACCTATTTGTTCTAACTACTTCATTAATTAAATGTAAACATTAAAATTTATACTAAATGATGTTCAAAGTGATTTCCTTGAGTATTAAGACAGGCTTGGCATCTTTGTTCAACAGCAGCAGTGGCATAACGGCACTGGATATGTGTTATTGTTTCACAAGATTCAATAATCCTTCTTCGTGAGGATTAAGGCCATTGACCGAACTTGCTCAATCATATCCCATATTCCATATCCCAATTAATGAATTGGCCGTGCAGGACCAGTGGCTTGGCCTGCATGCTCTCCAGACTTGAAAAACTGGATTTTTTTGGACATTAAACAAAAAATCTATGCGTCCGGTCAATGGCCTTAATCTAGACCCGTTTTGCCTCTGCTGCTGTTGAAGAAAGATGCCGAGGCTGTCTTAATTCTCAAAGAAATCACTTTGAACAACATTCAATATGAATATGTTTACGTTTAATTAATAATTAATAAAGTAGTTATAATTAATAAATTGCTTTTATTTATTTCATATAATGTAAATAATTCATAACAACGAAAATCTTTAGGTGTGAATATCTCCTAAACAAAGCGTTTGCGGACATACGTTCAGACGAAATATTTTTCTTGTTTTGAGGTCCTAAGGTCATTTTTGCAGTTTAGCCACTAAACCCTGAATATCAATATATGTATATAATTTCAGGATGTTAATATTCTGAATGAGTGAAGAAAGCTCTATTTCAGCGTGTTATACTTTGGCTTTTCTCAGTTAGTTAGCAAACTATTGAAGTTATTATGGAGCCGATGTACTTTAATTTTTCTACTTTCGGGGAAAATTTTATATTTACGCAGATCCTGTTGTTGGAATGTTGGAATGATTTTTTTTTTTTTTTTTTTTTGCTATTTTTCTAGATATTAATTTTATATGTACTTATGATAGTGAGTTGTGTGAGCTATATCCGGGTAACATAATTGAGGTAATTTCATCGCGGCGAATCAAATGGACTTGTAAAGTTGCTGGGCTTAGTAACGAGAGAATTCCTAAAAGGTTAATATTTGCTGTGCCGAATGGTAAGCGTCCGAGGGGTAGACCGAAGCGAAGGTGGGAAGATTGCATTAAAGCCGATCTGAAGGGACTAGGTTTGGACAGCGAACGGTGGAGGGAGGTTTGTAACAAGCGATTGGTGGTGTCGGCATCGAACCTTCGGGTTCGCTAAGCCTTTTATTATTTATTATTATTATATTATTATTATTATGGTAGTGAGTAGGCTGATTTGCTCTGTATCTCTGATCGGAGTCTTAGTAAATGCTCCGGAGTCCTCCTTATTGTTTACGAGGACAGTTATACCATCTGCATATCCTGAGATATGCAGGATATATATCAGACATGAGATATTAATTTAATTATTATAATAACAAGATAAAGTTCGCCTCTAAATTAACATCAATGCAGGAAATTGCATTGATGTATTTACATCAATAGGAACAATGAAAATTTTATTTATAAGCATTAAGTACCAGCCTATGAAAGACACAATTATCGGCTTAATCTTTCAGGCTCTCCCGATATTGAAAACCGATCATCGCCACCATCTATCATCTAGGGTAGATTAAGGATATCGGACGGATCACGAAAGGTTCGTAAGTAACAATCCAGAGGCGGTATCCAGGGATATTAATAAATAATAATACAATTTATTATCAGAAGTATGTTTTATACTCTACGTATCTTGAAAAGTAAAACCTCATATTTTTAGGAGAGAGTAACTTTTTTTTTTCTTAGTCGATTACAATGATTGATATTGAAAAAAATAAAATAAAAAGTACGTTAATTCTTGTAGCAGAGAAAAATCAAATAATATTTTAAAATCAATTAAACTGCATAGTTATTTCTAATTTTTACTTCTTAAACATTATAACAATTGTTTCTGAAATTAATTTATTACAATGGTAGACGAGAAAAAAAACTTCAGACTCCTTTTGTGTGATCCTGATGCCAAATTAATACATATACAATAAGCAAAAAATATGTTAATAAATAAATAACACTGGTATTTACTACATACTACATACTTGACTAAAATAAGATTGTATTTTGTTCTGGAAAAAATCGTAATTTAATTTTTTTGTTTAATTCCGTTATTTTGTTACTTTACAATGTGACCTGTTTTGTACCTTTAAATGTATTGTAAACATTTCATTTTATATCCATTTTTTTTTGGGGAGGAATTACGAATATTGTGTAATGGCCAAAATTACTTAAGTTGTCGAATAAGCCGAATAGTTGTAAATATAAATAAATAAATAAGGAAGGAGATGGTACGGGGTGGCGGTCATAAATAGGCTAAATAGTGGCAAAACTATTTTATTAAAAGCCAACGTTTTGACCCGACTTTGCAGGTCTTTTTCAGAGAGGTCTGTTCAGCAAGTTTAGAACATTTTCTAAGTGAAACTCCTTCCTGAACACCCCCCCCCCTGAAGAAGACCTGCAAAGTCAGGTCGAAACGTTGGCTTTTAATAAAATAGTTTTGCCACTATTTAGTCTATTTATGACCGCCATGCCGGACCATCTTCCTTAATGATACAACGGTCAACAATTAAGTATTCAAATAAATAAATAGCTACACTTTTTTTTCGTATCAGGACTATTTTTAACAATTATATTCAAGATAAAATAACTAATTGGTGAATATTTTAATTTTGGACTGATAGATAGTTAAGGTGACGAGGATAAATATAAGTATAAATTGAGTAATATAAACAAGCTTGTTATAGTGATTTGTATTTTTAAATATTTTTTTTATGAAATACACACCACAAGCACCTTCTGGATACTAAATAAATAAAATCCTCTGTCAATAGAAAATTTATTTCTTATAATTCTACAGCTCCCCGGTGTTATAGCTATATTTTACCAGCTCCATAAACCAGGCAATCTTATCCGACCTATTATTACTGACATAAACTCCCTCCTCTAAACATAACAAGTTTCTCGTCCCTTCCATCCAGACTTTAGAGAATACTAGAGAAGTACAATATGTCTATACAATATTTAAATGTATATGTATACATATATATATATATATATATATATATATATATATATATATATATATATATATATATATATATATATATATATATATATATATATATATATATATCCTAGTCGAAGGCCCAATATAGGTATATAACTATCGATACCGTCAAAATATCGAACATGAAATATCGATAGTCGATATTTTAATAAATACTATAAACATTTTTGAAACATTGATTCGCTAGCAAATACAATCATAAAAAAATATGTTATTATCTTCAAATTAGTTTGTGGAGATAAAAATTCTTCTACCTTCCTAAGTAAAATTAATTTTATAGTTCCAGTCCATCTGTTAATGTTATAGTTCATTCTCAGCTTTTTCCCACAAAATTTTCAACCAATTATGCCTTCTATTTAACCATAGATCGGATCCAGAGAAATGCTAATTTATTTGAATCCTACATACATTTTTTTCACAACTCGTGGTCTTGGTTTAAGGTGGTTCTAGCAAATGTACTGACTGCGTCCCACTAACGGAACCAGGATTTATTTTTGGGGAGCCCGAATATTTTTTTTTTTTGTTTTGTATATATTAGGATTACTTCGGAAAAAAGAAAGAAACTAACTACCTATATAATATGGTCTTGAAGTCCTATTAACTGTAATCACACGAACAATAATATTTTTAGAGATAATTTTTTTCATGAAACAAGGCTATATTTTACCATTTCGGGGGGGGGCTTCAGCCCGAAAGCCTCCCTGCTCCCCGCTCTTCCCTCCCCCCTGAGTCCTATCATCCATGATATGTATAACAGTCAACATTATAATTTTGTTCAATAATTTTAATTTTAGGAATCAAAGTTTTTTTAATAGTCTCTGTTATAGTTATAGTTATACTGAACTGACCATAACCTTTATATTCTTATATGTTTTGAGTTAAAAAAAAAAATAAGAAAAAAAATTAATAATAAATAAATTATAATTTTTGTATTTGTGGATGTTTCGACCCAAAGTCCAAGCCTCCGTCAGAGCTAAGAAAATAACAGATAGCAATAGCTATGAGAAACTATTAACTTATGAAAACAAATGATATCAATAATAATGAAAAAGGTACATATGAAAAAATTAATAACAATAACAGAGACGAACTAAAATAAAATAAAAAATAACGGCAACAAAGGTAATGAAATAAACTTGTTTAAATAAACTAAGATGGAGACTAATGAAATTATGTAACAAAAGGAATAAAATTTTGTTTTTGAAAAATTGTAATGAGATGAAAACTTAAGTATTATACATAAGATGAATGGAGTTGCTAAAATATGATGTCTTAGAATGCTAAAAAGAAGTGAGATAGAGAAAGGATAAAATGTAAAACAGAGAAAAGCAATATGAAGTTACATAAGAAAAATGATAGATTTAAATAGAAAAATTAAGATACTGTAAAATCTATCAAAACGTACTTACTACATCGTAGAGAAATAAAATTATGTAAATAAGATGTAATTAGTAAATGTATCAATATGCACAAAATAGAGGCAGAGATATGGAAAAGAAAATAAAGAGAAAAAGGCAAATGATGAGAATATTGAGATAAAATATATAAAGACCAACCTGGACTCACGAAAGGTTCCCTTAAGAAAATTAGTTAATAATTGAATGACAATTTTATTTTATTTATTTTTTTACTGAGAACATCAACTAGATTATCTTCAAATATTTTTTTTAATTCGAAACAAATTAACTTTTTTTATAATTAACCATTAGGAGATATTACCATAAACGAAATTGATATTAAATATACCAAATGAAAAAATATAATATTGTGATATTCATGGTAATGAAATACTTCCAACTTAACAATCCATTTCCAGAATTTGGCTTAAGGCCAGTTTTTTTATATGTAGTTCTGACTCTACATGGGCGGCTGGAGAACTGGAGAAAGGGTCGGATATAAGAAGGACAAAAAAGATTCAAACGACTATATTTTGTCAAAACAACACTTCTGTCAAAAACAACAATAACATTTTATATGTTATCAACACCATTTCGCTATATAATTAATGATTTTTCATCAAGAAAAATTATTTAAATTTATAATCCAGGCCATAGAAGAAGATCCTCGGTACTCAAATAACAAGATTCTACATACCCACAACAAGCACCTCTCGATTCTAATTTTCATAAGAATCTTCACGGAAATAACAACAGACTACTGAAAAAAATTGGATATTTCTGAAGTAAAAACATCTTTAGGCGCGATTTGTACTTTTTTTTTTTTTTCGTCGTGACTTCCACTGAAATAAAATTTAACAAGTTCGTCGGCCCGGCGTGCATGCCCAGGAGACTGTTAGGAAACGAAATGGTCGGTCAAATGCTGAAGGCTATTGGTAAGTAGAATATGATAAGCTTAGTGAAGGGTATTGCGTCATTAGAGGCAATACTGCAATTAAAAAAGAGATATATTTATACAACTAGACTATTTAGTAAAAGAGGCCGTGATCACTTTGTGTTGAGCCGTCATCAAATTTGCAACCTCCAGTCTACAGTAATAGAAATAAATAAATTCCCCTTTCTTTCTACACGTCGGATTTTTTCAAGTGAAAACTTTTTTGTGGTGAGTGAATTAGATTGGGCCGTCAGATCTCTGATGTGTAACGCTCGGGCAACGTCGGCTGGAGTCAACTAATTGAAGTGTTTTAGCATATGCATTAAAATATCTCAAAAACTAAAAATCAGACCTGCAGATTGTTTAAAAGGAAAATGTTCATCATTTCATCCTCTTTGTGATGAGCTATTATTCTAAATTGTATCTTAACACAACGCAGTATTAAGGAAATGAAAAGAAAAAAATAGTGTCGCAAACCAAACGATAGCGAGTTTTATGGAAGATATGGATTAAAATATCTCAGAAACTAAAAATCGGACATGCCTACTGTAAGCGAGGGAAATGTTCAGCGTTTCATCCTCTTTATAATGAGCTATTATTTTTAATATATATTTTATATTATTAATCTCGCCTTGTTGATGTTATTACTTCTATCTTGTGGTATAATGCACACAACTTATTTTCATTTTTTTTTTTTTTTTTTTGGAAATGACTTATGGAACTTCCACATATACAAATATTTTTATAAATTATATTCTGAGGAAATTGTTCAGCATTTCATTCTCTCTTTAATTAGCTATTATTAAAAATTGTATCTTATTAGACATAGTGTTAGAGAGGAAAAAAGGGAAAACATAGTGTCTAAAACCACATTATTGTTGATGTTTTCACTTCTATTGAGTGGTCTTAAGCACATAGCTTAGGTTTTTTTTTTAAGTCTATAACAGCTAAGAAATTTCAATTTATTTCCCAACTAAAAAAAAATCCTAGCTACTGAATTAATAACGATTATAGGATATGAGGAGGTTAAGGTTAAAGTTGATACAATGGGATATAAACGAGATAAAATCAATTTGGCCTTGAAAAGAATACAATAACCTTGCATTGAAGATTGATGGTGACTTGGCTTGCTGAAAAAAAGCAATTTACTAATAAAATCCGTCCGCTCGCTCATTTTCTCCGAAACTACTTGACCGATTTTTTTCAAATTTGGATTTAAAGTCTGAGGTCACACGAGGATGATCTTCCAACATCGACATTACTATCCGCCTTCTCCTTTCAAGATGGCGAGCGAAAAACCTGTATTGCTAAAGACTGTAGCGTCTAAACGAATGTACTGATGTCAATGAAACTATAGTTTTCTATAGTTTATAGTTTTCTTCGTGATGCTCTTCAAATTTATTTATGTAATATACTTCAAAGAAAATAAGCTAAAAAAGAAGTTACAAGGGGTGGTTAAATGTGATTCCCAAATAACTAAAAAAGTATACACGGATATACACTTTTTTTGTTGATATTATAATGGTTTTTAAAAGTTTACGAAATTTTCTCAAAAACCAAAAGCAAATGTAAAATCGGATAATTTTGAGTAAAAATATGGTCTATAGATATTTTTTGTATATGTTCTGCTACAAAAGTTATATCCTTTGTTTTGTTTTTTAATTTTTGAAAGTGTTATAGAAGTTTTTTTTTTTAACTAGTTTATTGTAAAATACTACAATCTGTCTCAAAGGACATTTATAATAGTGTTCAGAGATCACATTCACACTCTATGTACAATAAATAAAATAAATTATACAATAACTGAGAATAAAATTACCTGCAAATAAATAAATAAAAAAGAACACATACATACCTATATACACTAGTTACAGAAGTAATACTATTTTTTTTTAGTGAATTATTAATTGTGAAAAAAAATTGTTTAGGACAATAATAGGAATCACTTTTTCTTTGTTACTAGGAAGGTATTAATTTTCTAATTATATTTCTTTTTCTTTATTATCTCTATTTTAGTAATTTGTAAGTAAATATTGTGTGAATGATTAATGCAGCCCTAATATTAATGCCTTCTAATTTGGCAGAATGTATTAATTTTCAATTAATAAGACAAAAAAAAAAAAAAACTAGGAAGGTAATGTTACTTTAGATATATAATTGTTTGGAAATAATTTGCAGCGTTTTTGCATGTGGATTAAAATATTCCCGAAACTTAATATAGTATCTGCATAGTGTAACAGAGGATAATGTTCAGCATTTCATCCTCTTTGAAATGAGCTATTATTTAAAATTGTATCTATTTGTGCAAATAACAGCTCCTGACATGAAGATTTCGTCCCGTATTCTTGTCAATATCTGAAAGAGCCTTGAGATAAAATTTAATAATTGCTAATCAAATTAAACGTTTAACATAAATTTATCTTATTATTTAAAATTCGAATAAAATTATTTTTTTATCCAACCTAACTATAAATTTTAATGTTCTACTTTTTAAAAATATTTATCGCATATTTTGTGACCTTTTACTTTTATTATTATTCTACAGAGATTTATATATAATTACAACTAGAAACATAGCGTGAAGATATAGAAAATCCAATCATTGAGCAACACGCAATAAATCCCCGCCAGACCTACTTTTTTACCAATCCAATTCGTCTTATCCTTTTGTCATATTATGTCTCATTTTTCTTGAAGTTATGTTTGGAATGTTATTAATGTGACATTGTTTTTACGAAACATATACTCATACATCATTGTTGTACGATCATACATCATTCTCTTTTACGGACTTCGCCCAAGTCGACTTGCTCCAACTCCTTACCCGTTGGTCCTACATCAAACCGTTATTCGTACAATGTATAGTAGTTTTTATTTTCTTTATGGATTAAAATGAAACGGATTTTACCTACGCCGTCAGTTTATTCATTTATTTAATGAAAAATGTCTATTATATTTGTTTCATATTAAATTTTATTTAATTCTAGATGTATACACTTTTTTTTTTGTTGTATCTTAATATTGTGTATAGGAGATGTGTATAAAGGGGGATACAGAGAGAGAAGTAAATGTTAAAAAAAAAACAAAAAAAATAAGCAAGAACAATGAAAGGAAAAAAAAAATCATATATATATATATATATATATATATATATATATATATATATGATGATCATATATATATATATATATATGTATGATTAACAAATATTCTGTGTATATAGCAATCCAATATAATTGGGCAGCAACTTTTTATGTTTTATATGAAAATAAAGTGTTTCTCTCTTGTGTAAAATAATAATTTCGATATTATTGTTCTGTATCTGACAACTTCTTCTTATTTTATATCTTATATTTATATTTATATTATATTTATTTTTTATTTTCAACATGTTTTGTATCTTTTGTAGCCCTGAAGACGACCTGCAAAGTGGGTCGAAACGTCGGCAAAAATTAAAATAATTAATATATTTTAATTTATTATTTATTTGACCGCACCCTCGACTAACTCCTTCTCATATTATATCAACGTTCAACCATCTCTACATCATAATAATTTCGATAAAATACATAGTTTCGAGGTCATTAGTGTTGTCCAAATTCAAAACCAAGACAAATGGAAAGAAGTCCAACCAAATTTACTTGACAATACATTAAATCAAGACAGATTTTATTAGGCCTCTAACTTGGAATGAAGGAGTTGTACAGTAAAGCGAATCTATACAATGCCACCAATTTTTTAAATAAACAGTCTGGTTTTCCACTCACAGGACTTTTCTACCGATTTTAAACAATTTGATTCAATTTTAAATATATTTATTAACAATAAAACAATTGAATTATACTAATTTTTCCTGATAACCGTAATCATTACTTGCGATAATCAATATTTAAGAAGGGTAGAGTATCGGTTTGTCCAATCCTAGTGCGGTCGGGGGGCTGCCCGAACATACTCTTCCTGATAGGAAAAATCTTCTAGGGAAAGTAGCCCTAGAGCAGGAGTTTTGAAACAGTTAAGAGAGATTTTCTAAACAGGCAAGAGGTGGAAAAGAAAACAAAGGTGTTTTTTTTTCAGATTATCATTTCTTACTATTTCAACGTACTCTTCAGAAATATGGACGCTGAAAAAGAAACATAAATCAAAGATACAAGCGTCAGAAATGCAATTCCTCCGAAAGATTGAGGGGAAGGAAATGGGAAGATGAGGTAAAGAGCGACTTCCAGAGAAGAGGTCTTCAATGGAACGATAGAAGGCGTCTTGTTGAAGACCGGCAGAGATGGAGAAGACTTTATTATAAACTTCCTCCTCACACTGCTCAATGCGGATCAAGAAGATGGATTATGATGATGATGAACCGTAATCATTAGAGTAAGATTTCTTTGATGAATTATTCAACTAAAATTGTCTATTATAAGTAACAATTTTGCCTTAATTTTTATCCACAAAACTCTTTTTTTTTCTCTCTACAAAAAGATATTTTTTTTTCAGAGTCCAGTCTTGGTTTCGGTCTTGCAACAAGTAGGCAATTTTGGTATTGATCTTGCAACAATTGGACGGTCTTAGCAAGACCAAGTTAGGTTTTGGCCAACAATTGAGGTCATGGCCAAAAAATATAAAAATGCAAAGAGAGAGAGACAATTTTAATTTTTCACATCCAACTACCATTCCGCTAATTTGATGAGTTTGTCTCCACCAGTCTTCAAAACGCAATGAGCACATCGTCATGGTGAATTCTCTTTTAGGAGACCTATTCTTTACTTCGTATCTAAATTTCAGCTTTCATTTCTTTCGTTAAATGAAACGTCAAATTGGCCACTTTCTTTAAATATTTGTATAGAAATCACCGGCATTCGACCGACTGACTGAAGTTGTATTTAGATGAAGTTTATCTATAACTTAAAATGATTATGAGAAAGTCTTTTAGTTAAATGAAATTATCAAACCTATTCCTCCCCCACCAGTGTTAGACCCTCTATACAACTTAAGGAATCGCTGTGAGTTTTTCAGAACGTAAGTAATTACCTTAAAGATTTGGTCTATGGATTTCTTATTTCGTAAAAATGTCTTTTAATTTGATACTGGTGTCAAAAATTACATAATACTCTTAAATAAAAATGTAATTTTTTTTAATTAACAAGTTATACGCATGCCAGATTCATTAATACAAAAATAGAGTACACTACAGAAATAATAAATAGAATTATTGAACATTGAAACAGAAAGTTTCTTCTGATGTAAAATTAAAAAAGCCCATATCGAACGCCCACGAAGGCCTTGAATCGTTCAATGTAAATTTTATAAACAATGGATGAGGGAATATTGGATCAGCCAAAGTTGAACAACGCAAGTTTTGACAAACGGAATTCCCTCAAGGTTAGCTCAAAGTTAATATTGGGCAATATAAAGGACAAATGTTTAATATCTGTAAAAAAAAAAAAAATGAAAAATAATTAAACAAATATCAATGCACTTATTTTTTTTTATTAAAAAAGGAAGAATTGTAATGATTTTTTTTTTTTAATAAGGTATCTCTTCATTTGATATTAAATGCATTAATTTTCTTTTTATTGACGTTTCAGGGTCTTGCTTCATCTTTAAGGACAATTTTCTCTGAGTAACATTATCAATTATTTATTTAAAAAATATTTTTCAACATCCATCTATTTTTCATTATAATCCTCTTTTAGTGATGACAAAAATGTGACTGTGAAAATTAAATTAATTTCATCGACTAAAAAATATATCTTTATGTTGTAAAAGTATTAAATTTATAGCAAAATAACATGGTATTCATAGATTAAAATGACAAAGAGATGGTTGATGAATGAATTTTTATATAAATATCTAATAAATAATAAAAATATACAAGATTGTCCTTGAAGGTGGGCCAAGAGACTGAATCGTCAATAAAGAAGAAAATGAATAAGTTATAAATCAACAGAAGTTTCTTTTAAATACAACCCGAGATAGGTATATATTAATTTGATATATAATGTCTTTTTTTTTTAAATTGAATAGTATATAATATTTGGTTTAAGAGAAAAAAATCATAGAATAAAAGTTACAGAACATCAAATTGTAACTGAGCTGTTATAATGTAGGTCACTTACTCCACGTATGAGTTATTTCTCTTAAGGGACGCACTTCCTAGCTAAAAATTTAACGCCCTTTAATTTATTAAAGAGTACGTTTTTCGCTTCGATGCACCATCTAGGTGTTATAGTTGAAAAAAAAAAGATGGAACAAATATAACTTTTTTGGCTGCAAAAACAGTTTTCCCTTGCGTTAGTAATTTTGTTTTTTATATTTTTGAACTCATATATACAAATTAAAAATATAAAAACTTGTCCCAATAAATTGTCCTTTTTCGATCCCCAAGTTAATGGTCTAATATTTTTTAAATCGCTTGTCATTTTCCGAGGTACCATGTCCGACTGGCAAACTCTCTTTTATATATATATAAATACGAACACTCAACTTCATTAGCTACATATAAATACGCCAAACAGATTTATTTATAGAGAGAAAAAAAGAGACACAGTTACGAAAACTACAATATTTTCGATACGAAATTTCAAGATTAATAGCAGACGCTCATTGGTTCGTAAACAAAATTCAACATACCGGAATTCAACTGAGCTCGCATTTAACATATGATAAAAGGATAGAGGTACTAATTAAAAAACATAAAGGCTACTTATGTATAGTATATAGCATAAAAAAGTATAGTAACTTATTTTCACAATAGAACAATAATAACTTCATATGAGATAAATACTTTTCGTTTTTCCATATAACTTTGCATTCTCAAGGAACTTTGTATATATACATATTTATATATCGGGTATTGTTTATAAGTATAGCTTGGGAATATGAAAACAAGAAAAATAACTATACCAAAACGGAGTTTGATAAAACTAGGACAGAAGGTCGTTACACTGAAAGGTGGGTGAGACAAATCTCTCTTTATTACTGTCCTACCCCCTCTCTCATTTCCTCTCTTTCTCTCTCTCTCCCTCTCTCTTTATCTGTACAAAAAAAAAATGTCGTCACCTTTTTAAGGTACCTTCATATTTATAAGAAATTGTAAGAAAATTTTTTTAAACAATTTTTAAATATAATTATTTCGTTGAAATATTTATTACGTGGAGATGGATCGTTAGATTAATTAATTATGTAAAATAAAATTTTTCTAAATGTAAATGTAAACTAAGAATGAAATTAAAATTTTTCCAGAATTGAAAATGGCCCTAGTGATGGTTTTCGCAATAAAATAGCTAATAAATAAAATGTAGGTGAATAATGGCCTAATTTATACAAGAAATAAAATATTTAGTACGTTTTATAAATTTTGTTTCGTATTTCACTTATTCCATTATCTTTACTTCCCATCAGGCAGTAAAAGATTTTATAGTTGACTGTTTGATCTAACTATATAAAATCTATAAATTTATGTTAATTTACAGACCTATTAATGTATATAAACATAGATAGTTTATATAAAATTAAAGAATTAAAAAAAAATTGCCTGAAAACTAACAACACAGAAATTAAATAAATATACTTGATTTAGCTAAAGATTTGTATTCTTCTTTGTTCTTTGTTTTTACATTATTTTTAAAATATATATTTAGCACTAGTAGAGTTCCTTTTTTTTTATATTAAAATTACCAACAAAGATTGACATACAAAAAGAGGAGTTTGTCGTCACAAAAAAATAAATAAATAAAATAATCTAACATATGTATATTTTTTAAATAAAACATAAACTTTGTCCGGTAATTTTTAGCACCCCTATTTACAAAATTGAATCTTTTATCTATGTAAGGTAAACGTTAGAATCTTATTTATATAGGATTCAGTATGTAAAAGGAGTCTGGCCCGATTGGGTTTAGTTTAACAAGAATCAATTATTTTATGTAATCTACAAATGACTGATTCTTTGCGAACTGAATTTTTGTTACGTGGAGAAATATACGTTAAGGTGGCAAACTGTAATTAAAATAAAATATGAGCTAAAATTTACAAAATAAGAAATATTCGACATATTTAAAATATTATAATAAATGTATTTTTTACTGTTAATAAAGAATTTTGTTAAATAGAATATTTTTGGGATTGAAGAAATAGTTCTTATTGATTTTAAATTAGTTAACTTTTAAGAAAAAAAAAGTTTTAAGTAATCCTTTCTAATAACAACATTTATAATTATATATTTATTTAAATACTCAAAGTAAAGTAATATCGGCATAGATTTTTTTTTCTGTTTGCATTACAGACCATAGCAATTCATGTATCAAATATCGTTTTATTATTTTATTTCTGTCGGCATTACAGACCCAGATCTTTTGCCGCCTTAACAAGCCTGCTCCATCTCTGACTGTCTTGGGCCATTTCTTTCCAATTATCTGCACGCAGCTCTGTTGTGTCTTTGTTGATTATCTCTATCATCTGCTTTTTTGGCTTTCCACGTTGTCTTTTGCATGAATGTCTTCTATTTAGACATTTATTTCTGCATAGAGGCTTCTAGATGGATTGCTACGAGCTACATGCCCCGCCCATCTTAACCTTCGTGCCTTCATATCATGAGACATTGATTTACTAGTTTTGTAAGCAGTTCGGAATAGATTATTTTTATAAAATAATTTTTTTTTTAAACTTCTTTATTGAGATATTATAACTGTCACATTCAAGGACAATAGTAATAGTGATATAGAGTAGCTCATTTATACCATACAATAAATAAAAATATAAAATAAATTAAGAAAAACTACAACGCACTGTTTATTCACAAAGAAATATATAATAAAATAAAAAAATAAATTGGATTTCTTACAATGTTTATCACAACTTTACCACATAATGTAATAGATCAATAATAAATTACAGGTGTCGCAGAAATGATCGAGCTAGCGATTTGAGATACTTTTTGGCACGGTCTAACTTTTCCGCTGTTCGTGTTGTTAATCGCTACTATTTTCTGCCCGAAATATTTCGGAGGCGCCATGTCAGACACGGAATGTGATCCATACATTAGTTTTAAAATACTTTTTAAAAGAATGATTCATTTCTTAAATGACAAAATATTAATCCGAGGTACAAACCCCACTTATCTCCCTCTTGGCTTCAACCTATAGTAACCTACAACTATTTAATATACAAATATTCTCAGGTATATTGAGTTCTATCATTAATTTATATTATTAAATGCAGTAATAAAAATTCATGAATACCTATTTACTTTTGAATTGAATCATAAGATAATGTTATCACCAAGATAAAAGATTACCTACAATAATATTGGGCAGTCTGGCCTATATAACCTCGTTATTTTGGTATGTTGGTGGTCGTACCAAATGGTCCAATATTTGTACAGGCCACTTCATTTCTCGATTTTATGATCAAATTATATTAGGATTCAAGTGGAAAGCAAATGTGTTTTCATGAGTTTTAGTACCTCATTAGATAATAAATGTATACCGATCTCCAGATTGAAAAAGCCTTTCCTGAGAATTTTCGTAAATGAAAATGTTTAGATAACGATAAGGTTAAGCCATAGCAAGGAAAACATGGTTTTATGAGAAGAAAATAGATATTTAATTTAGATCTTTTATTTTTATTTAACTATTCCATTCGCCACAATAATAATTTTCTTTAAACGTACTTGATACAACACGTCTTTAATCCATTAGCATACACTAGGTTACTAGAAGCGAAACGTGCTATTCGTCTTATTCAAACAAGCAGTACATCTCAAATACCTTTAGCACAAACCGATCCTACTAATTGGGTTTCTGCCAACTGAGGATCGAACGTCTACTTCGTCTCAAACAAGAATCTCGAACAGTGTCAGAGCCACAATAAATCATAATTATCATTTAACTCTTTAATATAAGTATAAATATTATATGATATAAATTTAGATCATTTATATATATACAGTGGAAGTTGAGAGGAACAGGCTAAATCACAGGAGTGGATGGGACACAAACAATTAATTAAAACAAAGTTTTGTGAAATCCTCCCAAAAATTAGCCATGGAAACTTTCGATCGAACTAGAAGTGTGGGACGGCCCAAAACGAGATGGCTGGGTAGTGTCCACGCATATGCCAGAAATATCCTTGAAATAACGGACTGGATGATTGTTGCGCTGAATAGGGATGAATAGCTGAAAATATTGGATAGAGCCTTGATTCAGCAATGAATTGTATATGTATGAATTGAATATGTATGTAAATAATAATTATAACGGTATAATAAATAAATATATATATATATATATATATATATATATATATATATATATATATATATATATATATATATATATATATATGCATATATAAATAAGTTTTCCGATACAAATTCATCAAAATATTTCTTTGAATTTAATTATTAAATGTCGCTGACATAAAAAAGAATTTATCAATTTATATCTTTTAGGCGAACCGAAGGTTCCATTTTTAGATGTCAACTTGTCAATCACATCTTGCCGAACAGAAAACCCATCAACCCTCCCATGATATCATTTTAAGAATGATTTTCAATAGGAAAAAAATGTTTGAAACTGTTTTTATTAATATTTAAACGATTCTCTAATTAAACTTTGATAGATATGTTTTATATGGTTTTCAATACTATTTTTTTCTCTTTAACCTCAACAACGCGACGTTGCGGTATGATACAATTTTGAATAATAGCCCAGAACAGAGAGGATGAAATGCTGAACAATTCCCTTGCTTATAATATGCAGGTCCAATTTTTAGTTTCTAATATATTTTAATCTATATGCAAAAACACTTCAATTAGTCGACTCCAGCCGTGCGTTACACATCGAAGATCTGCCGGATCAATCTAATTCCCGTGCTAAACGCGCCGAATGAAGTTTTCACTTTAAAGAATTGTAGGTTACGATAAGGTGAAACAATTTACGAAGTTTAAGAGGGAATTCAATAATTTGATAAAAATGGGTCTGTACCACGGATTAATTATTAATAATATTAAATGTATTCAAAAAAGTTATTTTAAAAGTTTAATAAGATTTTGAACTTTACTTCGTTTTGCTTGTGGTATTTATTATTCATGCATGAAACATCGTGTTTTTATTGTATCATTTACTATTTACTATTGGCATATTTATATCTTATATATTGTATACTATGCCTGTATTTATCTTAATTACTACTGATATTTATTACTATTTGTCATTTTATTGTTAGCTATATTCAGATGTATTGTTTGTTTGTTTGTTTCGATGTCTAGGCGCAAAACATCCAGGTCATCAGCGCCCGATCAACTAATTAACACTACTTTTATATAGTTTGGATGGTTGGTTCAAAAAATAAAAATAAAAAAAAGATAAATATAATTAAATAAAGGGATTGATATAGTGAAATAAATAAATAAAAATAACCTAAATAAATAAATAACTATAACTAATAACTAAATAAATAAATAACATATTAAATAAAAGGATTGACAGAATGAAATAAATAAATAAAAATAACAATAGATACTTATAGATAATAAGATAGAATAGATAAATAAATAAACTTTAAAAAAAATATAAATAAAAACAATAAATGAGTTGAGATTAATAACCAAATGAAATTTTAAAATAAAAAAATAAAATGAAATAATGTAAATAAATAAATTTAAAAAAAAATCAGATGTATTATTTTGAATTATTGTATTATGTGGGGTATTATATTATATTTTATTGTTTATATTCAGGCATACATTTAGATGCTTGGTTGTTATCAGGAGAGGATGTTGTCACTGAATCCTAATGAATTTTACTTTGTAATAAGTTGTAAATGTTTTTCATATTAATCTGTTCATTGTTATCATTATAGCCAACTCTATTTGTATGGGGCATTCCCCGAAAACAAATAAATAAAATTTCTCAGAGGAATAAATTCATAGACTGAGAAGTTTTTCGTATAGCAGTAAAGAATAAATTTATGGCTTATAATTATTGGGGCAACGTAGGATTGTACTTCCCTTGTCTATATTTTATCGTATTCAGGACAACTTATCCTCTTGAGTACAGATGCTGTAAGGAGAATGGAGCGCACGTAAGATCTGTTTTAAATTTGATACGAGACATTGAATAATTTTGATAATGGTCTCGAGATAGCACAGAACTATCCTCAAATGGGAAGGAAATTCATTCCCTCGATGGTAAAGAAGACAAAGAGACGTGTCCACGAACTAAGCGCTGTAACCAGAAGAGGATTTAGAAGCGGCCCTCGGAAATGAAGTGGTGTTTACTTTGGAAAGTGAGGACGGGGTGCATATCCAATGCCCCCCACCTCGAAGGAATCGATTCTAGATCGATCCGCGGCCCTGTTCCAGACGTCATCGATACTATCTTATCTCGCTGCAGGGCGCTAAGGTTTGAAAGATGGATCCCTTGGTCAAATTGGTTCCGCTATTTATAATTGATGCAGTTTTCACGTGTTATGTACACTATCTGGTTGGAGCTAACGAAGATAATGCGTAAAATTAACATTAAAAAATATATATAAGTAGACAAAATGTGGTTTTATTCTTTGATTTACCTCTCTACTCTGATTAAAAATTAATTTTAAATTATTTGATGAAATATCCGCCCTTCAATTGATATCGAAAACAATCAAATGCCTTAGGACTTATATTTGACAGAAGGATGACATGGAGCCCAAAAGTCTAAATTAAACGGTTGGTTGGTGGTGTTTTAGCCGCAAAACATCTAGGTCATCGGCACCTTATTCATAAAAATATTATTATTAAAATATTTAGCTGGAAGGTTTAATAGAGAAAAAAAAAGAAATATATATATATATTTTTACTTAATAGACGGCCCAAACTACTTCACTAACATTATTCACTCATCATCAAAACTAGAACTAAAACTGAAACTAAATACATACTCATTGTAACTTAAACCAAAACGGGCTGTTATGAAAATCACGGTTATTTTGCATTAGAACACGTTAAAACTTGTATTATATTCATACTACTGAATTAATTAATTCTTTAAGAAAACGTATCTTGAAATAACTTTTAATGCAGCAATGAATATCCATTCAGGGGAGTGGGGTAGCTCAGTGGTACTGAGCTTCCAATGCTAAAGGTCCCAGGTTCGAATCTCGGCTCATGGTAGAAAAACGATTTATTCTCTTTCATTGATGGTGAGGCGACCATCCTGGGGCATACCCAGCTCTATGAAGTGGATATCCTTAACTAAAATAAATTAATTAAGGGAAAAAACCTGGCGGTTGAGCGTGATCTCGGTCAAATCACCTCCTTGCACAACCGTAGATGAAGAAACAGTGCTTTCCCTAAATAGCAATGAACCCAAGATCCTTCGAGGGTGGTAGTGGTAAGAGTTTTTTATTTTTTTTACTAAGGAAGGATGGTTTTTTTCAAAATTAATACCGAGAAACTTGGATCTTGGATTTAAACCAATTTAAATTTTAAAGATTCATATTATAATTTATAATATATATCAGCATCTTTTTTTTTGTAGTTCTAAAGTTGATAAATGACCTATTTCGGCCAACGACATCTCCCCATGAACCAGAAGACAAACAAAGACCCCGCCGACAAGGAACAAGCTAGAACCAATTTCCATCAAGCTGTCCATTTGCTGAGAGCTCTCGGCTGCTTCGTCTCTCAACACAGCAGCTTCATTCAGAATATGCAGCCCCCATTTTAATGCTACAATGCGCCACTTCAATGGTAACATTACCCTTTTTTTTGTTTTTGTTTTAACACTCAAGACTTTCTAGCTAATTAAAAAACAGTCCGAGCATTTGCCAATAGAAAACATTTTTCGAATACCTGAAGGGCGTCATTTAGGCTTAGTTTAAGATCTGTTTTGATATTTATGCATAAGTAACGTTTTACTTAATTAAAAAAAATAATTCAAACTTAAATATTGTGAACTTGTATTTGTTTAGTTTGCTACTCTTAATTGAAACTATAAGAAAACTTAAGTCAAAATAATTAAGAATGATCAAATAATTTATATACATATTTACCGTAATATTTAATCAAACATTTATGAGGACGGGATGTAAAGTTTATTTGCGTTTAATAACATAAATAAATGGAATGAGCATTTTCATAAGATAACATGAAAAACTGGCAATAGAATTAGAAAACCGGTTCAAAATCCTAGCAAAAAAAGTCAAATAGAATTAATATATACAAAATCATGATGTATCAGGGAACAATTATTTCGACTAGAAATATAATGAAACGATACTAAAGTGAATATTTAAGGCCAGAGCAGAATTTATTTATTTTATTTTTGTTATTTTAAATTTGCCACTGCGTTGGAACGCATCAAGCAAATGTAATGGCGTTAATTATATCTTCTTAAATTCCTGATATCTTTTTAACTTTTCAGCAGATCTCTAGGCCACTGCCTTTTAAGTCGTCTTTGAGGCTCACCAGGTACCAGAGAGGAAGATAGAGATAGAACGAGTGGATTTGGATGATTGAGAGTATAAGAGTGAAATGTTGTGTATGTAGGATTTTACTTTTGGTATGTTCATGTCTGTGTGTATGGTGTGATTTGAAATAAACCAAGGAGCATTGACGATTTTACGGAGTATTTTGGATTGTGTGGTTTAAATTTTGTTTATGTGTGTGTGTTTTGTGGACCCCCAAAGTTTTGCTCTGTATGTCCAAATAGGTCTTAGTATAGTGGTGTAGATTAGTTGCTTGTTATTAAGTTGAGTGGAGATCTGTAGTCTAAAAGATGTGACAGTTGTTTGTATCGTCTGGTCAGTTCTTGTTTTTTTTAATTTAGTGTGAATGTTCCAGGTGAGTTTTTTGTCCAAGTATACTCCGAGATACCGTACATATGTTTTTGAGGGAACTGGTTTATTGTCAATTGTCACAGCAGGACACAAGATCTTCCTTAATAGAGAATTAATACAATTAAACTGTAGGGTGTATTATGAAACAAAAAATAAATTATGTCCATTTTGAAACAGGAATAAAATAGAAAATATCGTGCATTTCCTGTTTTAGCGAAACTTAGGAGAAAATATTTTGAAAAAGATTTGGGAAAAATTGGGTAAGTCTATCCAATTCTTGTAAAGCCTGGCAATACAGATATGCCTTATGCCAAGAATTTAGTTATTAAATGAATAATGTTTAAGCCGGAAAAAATATTTATGTAATTATATTAAAATATTTATATTAAAAATGTTTATGTATTTATATACTTGTAGTTATATTTGTGATATTAAGATTTGATACATTGCATTTCTCTATTTGTTAGCATTAACATTGTATTTACTAACATTAATATAGTATGTTTTAATTTATATTATTGTATCAATAATACTTACTTTGTCAAGGCCAGCCTTCGGCTGACGGTTTTAAAAACCAAGCCTTAAATATTTTTATTGAGCTTGGATACCTTTGTTGTATGTTATTTTATAAATACTCAATGAAAATTCATGTATTCAAGTTGTTGTAACGTAGCGTTTTCTTTCCCTAAGTTTATAAATTATTTTTGAGTCATGTCGAAATAATTTGATAGGGGAAAATCATTATCCTACATATATAAATGTTAAATAAAACGTTACTTAAAAAATAAAAAGTTAATCAAGTTGGATATTACATCAAACAGTATTCTGAAATATCAAAATAATTTAATATTTTAAGGTCCAGCCCGAAAATATTTTTTTCTTGAAAGGGAGAAGTTGTTATCGCATGGCCTTTGAATGGCCACGGTTTGACAAACGAAGTTATCTTGTGTAAAACTTTGTTTTAATTTTTTTTTTTTTTTTTAGAGAGACGAGTTTAACGAATGGAATATAACATCACACAAGCTGTTAGGGTGATTAAGAAATATTTTCTCAAAGGGATAGGATATTGTCACATAGAAAAATTTTCATAAAATAAAATATACCTTTAATGTAATACGCTAAAAATATAATTAAATAAAATGGGTGCTAAATATTCAGGACGCAGTCATTATAAGGTTTTTATTAGTGCTGACAATTTTTAAATGAATGAGAGATATAATATTATACGACTAATAATGGTTAATAATGAAAAAATATAGTGATTGATGGAATATGAATCTTAATTAATATTACAATGCAAATATTACAAATGAAATATTTAAATAGTTATACAAACTAAAAATAATAAATAAATAATATTTGCATTGTAATATTAGTTAAGATTCATGTGGCATCAATCACTATATTTTTTCATTATTAACCGTTATTGATCGTATATTATTATATCTCTGATTGTATTTAAAAATTTTCAGCCCTGATGATGACCCACATGTTTGGGTTGAAACGTCGGCACTAACAAAAACCTTATAATGACTGCGTCCTGAATATTTAGCACCCGTGATATGTAGAACAGTCGACTAATTACCTTCAATAATAATTAAATAAAATATCAATTTTGGACTCATATATTTGTGTCGCAGTTAGTTCGATTTATTTTTAATATTTAAAAAAAAATTAATCTTCAGAAAAATTTCCTGTTAATGAGGCGTAAAATAATTTATTAAAAGTGGTCGGAAATAAAATGCGTAATTTTTAGACAAAGTGAATTAATGAAAGCCGGCGCTTTGCTCAACACTACCAGCAATACACTTAACCCCTCCAAAGATTTTCACTATTTTTTGTTTTTATTTTTATTATTTAATTTATATCTTTCTAATTATCAGATTTTTTAAATATAATACCAAAATAATAAAAAAATAGTTGAAAAAAATATAAAAATAGTATTATTTTTTGTAAATTTTAAAATTTCAGGCTATAAAAATAAAAGGCAAAGGGTTTTTAAAAATATATAAATGAATTTTCAAATGCTAAAATATACGTAAAAATATCAATACTAAAAGGCAATGGTTGATCCTAATGTTTCTGAATAAAAAAAAAAAAAAACTAAGGTATTAGCTTTAGACCATACGATAACATTGAAAACATCAACAGGGCGAGATTAATAATATGAAATATAAATTATAAATAATAATATTGGTTAAATAGTTGACTGTCGTGAATAATGAAAAGAAGAATAGTTGGGGTGATCAGTCAAATAAGAAGGCAAAAACAAATATTATCATTTATTTTTGCCTTATTTGACTGATCAATCTAACTATTCTTCTCTTCATTATAAATAATAGCTCATTATAAAGAAGATAACATGCTGAACATTTCTCTCGCTTACAGTATGCATAAAAAGGTCCGATTTTTAGTTTTGGAGATATTTTAATCCATTTGCAAAAACACTTCAATTAGTCGACTGCAGCCGACTTTAACCGAGCGTTACACATCGAAGATCTGACTGGATTGGATAGTGAACGATCTAACGAAAGGAGCGGATCGGTGGGTTCTAGTAAATAGATCTGAATAATGGAGCGGGTACTGCGGGAATGAATACAGGATTTGTATTGAAGGAGTTCGGAGATTTATATTGCAAGTATTGAGATGTATATGTATGTTATACCTATGTATATTAAACTTCTATTCAAAGGAGCTCTAATTATAAATCGACCGATATCGAAATTTTGGCCGACACCGATATTACAAAGGCCGATGTAGATTTTTCGTCACGATTTATGCAGTTTCACACGGAATATCCTATTTATTGCTAAATAAAAGAATAAATAGACCATCTATGCATCGGCCTATACACAAATAACAACAAATAAAAGACAGATGAACTTATATTTCAGGATATTGGCACATCAGAAAATTCTCGTAATTGCTGAATGAAAGTGTCAATCAATCATCAAGACATATTGGCCTGATGATTCATTTTATCGAGATTATTTTTTTTACCCTCCTATCCTTAATTTTTAAAATTCCAGGCTATAAATATAAAAAGCAAAGGAAATTTAAAAAGATATAAATGAATTTTCAAATGCTAAAATATACGTAAAGATATCAATACTAAAAGGTAATGGTTGATTCTAACGTTTCTAAATAATAAAAAAATAACTAAGGTGTTAGCTTTAGATCATACGATAACAGTGAAAACATCAACAAGGCGTGATTAATAATATGAAATAAACATTATAAATAATAGCTCATTACCTATATATTACTAAGAGGATTAAATGCTGAACATTCCCTGATTTTTAGATTTGGAGATATTTTAATCTATTTGCAAAAACACTTCAATTAGTCGACTCCAGCCGACATTATCCGAACGTTACAAATCGGAGATCTGCCGGCTCAATCTAATCTACTCTTCTAAAAAAATATTAACAATTTTCTGCAATATACGAAATAAATTTAACTACAAGCCTATATGTTCAGATGAATCAAGTTCAACCAATGAAGGAATAAAAAAAAATGCGAGTGTTAGAGAATGATTTTATTGGCGTTCATTCCTTGAAGTTTATTTATATCTACCGTCCCCTTTCGATGGACATCTCACTTCAATAGATAATGAAATCGATACCATGATATG
Source organism: Nezara viridula (assembly GCA_928085145.1). Lineage (NCBI taxonomy): Eukaryota > Metazoa > Arthropoda > Insecta > Hemiptera > Pentatomidae > Nezara > Nezara viridula. The sequence goes on from OV725083.1 coordinate 23,719,827, forward strand.
AGGGCGTATAAACATAAAACCGCAAACGTAGCGTACACATGGTGTGGTATTCCACCGTAATACCAGGGACTGACGGATTGATCCACAAAGACAATAGGACCCTACGGTTGTCAGTCTACCACAATGGGACAAAGACTCTTCCATCAGATACTCCGTTCTAGGTGGGTCATGCATTCTCTTATCTTTATACATGAGCGAATCTCTCGATTTTTTTTGGAAAAACCGCGTTCGAGCTCTAACTGATTTCGTATTCATGGGTTGGGAGTAGGGACATCAACACGACAATGCTCTGCGGTTAAATCTACTGCGGTAAGAAAAGGAACAGTGAAAAAGTATCAAGTATGAAAAACGTTACATTTTTACAATTACATATAACTAGTAGGCCCGTGCGAAAAATTCTCACAGCATATTGTTTTCAAATTCCAAATTAAAAATAAAATAATGTAACGTATCAAAAGATAAAGGAATCACGTGTTACTTTATGGATAAATATAATCGACAAAGAAAACAAAAATTAATTTAAATCCTATAATATTTTTGTTTGGAACTAACATGTTTACAAATTTCAGTAAGCTGTATCTTTGCTAAAAAAATTCCGATTTCGATGGGTTTTTTTTTCCTTTTGTAGGGAATTTAGTAATATTTTACATAATCATGGGCACAACCAAGGGAAAAATGTGTAATCTTTTAGTTATTCGCAAATAAAGTTTGTTTTCTTTCATAACTTGTTTGCCTGAATTTTCGGGGTGATTGGACTATTTTGCCCGCCTGAAGGAGAAGGAAGCCTTCGGAATTGGTGGCTATATCTTGAGATTTGGTGAAAAATTAACGATGATATGGCTTGCCGATCAAAAACACCATCGATGAATAGTATAAACTCCCCCTCTCTCGATCATAGAGACCTCAAGTCGACGAAATTAGACATGTATTCGATGACAGTACCACAATTAATGTAAGGTTGTGTGGATGCGAACCCTATGCCTTGTGTTATCTCGAAAATAGTACGTTTTTCGGCTTAAAAACGCAGGATCCGATAGTTACGAAGGAACTATCCGGGTCTTGCTGCACGCATCAAAATCTTTAAGATCCAATTTGTCCTGTATCGATCTACAGACCTACCACCGTTCCAGTATCGAAGCCTATCAAAATTTTTGTATCGACTTTATTTATATTAGAAAGAAAAACAAAAGTGGAGAATACGATTCGCTAACCCCCCGTGAAATTCTTAGTCCAACGGTACCCCATTTGTGGTATTTGAGCATGACAGGAGCTTATATTTGGTACAAAACCGATTTCGAGCCTTACTGTAATAATATATGTACGGATTATCACAGTTACAATTAAAGTGACTCAAATTCAGAAAGACATATATAATCAATACGCAATTAAAGTCCAGAATTGTAAACTTTCACTTATTACACTCATTTAACTTCAGTAAATTATATTTATGACCCTCATTGAAGGTGGTCAGATGGATAATTAAGATTAGAGCAGATGTTTTGAACATAAATTATAAACACTTCAAGCAAACAAATAATAATTGTAGCATGTGTAATACAGACGAAACAGAAGATCTCTATCACTTCCTGGCTGCTTGTCCGATACTCTCTGAATTAAGAATTAAATAGTTAAAATCTAGAAATTTATCTCGGGATCAAGTAATAGATTTAATAAATGGAAACAATTGGATAGCAGTGAATTACTGCAAATCTGCTTTCTCCTATAGAATAATGCTAACCAGAAAATTTAACAATTAATAAATTAGAGAATTTTGGTACCACTCTTTTTGTAATTAAAAAATTTATATAACTTTTACATTGTAAACATAATTTTTCTTATTTTCTTATTAATTAGTTGTATATAAATAGATCTAAATATAATTTTGTTATAAAACACAGATTCCTCTGGCGGTCAGCATACCATGTAGCACGTCTAATTTTCGGTTTTAAATTCAAAAATATTATTTTGTAATTTATATTATGTTTTTTTGATAAATAAAAAGACTTTTTATTCTTATTCTTCTTCATTTAAACTAGTATTTTACTTATAAAAATATGTATGTTGGTAATAAATAAAGTCGAATTTCCATCTTTATAAATCTTTATTTATTTATTCATGATATTTACAACTGTGTTATATTAAAAATACATCTAGTAAATGTGTACACAAGAATGAGAAACTACCCATTGGTAAGTCTCTAGATCTATAAATATATTTTATTTTATTTTTTCAAAAAATCTTTTAAAAAAAGTTCGGAATACTGATGTTGGGCTATGTTTATAAAGTTGTAATTTATGAATGGTTAATAAACCATAATAAAAAAATCTTTGGACACATTTTTTCATCCAAAAAATACATAAAAAAAGTTTCTTTATAAATTTCAAATTTACTAGATGTTTTTTTTTATACAGCTTTAAATATGATATTATCGACATGAAAAAACTTTTATTCAGTTATATCACATATATTCGTAACATCCGGCTACTTTGGCTTCTCTGTTATATATAATTCGCACACATGGTATTCCATAAATGGATACTCTGACCGTCCCTTACGCATATGATACAACAAACTTGACAAGACGACAAAATCCAACACACGTCTCACAGATTCTACATCACACAATATTTTACAGATTCTACAATTTCGACTCAACTAATATAAACCAAACCATATTACTTTTAGTCTCCGGCGTAAAACATACAGAACTACATAGGTAAACTACAAACATTTTAACCAAAAATTACAACTATAAAATAAAGCTCTCTGGTACTTCAGCAATATTACTTTACATAATCACCTCCACGTGCTAACAGTTAGCACCACTTACGGACACACTGCAAAAGATATCAGAATAATCCGACAACATCCTAGCAGGCTCATAAAAGAATTTAGTTGAAGTTTACCGCTGGGCACTCCTCTCCCACGCGCCTACCGAATACCTAATATAAATTCTACTTCCCGACACCACACTCGTATGTTGTCAATACTTCTGACGAGTGGAAATAAAAAAAGTAAAGTAAACAAAAAGTAGTTTTCTAAAATTTCAGTAATATTTAAGAAAAATAATTAAAAACTTGAATGAAATTTCAGCAACAAAAACTTCCTTTTAAATAAAAGCACATCCAAACAGCCGTAAATTAAACATATTGCAGAACACACAACTCTTTATTTCCTGAATGGGATAAGTTTGTCGAACATTAATCTCAACGATACAGCTAATATTTATTATAACTTTGAAACCATGAAGGATTAATAGCTTCATAGTAAACTAAAATTTTGTTATGGGGTCATATCTTTAAAAATTGCTATATTTCGGAAAGTCAGTTAAATGGAGTACATTAATGAGAATCATGCCCGATATTCATTTTATTTATTTATTTTTTAATATTGTGAAAATCGCCAACTAGGAAAATCGACTGGCTTTAGCACCAATGACGCGGTAGAGAGAGTAGCGCAGGGATCTCTTAGAGTCTTGCTTTTCCTTCCATAATTGAAGGGAGAAGCCTGGCTTTGGGTTCCCAGCCTGATTGTATATATTGTATATAAGCATGATTGCGTTTTTATGTTTTTAATTTACTCATATTTATTTTTTTTGTTGTACATAGTTCTTTTTTACCATTATGTAGTTATTATTTTACTTTTGTTAATTTTGTATTTTCTGTATATATGGTGTGAATGTGTTCATTTATCACTATAATTATTGTGAGACAGAATATTATATATATAAAATTAAAAAAATAAAAAATATTGTGTAAACCCTTTCAGTCCAAAGCTCCCTGAACAATAGTTGATGCCCCTTTCTCTGTAACCAACAAAACCCTATATCATGACCTTAATATTCCATTTGTCTTAGATCTTATTCCTGAAAATTTTTGCGAATTCCATCAGAATTTTACAAATCATCCAAATCCGCTTGCACAATCCCTATCTATTTCTCCTCATCCCTACAATCCTCCTTGAAGGTTGAGTGGCAGTGGCCCTTTGGTAGTATATATCTTGGAGTTCTGACAATGGCCAGATTCTCTACTCAAGACATGAGTGTATGTGACTCAATCTCCACTGGCTTTAGTACCTGTGGTACGATTGAGAGAATAGCGCGGGGATCTCTTGCAGTCCTGCTTTTCCCTCTATAATTAGAGGGACAAGCTTGGCTTGGGGTTCCCTACCTGATTATATATAGATATGTCTAAGTTTTTATGTTTTTAATTTACTTACCTTTAGGTTATTTTATTTTTTATTGTACATAATTGTTTGATTATTATTTTATGTTTTCTGTATATATGGTGTGAATGTGTCCATATCTTACTATAATTATTTTCCACGTAAAAGATTATATTTCTAAATAAATAAATTAAAATTGTTTAAAGTATCCTGTAAACCTAACCTGATTATTACACTGGGTTTTCTTAAGATTTTTTATGATCTTTTAATATTTTATAGAACAAATACTTCATCATTAGACATTCATTTATTATTAAGTTAAATTTTTCAAAAGTAAAATTAACTAGAAGGTTTGCGTAGCTATGAATAATTTCTAGAAAAAAAGAAATTTCTAGATCGACTTCTTAGCGCGAAATCGACAGAACTTTTAAATAAAAGTTCTTCGAAACCTTTGCTTGAAAGATAGCAAGCAAAATAGTTCTAGTTAAAAACTGAAAAAACTAACGATAGTAAAAATTTTAGTGATGCGGAATATTTTTAAATTTTTTTTTTTCAAATATTGAAAGACATTCATAACCAAATATTGAAATATTGAATTAATTAATATTCGATCACCTATTCTTCATTTGAATGAAGTTTCCATCAGGAAAGAGTTCCTTCCTCGAAGGAAACGCAAACGCAAAGGCAGCCAAGCATGTACAAATGGAAGTTTGCGCCCTCAGACAAAAGAAGAGGCGGCAAAGCCCGCACTTTCTTTGAAGCCCCCCAGAAGAAGCAGTCTCCAATTTCTCACGCTAATTAGAAGTGGAATACTTTTCTTTTGACAAGTTTAAGAGAAGGACCTCTCATTAGGAACAAGGCACTATTAAATGGAACGTTTAGATATAAAATGTGATGATATTTTCCATATTTGTATTTGTATTTGCTATGTATTTGGATGATCTACACTTGAACAAAAAGTATAAAATCCAATTAAAAATAATAGTCACTATCTTATTTTGTAGTAATTTAAAAAGGCGTCAAAGGATGTTCGTACATAAAAATTGTATTAATTTAATTTTTAATGATTTCAAACTTTTAAGTAAATAATAAATACAACTATATTTATTAAGAAGAAAATATCGACCAATGATAAATGAAAAAAAAAATGAGTAAAAATATTAAAAAATAAAAAAAATCTTACAAAAAATAATCGCTGAACATGAAAATTCACTTATGTTAACGTTAAGCACAAAATTACCATTAAGTACCCAAAAATTCTTTTTCTAACATTTTTTTTTCTTTAAGAAGTTTAAAAAAAAACAACTATAAAGGTGTGTGATTTATACCAAGCGATAGAAGTTAAAACACTAACAACGTGAAATTAATAATATGAAATATAAATTATAAATAATAGCTCGCTATAAAGAGGATGAGATGCTGAACAATTCTCTCGCACAGAATGCTGGTCCGATTTTTAGTTTATGAGATATTTTAATCCATATCTTCAAGAAAACTCGTTATTTGGTTTTCTACACTTTTTTTTTGTTTTTTCCTTTTCGCCTCTCTAGCATAGCTTCTCGTTAAGATTCCCATTACAGGGAGAATGAAATGCTGAACAATTTCCTCGCATCTTCAGTTTCTGAGATATTTTAATCCATTTGCAAAAATACTTCAATTAGTCGACTTCAGCTGACTGACAGCTTAATCTAATTCACTCTCAATAAAAAAGTGCAAAACGCGCCTAAAGAACTTTTCAGATATAAAAGTTGAGTTGAGCATGAGAGGAACATGACGGATATCATGGGAGAGAGAATTCCAACAGGATAAAGTGAAAGTCGAGATGAGTCTGGTGATCTTTATAATAATTTCTTTCACTTCCACATCCATTAAATGAGCATTGGAGGACAGAGAATATGATTTTTTTAAATATATTTAGAATCTTGATTAAATATAGATGTGAATAATTTACATTGCGTTACATTTGAAAGCCATGAATAACATGTATCCAGACCATCCAGGGATACACTGCATTTTAAATCTTATAAGAATGCTTCATGGAGTTGGAATAACTGCACATTTTATCTGGTCACCTTTTATTCTGACTGATAGAGCAACAAAAGAAGCTCTTACCCTTCCAGGCCGCGGTAAAGCTTTTTTTACACCATCTGAACTTGCACGACCTCTAAGAGAAACCATATCCCAAGAAGGGCAAAGACGATGGGACAACAGCGCACCTAGCAAACTAAAGACAATAAAGAAAGAGGTGCAACCGTGGACCAGCTCCAAACGCAACAATAGTAGAGAAGAGGTCCTCCTCACGCGGCTGAGGATCGGACATACTAGACTGACACACAACCACCTCATAACAAAATATCATATCCCCAGATGTCAAAAGTGTGACCAGCCATTAACCATAAAACATGTTTTGGAAGAGTGCCCTTTTTACAATGATACATGTAAACATTTACTTAAACCTATATGAACGTAATCCTCACAAATATATGATATAGCTAAAAAGACCCACTTACAAACTTAAAAACTTCAATATTTTCAGTCAAAAATACTACAAATCAGAACTAAAGCACCTTGGTAAGCGACTAACAGAACCTTTCACACTGATAATCATCTGCCAGTTGTTGACCAACACATAAGTTTACATCAAAAACGACTCCATACTAACATATTATTAAGAGAAATTGCGACAGCTGACATGCCCATCAACATGGCTCAAGAAATACAGAGAAGGATCACGGCTGCCAATAGATGTGTCTTTGGACTTGGCCGGCACTTAAGAAGTAGGTATCTCTCAAAGAAGACCAAGCTGATCATATAGAGATCCTTGTTTGACATATGGCTCAGAGGCTTGGACGATGACTAAAAACGATGAGATGAAGCTGAGTGTGTTTGAGCGAGGAGTCCTCAGAAGGATTTATGGTCCAGTAAAGGAGGGTGATGTCTGGAGGAAAAGAAAAAATAGGGAGCTCAGTTCTCTTTATACAGACATCGACGTAGTCACGTATATTAAACTGGCCAGATTAAGGTGGGCAGGGCATGTGGCCAGAATGAGCACCGTTGAGATACCCAAGAAAATAATGATGGAGGAGCTGCACCTCGCAAGACGGGTAGGAAGGCCGAGGACGAGATGGTTGGACAACGTGGCCTATGATGCGAGAACCCTGCTTGGTGTACGGAACTGGAGAGCTGCAGCAGAAGACAGAGCCGACTGGCGGAGGCTCTTGGAGGAGGCCCAGTCTCGGTAACGGGATGTCGTGCCACATATGATGATGATGACATGCCCATCAATACGAGGAGAAAAAAAGGCTTTGGATGAGATACCTTCTTTCTTATATCATGGTAATCGAATCAAGCCACGGAAGCGGTACTGTTGGGTTCTATCCTTCATCATGACTGACAAGCCAATTTCATTTTTTTTTTTTTTTTTTTTATGAGATCAACTGATGATTGCCAATAGTTCATAGAGACAGGTGCGGATTAATATTTGGAGAAAAAAAATGTTTGATTTATATGTATCCAAAAATCCCTTTCAATCTTGAGTTGCTTTTAGTATGTTCTAGAATCCTGCTTTTATCTGTATATTTTGATTGACATGCCTGGTTGGGAGTTCTGTTGTCTGATTGTAAATAGTGTATATAGGTTGTGTTATTTGAATTTACTTATTTTTTAAGTATATTTTATTTTTATTTATTGTGTATAATTTTGATTATCATTTAGTTTTAGTTTTGTTTTTTTCATTTATATTTTCTGTAAATTTGGTGTGAATGAACTCATCTCACTATACACATTGTCCCTACGTGACAGATTGTTATGTCGATAAGTCCATAAGACTTATGAACAGCTGCGTAAGATTTGTAATTGTTGCCCCGAGATACTCCCAAATGTCTCACCACTACACTGAGTTAAGGTGGCTCTTCCCCTCCATTCGAAGACAATATTTCCTAGGTACGTTCCTCTATCAAATCATCAACAATTATCGTCCTTCTTACGTCTACAACCTTCTTCAATTCAAGGCCTTAGTCCACTCCTTTTTCACAAGATCTCGACCTTCCGACCTTTACATTCCTTCTCTCAGATCTGCCTCATTCCAAAACTCGTTTATTGCTCGCTCTGCTAATTTTTGGAATTCAATTCCTATTAAAATTTGGCATTTTCTCTCCCTATCTACATTTAAAACCCTCATATTCCAATTTCTATCCCCAAAACAGTCAGATACCCCCCGCTAACCTTTTATGTAAATTTATATATTATTCAAAATGATTCACATAATGATATATTTACAAATAATTCATCACTTAAATATTTACTATCAGATTCGTCTTTTTTTCTGCAGAGACACAGAGTTTATTGCAAAGAAGAATGTAATGTATTTTTTATTGTATTTATTTTTTAAGTGTGTACTTATGTTTTACCACTGTACATAGTTTTATGTGTCTTGGCATGGTTTCATGTGTTTTGTATATAGATTTTTTTTATTTTGTACATAGTATGTTTAACTAATATTTTCTTTACTTTTTTTTCTCTTTATTTTTACTTTTGATTTTTGTTTTTACTTAGGCCAGATAATACTTTAATTTTGTTATTCTAAAGGGACTTTGTTCCAAAATAAAATTATTTTCTATTCTATTCTATTGTTACATTTTTCGATAAAATAGTTTTTTGAAAAATTAAGAAGCTAATAACGTTGTGAAATTAATTAATTTACAGTTCTATTTCTATAAGAAAGTAAATTCAGTCTGAAAAACAATCACATTCGAAACCATACAAGCAGTAACAGTTTAATGCAGTAAGTTTATCGCGTTAACCAAGATGGTACATAAGTCTTCTGCCAATTACTCCTAGAAGCCATACAGAACGAAAACCCCGCTCAGCGAAGTTAGGGGCACAGAGGGGCAGGAGCAATTCTCGCAAAATCATAACTCTACCTCAAGGTAGAAATTTCTCTGAGGACATTACTTAAAGAACGAAATGGCTAAACTAAGTTTGTTAACTTACACCAAGGCTAAAGTTTAAACTTAGAAGATATGAAAGAGTAGTTGACAGTGAGGAAACGACTAAAGTTCTAAACGGTCTCTGCAACTGATATGAATTAAATTGATCCTTATCGTTAAAATGATATAGTTTTCAGTTATTCAATGTCAAACAGATTTTATTTAAATAATTAAGTATTTGATTTTTTTCTAACCTCACCAGTAGACGAACTATTGACAATTAGCAAGTGGTTTGAAAAAAATAATAAAACTGACATGACAGGATACCATCCAGCAGTACCTCTTTTCTGGAGTGATCCAATTAACACGGTTAGTTAATGATGGATATATCTCATCATCCAGCGCCTCTTTAGTCACCTCCTTGTATTGGTGGACATGGCAGCTTAAGCCATATCTCTTATTAGTAAGTTAGTATGTCTACGTAAATTAATAAGAAATTATTGGTAAAGAGCCCTTATTATGTATTGGTAAACAGCAGATGAAAGTCAGTATGCAAGGTTTTATTAGTCACGTGCCAAGATGCTTTAGTTATGAAACATAGTTTAGATGAGAAAGTTGGAAGTTTTTATTAGTGGGTGATTTTAGCTATATTGTATATCTCTGTGGAGTATGTCCATTTAAGTATAAGTATATATTTAGTTTCTGTCTCAGTTCTAGTTTCGCAGATTTGGAAATAAGTAAGCAAAGTGAATATTAAACTTTCAACGTTTTTGAAATATAAACAAAAATAAACTTTTTTTGCACTTAAACCATTCGACATTTTTTTTTACCTTCACGAATATTGTGATTCAAGGTTACTTCACTGTTCTTTACGAAAATTATTATGGATTAGGGGTTCTATAGGCTACACGAAATGGCATTAATTCGAACTCTATATTTATAATCTAGAACCTAAAGCTTAGTCAATACTAGTAGACATCTTGGTCTCGGAGACATGTGTCAGTTTGTCTACGTAGACATGTCTATAATAATAATTTAATGGAATATTTTAATAATCGAAATCGATTGGTATATGTTACTCTGAGAATTCGGAGAAAGAAAAGGCAAAAAATACATTAAATATTTCTGAAATAATATAATTTGTTTTCCAAACTCCAAAGGCATATTCGAATGAACGCCGAAACATTTTTAGATTAAGAATCATAAAAAATAAAATAAATAAATAATTGAATTACAATGAAACACTTGACTATGGTCTACCCCTCCTTCTCTCCCCCCCCCTTGTGAATATATTGAATAAATGTATCCTAAATCCTTTTAATTTCCTTAACACCTTTTATTACTTTTAGAATAAATACATAACACTATGTTGATGAACTGTGATCTAGTGATGTATTTTTCACTTATTATATTTTAATTTTATTGATTAATTGCAACATCTCACAATAGTATAAATACGAAAAAATAATAAAAATTAAATAAAAAGATAAGTGTTAGTTTTTATTCATAATGATAAATTTTAATTCATGACATTGTTACTGAGGTACGTGTATTTTAAAATTGCAACTTTTAAACTTAATTTTATCTTTCGGAGTTTAAATCTGCTCTGAATCCGTAAAATTTGAAATCGGTTTAAGTTGCCCAATCAGGTGAAAGAATATTCTGATTGGCGAATTATTAAATTGTCGATGCTTCATTAGGCAATTATTCTTGGTCATGTTGAAAAAAGAAGAGCTTTTATTTTTTTAGCAATCAATAAGTTCTCAGAATTTCTCGATTAGGTAATCGATGAGTTGTACTCGATTATCTTTAATTTATTTGATGGAAGATTTCTAAAATGTAAAGCTCATAAAATTTTAAATATTTTGTATTACTCCACAGAAACATGTGCTGTATATCTTTATCTTTAAATTAATTCATTTAAATTTTGATATTAAATAGTATTTTTTTAGAGCACTATTTGATCTTTCAAACTTTCTTCTTCCACAGATTTTTGTTTCTTTTTACTTGTGCTCGGAAATTTCTGCAATTCGTTTAATCATTACAGGAGTTCTCCAAGGTTCTTGCATCTCTAACTTATGTACATACTTAAGATATTCCTCTTAACAGTAAGAAATTTACAACTAATTACGCTGACGATACAACAAATCTCACAAACCATCAAGATCCTACACTGATATCTTTAACTTCATTACGTTACTTACTTGAATTACGAACCTAGTTCGAACTATGGAAAATTTGATTAAATTATGATAAATCCATACATTAAACATTTATTCTTTCAAGAAATGCTTGCTATTCATTTTATATTGACAACTTGCGCTGTATCTCGGGCTAACAACCATCGACAGAAGAATGGCATTGAATGTGCACGTTCAAATGGAAAAGAAGACCATTAACAAACGACTGAAACTACTTTACCCAGTTTAAGGACCTTCAATATCAGGATTCCAATTATAACTATAAATCTAAATTCTGCCAATTGGTGAGTTTTTATTCGTTTGATTTATTAACAATGATAGGACTGCTGCTTAAACAAAAATAAAATGTCGATGTTTCAATTTTCAATATCAATTAAAAAAAGGTTCTAAATTATAAGAAAAAAAATCTTGTTTTTATATTGATCTATTTTATACTTTCAATGTTTTTAATCATTGATATATCAATATTTTTTATTGCTACATGTCATGGACCATGGTACTCAGTGTTTTAATGTGGATGTTCTCCAAAATATAACAGTGCAGTTAGGTAAGAGCAACTCAACTTCGAAATCAGTTTAGAGTAGCGATAATCCCATCCTGCAGGAACTTGATAGACAGATGTTAGATTGATGGACGATACACGCAACGATCTCGACACCCTCCTAAATCGTTTGCTGTGATGAATAGTCTGATTTCAGAATCATCCTTCATCCATGACAGACATTTGCTACGGAACCGAAATACAAAAGCAATTTTTAAAACGTCGGTTTCAAGTAAACAACTCCTCAGGGGAACTCAAAATGTATTTTCCTGTTAAAAACTCAAATTCGAAAATTTTCACGATCTATATATTACATACCTAGTTCTGCCATTAATGCCATAACAAAGTTGAACTTTGTTTATATCCTTGGGCATTAGTTGGATAATCCTTACCTCTATCAGGTTATTTTCTTTATATTTCAGGATAATAATTCTAATTAGTTTGTATTATTTATCTCGCTCAGTTAAACTTGGAGTGGGGTGATAAAGATAACCTAATAGCTGGAATTCCCTTATACAAAGTTGGAGAATGTTGGTCAGATATTTTCAACACTTTGAAACCTTAAGGTATCAGATGTATGTTTGCGTACCGCACTATAAATAGATATAATGAGATCCTATCTGTATGTGACAGACCTCGACCGGGCCGTCCCCGCACTGTAATAACGGCAAATGCAGTGAGAGCAGTGGCTACTCGAATCAGAAAAAATCCCATTCGAAAACAAAAAAATGATGTCTCGAGAAATGGGATTCTCTGTCAAATAAATGTCTCCCACAATATAAAGTGGCCTTAGGATGAGTGCATTTCGAAGAATGATCGGAAAAATGCTAACCACTTCCCTAAAAAAAATTAAAGTAGATAGATGCAAAGTACTCTCTGGCCGTTACACCAATGGTATTCATCTAAAGATTTTGTTTAGTGATGAGAAAATTTTTACAACTGAAGAAAAATTTAATCGCTAAAATGATCGGGTGTACGCACACAGCTCTAAAGAAGCTCAGAAAATCATTGGAATAGTGGAAAGAGGTCATCACCCTTCCTCAGTGAGGGTTTGGTGGGGAGTTTGCTTCGATGGCACCACAAAGCTCTATTTTTGTGAAAAAAGGAGTTGAAACAGTCGCTAAAAATTATCAGGACGATATTTTGGAATCTGTTGTCAAGTCTCTAAATAATACTCTGTTTCCTGGAAGTCATTGGGTTTTCAGCAGGATTCCGCTCCAGCTCACAAGGCCAGGTCAACTCAGCAGTAGCTGCAAAAGAACATTCCAGAGTTCATCTCTGCCGAAGATTGGCCCTCAGGAAGCCCTGATCTTGACCCATCAGATTTGGTCCGAACTGGAGAGGTTGGCATGCCACAGAGCACACTCTAACTTAGAAAACCTCAAACAATCTCTGGTCTGAGCAGTTGATCGCTTTCCTCAAGAAATGATGCGTACTGCTATTGATGACTGGTCACGGATATTAAATGCGTGTCAAGGCTAAAGGGTTTTGAGTAATGTCTTTTTTTTTTTTTTTATTCTGAATAGTTATACATTTTATTTTCTAACAAAGTTTATGAAAAAATTAATTTATCTGTTGGAATCTGTATGTATTTCCTTGTAACAATCTTTATCATAGCACTAGGTATATAGGTAAGTGAATCTAAAAAACATCACTAACAAATAGAAACTTGTTATATAAATTTGAGAATTATTTTTTATTATATAGGATTACGCCACTTAAAACAAAATAGAAATCATCCAACCTCCATAAATAATTTAGAAACGGTAATGTAAAATAAAACTTATTAGATTTTTTTTTTATTCTGGCCTACTTTTTCCTCCTTATAAAGCTATAAAATCTAAAAGTTAGTAGCATAGGTTGGAAGAAAAGATATTCAAATTTCCTACAGCCGTAGTAACATTTAATTTGGGTAAAATCCTGTGGAGTTATATATGATTTAGTGAAAGGCATAAAAAAACCTCCAAAGAAATAAAAAACAAACAAGATTTTAATGAAGGAAAATATGTCAAGTTATAGTAACTTACTTTATAAAACCATATAAAAGCTACATTTTAATAAAGGGATAATTTATGAAATCAATTGTTTTCATCAGCGTTTGAACTCGACAATTATTTTCTCCAAAAAAAATCATGTAGTAATTATTATATTTGATTTTTAATTTAAAAATCATGTCTGGTTTATAAATAAAAATTTAAATCTATCTTTGGTGTTTATTTATTTGATTAAAATAATGATCACTTACGGAGTGATACGGTTTATTTATTTTAATTTATTTTTTTGATTATCTATTTCAAATCCTGGTTTTTATTTTCAGGAATATGATTTCTTATACGGCTTAAAATTTATTTTATTTCATACACATATTGATATTTTAATCCATTTAAATAATGCAGTGGAACTGGGATTACGGTAGGGGAGAGCTTCCAACGAAATAAATCGGAGGAGAATAATTGAAATCTGCATCATAGCTAAAGTTTGTTGGACAGCCGTTCTCACACTAAACGAATTACCCTTTCGAATTCAGGGGCTCTAATTGAATGCGAAAATATTAAATATCGATCAATCGAAGGGTCGTTTGCATCGATAATTTTATCGGCGAGGTACGAATCGAACATCCCCCCACCGCTGCTAGAACTGGGACAGACCACATTATCGGCATAGCCCATTTCCATGTTACATCGCCTCTAAATGTTTCAGCAGCGACAGAGGCCCCATTCGATAATTTAAACGGATGATCAGAGCCGATCCATTATTACCTTTAAATATTCAATTTCATTTATAGCATAATAGATAGATGGAATATATTTTTATACGCATTCGTCAATATAAAAATTCTAAAACAATGTAAAACTCCTGTACCAATTTGAGAAATTTTTATTTTCTAGCAAAATATACCTCTAAATTTTAGGAAAAGATTTTTTTTTAAACATTTATAATAATATGACAGATTATAATTCTGGTGTCACATCTTCACCTCCTTCATAAACTTCAAAAAGGCCTATGATTCAACAGACAGAGATATATTGCTCCAAGTTATAAGGAAATACGGAGTAGACCAAAAAACAATAAGCTTGATAAAATTGACACTGACCAACACCATTTCAAAAATAAAATTCCAGGGACTAATGAGCGAACCAATCAAAATAAACACGGTACTTAGGCAAGGCGACGTCCTGTCACCGATGCCTTTTAATGTAATGTTGGACAAAATTATGACAATGTGAAAGTAAAGTGCATGGCCTTTGCAGAAGATCTAGCCCTACTAGCAGAGACAGGAGAGGAAGCCATAAAACAGGTAAACACTCTGAAAGAAATATCGGAGAAAACGGGACTACATATCTCTTATGAAAAAACATAAATTATGACAACAGATACCAACTTCAATAAGAAAATATTGGACACAAAATATGGGAAAATAAAAGTAACCAAAAAGTTTTAATATCTAGGGGAGATAATATGTAGTAACGGAATGAATAAGGCATCAATCGAAAGAAGAATAACCAAAATGGAAAGACTGAACTTCGCAACCAGGAATGTTTACAACAACAAAAATTTGTCCTCAAATGCAAAAATAAGGCATTACTGTACAGTAGCAAGACCAGTAATATTATATGATATGGAAACAGTCATACCTTCCGAGCATAGAGGAAATCCTGAAGATATCGAGAGGAGGATTCACGGACTCAAATTAATGCAAGAGAGATACAGGCTAAAATCCAGTAAAGAAATACACAAAAATTCGAAGATTTGGAAACAGTCGTCAGGACCAGAAGACTGGGGTTCTAAGAGCACTTGGTCATGATGAACAGTGAAAGACTGGACAAGAAAATTTTTGACAAAGTTTGCAGCTATAAAAGTATGGGGGGATATGTAAAACAAATAAAAGAGGAATTAGACAGGCTAAAATCCCACTAACTAAACAGTCAGAAACCCTTCGCTAACCTTCTATGTAAATTTACATATTATTCGAAACACAGAGTTTATTGCTAAGAAGAATGTAATGTATTTTTTTTTTTTTTAAATGTGTATATTTATATTTTACCACTGTTCATAGTTTTAAGTGTCTTGGCACGGTTTCAAGTGTTTTGCATATAGATTTTCTTTTATTTTGTACATAGTATGTTTAACTAATATTTTATTATAAAAATGGTTTTAGTGTGTCATATTTTAGAAAGTTTATGTGATAGATTCACTTCCTTAGAAGCTTGATCAAACCAATCCAATTCGGTGATTTTATAGTTTTTTTCGTTGTAGATAAAAACTGCTACGTGACACGGAACTGTAACAACTGAAAGGGAACTGTTATAGAGGAGAGAGAATTGAATAACGTCACGCTTAACCAAGTCAAATACTGCCATGTCAGGTTTGTTCGTGTCAATATAGTCACCAAACAGCTTCTTGTTTACTGTCAGAAAATATTTATTCCTGGTAAATATATGTCAGTAGTATCATATACAAGTTATATGATATAATATTTGTCTTTTATTTATTTCTTCTTTTTTTTTTTTTGGATAGTTTAAAAAAAAATTAAACAAATGATAACCAGCTTATTATTAGTTAAATGTAGAGAAAACAAGTCAATTTAGAGTAAAAAAAGTTTGGACAATGTCGACATACAATGGCCATCAAAACTTTTCATACACGAATTGGTTGAAAATAAAAAAAACGCATAATTATTACACAATAGCTTATTATTTTCAAACAATTCAACATTAAAATAACCATTACTTTCCATGTAAAATTAAAAATTAAATAATTTTCTTTTTTATCGTTGATAATTACTTTTAAAAAATAGACATTATTAGAGTTGATTAATTAATTAAAATGTAAACTTTCTAAAACATATTTAGATCACCATATCTTCGCTCCATACTGTCCGATTTCAATAATTTTTTAGTAACTATACGTCAATAAAAAAGTGTATACTTCTTGAGTTATGCGAAAATCTAATTTTACCGACCCTCGCAAATTTTTTTTCTAGCTTCTCTTCGTTGAAGAACGATATAAAGATACATTTAAAGGTCATCGAGGAGAAGACTTTAGTCAAGTTTCATTGAAACTGGTACATTCGTTAAGGCGCTACAGTCTACACCAACACTGGTTTTCCGGCAGCCATCGTGGAAGGAAAGGGTGGGTCGTAATGTCGAGGTAGGAAGATCATCCTCGGGTGACCTCTGACTTTGATTCCAAATATGAGAAAAATCGGTCCAGTCTCGAAGATAAGACGAGGACGGCGGATGGACGAAATTTTTGTTATCGATTTTCGAATTCTACATAACGTGAAACCTAAAACTTCAAATTTTGAGAGTTAAATTTTTAAATTTTTCGGACGTTCACAATGGTTCATTATTGATCAAGAAAAACAATTCTTTACTACATTTTTTTTTTTTATTTAAACGTCTAAATATAACTTCAATACCAATTTTATTAATTTTATAAAAAATATTAGGCTAACAATGAATATAAATGTTTTAAATAAAAATGTAAGTAGAAGATAAGATTTTCAACGCAGAGAAAGTTTTCATACATATTTTTATTATATAGTAATTTATGGATGTGTTTTAGTCAAAAGTTTGAAATTATTATCTTGAATGAAATCATTTGGATTATAGAATAGAATAGAATAGAATAGAGGAATCAACTTTATTCTGGGACAAAATTCCTTGAGAATAACAATATTGTACATAAAATTAACATTACATCTGGCCAAAATGCAAAATACAATAAAAAAAAATAAAATTAAAAATAAGGGATAAAAGAAGTATTTACATAACTGTACATATATAGTAAAGACATAATATTAGAAATAAGGTCTTAATACTGCAAAATAGTTGCTACAAACAATAAGCTATGGAATTATAAATGAACGACAAATAACTTTAGTTGTCATGCCATTGTATTAATGAAAAAAATAATAATGAAAGGGTGGATAAATATTTACTTTAAATGATTTACATATGTATCTTAGTATGTTCGAAGAATACAATAATAGTATTGTAAACATTATACAAGTTCTATATAATCTAAATCCTACGATGTTGATTGATTGGAGAAAAGAAAAGATAATATATTATATACATATATAATATACATTATAAATGGCTACCCAGCGTCTGATTGAATTGTAAGGAGGAATTGGAATAAGACTGTTTTAAATGTGGATAAGGATGGTGCATGGCGGATTTTAAGTGGGATGGAGCGGACAATAGAGGAGTGTTGGAACGAGACCGATTTTTGGAAAGGGGTATAAAGGTCGGAAGGACGAGATCTTGTGGAGAGGGAGTGGATAGATGACTTGAATTGAAGGAGATTGAATGCGTAGGACGGACGATGATTATAGATTATTTGGTAAAGGAATGCACCAAGGAAATACTGTCTTCTGAAGGAGGGAAAGAGCCACCGTAACTCGGCGTAGTAGTAGGAAACATGATAACGTCTCGGGGTTCCATTGACAAATCGTACTAAGCCATTCATTATTCTTTTCAGTCTGTCTCCAAGTTCCGATGAGAGGCCACCGTACACTACGCAGCCGTAGTCAATGTGGGGGAAGATCAGGGCGGTTAGTAGGAGTCTACGTGTGGATATGGGTAGGAGATGGCGGAAGCGATGGAAGAGTTTCAGGATGGAAATTGAACGTCGGGATATGAGGGAAATATGGTGATTCCAGGAGAGGGTTTGATATAGTACCCTTTTACTCATTAAAAAAAAAAAATGTAGTTTGAAAATATTTTACTGACGTAATATTTTCATTTATGAACTGAAGACCGACCCAAATCTATAAATGTTCTATAGGATTCTAATCAGGACTGGAGGTGAATTTCATGTTTATTTGAATAATTACATATCAGATTTAGTCGTATGTGAAAATTTTGTGGCTAAGGATAATTATTGTGATAAAATTTCAATTTTCATTATATACCCACTATTGCCATTACCAGCACTTAAGTTATGTTTTAATTCCTTTTATATTTATACTTTCATGTTTTTCCACCGATAAAAACCAAATTCTTAGCTCCACTAATATTCCGATTAATTTATACTTATTAAAACAGTAAATCCTACGTGACAAATGTATGCCTGGATGCAACATTAATTATATTTAGTTTATTTTAAAATTTATACTTAAAATATGAAAATAAATAAGTACTGCTTGTATGATTTTAGGTGTCATTCAAATTTCAAAAAGAGAATCAACAGAAAAGTAAGCTTAATAAATGAAAAATAAAAATATTTTTTTCAACTCTAATGAGATGTTGCGAGACTCTTGCACGAGACCAAGACCAAAATCTAGACTGAGTGATTCGTCTTGGTCTCGCATTTGGATCACATTTACCACGATAGAGATAAATTCAGGAAAACAGTGAATAAAATTAATGTCCTTGGAATAGAAAAGATGAGGGAGGAAGTAAGGAAATTAATGAAAAATAAAGAAATTTTGTGCTAAAAGGAAATCCAAGAAATAATGATATACGCGTGGTACTTCATAGAGATTTTTTTAAAAATATATTAATTATAAAAAGTAATTTTTTTCACAACTAGGTTTGATTTATGGCTCATAGTACGTTGTAAGGAACAGTGCGTTCGTCGCATAACGAATAATTATTCATCAGGCACAGTTTGCCTTAAACTCCAGAGCCCTCGAGAAAAGGAGCACAATGCAATTCTCACGAAGTTATTCCTTTATCTCTATTGGGTGCAATCTTTCAAAAGAAAAAAAAATAACACAAATTATAATAGAGAGTTTATTAAATAAATTACTGAAGTGGAGTTGGAGCATCTCAAACGTGGATGACTTCGGTGTTGGATTACACTCTTACATATCGACGGCATATTCATTCTCAAGTATGTACTCTCTCCACCCCTTTCGAAAGGTCAGGGGGAGAAAAAACCGCCGTGATTTAGACCACACGATAGAAGTTAAATTACTAACAAGGCAAGTTAAATTACTAAGTTAAAACATCAACAAGGCAAGATTAATAATATGAAATGTAAATTTTTGTTTGTTCTATATTCACAAACTAATAACTTTAATAATATATACAAGGTTTTTCTCTTAATCGATTATTTATTTAAGAGTACCCACTTAATAGAGGTGTGCCCCAGGAGGGTTCAGAATAGAGGATAGAGGATAGATACCTAATAGAGGATTCAGAATTGGAATCTCAGCGTCCTACCACCGAGCTAGTTCATTTCCTTTATTGTATATACTTTTTGATAATTATTTAATTGTTATTTTTTTTATCCTCATACTAGACTGAAACGTCAAGAAACCGCTCGACGTTTCCGATTACTTCAGCACTTACCAGACAAACGCTCTAAACTTCCAATTAATTACAAAAGACCCATATACATGACTATAATAAGGCCTATTTGGACTTATGGAGTTGAGCTATGTGGCTCCACTAAACCATCGAATTTCTCTCGTATTCAATCCTTACAATCTAAAACCCTTCGTAAAATCCTCAATGCTCCCTACTTTGTTACAAATAAAACCATCCATAATGACCTTAATGTTTCTTTTGTTTCAGAACTGGCCCAATCCAGATACCCAACCCTCCCGTTTCTAACCTTGCTTCCTCTTCAATTCCTGATAACCCTCCGAGGCGTCTGAAAAGAAGATGGCCCCGTGATTTCCTAATGTAGACATATTATTAGAGTGCTACCATTGGGTAGTTACTCAACAAGTGTTTTCACGTCATTACATCCATATGTTCAAATTTACTAAATTCATTTCTTTAATACAGTTGTAAATATCATTAAGAAATATAAAAAACATTGTTATTTTGCTTCTGTATATTTAATCTTTTTTGTATATATAGTGTAAATGTAGTCTTACCTCGCTATAACCATTGTCCATGTGACAGAACGTTGTATTAATCAATAAAAAGAAAAGAAAACAAGTCAAAATTAAATGTTCATTGCCTGATTTTATAGTTTGGATTAGGTGGAATGCCTTTTGCACAATAAATATTTCGATACAATATGAAACGATTGGCTGAAATTAAATTTCAGACAGTAATTGAACTGAAGATGAACAGTTTAATTAACAGATAGAAATCAATACTGCTATGAAGTAATGACAGTCCTCATTACATTAACACATCCACTTCACAATTCAAACATTCTTAGAGTGATACACTTTCTAAAGAAATGAAATTATACACTATCCGAATTAACTAATTAATTATAGAGAATTAATCAAGAAATTATTGTTCAAAATAATTAATTAAAATTTATTTTGTCTTATTATATGAAGGTCTTGAGATAAGTGAAATTCTAATAAATTAAATATTGTATATTTCCATTAGTTGACATTAGTTTTTAAAAAAATTAGCGACAAATAATTTTTTTTTTATGTTTCAAAATACTTATTTATTAATTTAGTTTGAAATAGAAATTAAAGTTAATAGAAGTATTAACCAGAGTTCTATAATTAAAGCATTACAAACCATATATATGTCTCATGTAAAAAAATCTGGTATGTCCACTCACACGACTTTCCTACCTATTTCAGAAAAAGTTTTTATATCTTTACATATGTCCATCAACAAACAAAAAAAAATTGAATTAGATTTATTTTCCTGAAAAGTTATCAAAGAAAAGATTTGAATAAGATTTACGCTTAAGGCTTACGGTAGATCAGTGTAAAAATTTCAATACCCTCTAATATTTCTGACTAAAAACTTTTTGTCAAACAATAATTTCTGTAATTTCAGCTGTTTGTTAATAGTATTCCGAAATGAACGACTTTTATCCAGTTTTGTCGGAAATTTCATTACCTTTTAAAAGTGTTATAAATTTTACCATAGAATATATACCTAGCGAGTTAAGCCCCAAAACATTTTTCTTCTCTTTATAACTTTTTTTGTTGATTTTTTTCGAGGATTTCGTCTATGTACGAAAATCGAAAAGATAATTATTAGAACATAATAGGAAAGTTTCATGAAAATCGTTTGAGCCGTTTTTGTGCTACAGTCTATAGAAAAACATGTTTATCATTTATTGCGCAGCAGTTATTGCGCATGGAGCACTAAATTTATATCACATCAGTAGTCAAGACCTGCAAAATAAAAAAAAAAAAGCAATAAAATCGGTCCACTAGTTCCCGATAAAATATTGGCACAGACAGGAAGACCAACGGTTAAAAATGTTTTTCGAACTCAAGGGGCTCTGAAATGTATAGGTCCGTCAAAAACCGCATATCGGAATTTTGACCCGATCGCAATACTTTCCTAGCCTAGTATAGGTAGCAAAGTAAAAAATAATTTTTTTTTTGCATGTTTAGTAAAAATATATTTTCACTTCTGATTGCAATATTGATAATAATATTATTAAATAAATATATACAGATACAAAGCAAGTATATATATATATATATATATATATATATATATATATATATATTCTTTTTAAGTATATAACAGTTGATGATTTTTTTTTATTTCAGTTTTTTATATGTTTAATACTTTATTAATAGAAATTTTATTCTTAATTATTTAAAAAAAAATATATGACATAAATAATGAAATTATGCCTAAAAATAAAAATAATAAAGAATTCCAAGGGTTGCATAACAATTTATACAATTTTTAATGGTATGATAGCAGAGCTGAAGAGCCCCAAAAATGATTATATAAACAATGTGTTGAATAGACAGTTATAACTAAAAATAAATGTTCAACGAAAGTAATTGACAATTGCTCCACAGGAAACTAGACAAGATTTACTTAAAATAAAAGTACATTTAATCACAGTTTAAACGTTTAAAGAAGACTTTTGAGTGGATGAACTCAGCTAAGTTCCGTTTTTAAAAAAAATCATAAATTATTTGGGACTTTTTATTATCACCATCCAACTATACTATAGATAGCCCACTTTCAGAAAAACTTTATAGTAAGCATTCGCTGCCTAATTATTAATTGGAGATTTATCAGAAAAGAAATTAAAATTCATCTCAAGTTGTGTTAAAATATTATGTGATTTCATGTCCTGGTATGTAAAAAATACTAAAGTATCCGTGTTTTCAGCAAAAATTAATACAATAAATTAATGAAAAGCTTCTTTTTTTTTTTTCTTTTTTTTAGGCGAAAACCAAACCTTCTTAAAAAAAGAAGTGAGATTCAAGCTAAGATGACCTTATACTTATAAATTTAAATTGTTAAAAGTAAAAGAGCTCTTCCTAATAGAATATTAAGTAGCTGACTTGGCGTTAAAGTCGAGAAGAAAACTTTAAATGTTTTTGTTTCTCCTTTAATGGATACATTTATTCGAAAGGTTTTCAGAGAAATAACTTGGTTCAAAAAATCAATACCAAAGCCAGAAACAATCTCTTTGGCATCCAGTATAAAAGGAATGTTAAAAAAAAATTCAAACTATTTAATGTAAGATATTTTTCTTCCACATTTATACTTGATTTGGTACGTGACTAAAAAAACTCAACTTACTGCCCTCCACCTTCCAACAGTTGACCAACATATAACGACCCTTCAACAATGATTTTATAGTAATTTAAAAGGACATTACAATCTATTCATACGAGAAATGGCCACAGCTGCCATAAAGCAGAACATGAGTAGGATACTAAAAAGGCAATGGATGAGAGATCTCATTCCTTAAACAACGTAAGTAATAGTTAGAGAAAAGGTGCTGCTAAGTAATTCCCTTCCCCATGCCTGACATGCCACTTATATCTTATATTTCCAGCACGTTGTCAACAAAAAATTGACTGGCTCAAATAAATTTTTAATAGCCCAAATAAACAAACAATATAATTTTCTATTATTGCAGGGAGCAGTAATAAATACCGTGCACGATAAATAAGACGTTTAGTTTTGAGCAGTTAAAATTTTATAGGTTGAAATAAACGACAAATTGGACGAGGTATATGGACCGTTAAAATGTTTCCAAGTCGACACCAACTGCATCTTTAACGATATCACGTTCGGAAGAAAGGTAATGGAGATCAATTTTTAAAAGAAAATAACGTAATGGTCCCTTAGTTGACAAAAAATTGTAAGATAGAACTTCATTTTTATGGTAAATAACTTTATTATAGTTGTTAATTTTTAATGGGATATATTATTTTCAAACTTAATAAAAAATATGTTAACATAAAACGACCACAATATTAGTCCGTGCTACAAACCCCATTTTATCATATGATTAACATCCGGCTAAAACTTCGTAAATAGCTTCGTCTCACCGTAACCGACAAATATTTTATTTACGAAAATTATCGGAATTGGAGGGTTTTCAATATGGAAATCGTCAAACTTTGTCTATTTCGTTAGGTACTAAAACCTTGTAAATACTCATTTTCTTTCAAATTGAATCGTAAGATAACTTGAGCCAAGAAAAAATTTGGCCTTCAAAAGTATTGAACCTCTTATTGGCCTATTTAGCCCCGTTATTTTGACAATTTGGGTGTGTAAGTTACCCCAAACGGCTCAAACTTTTGTAGGCCACCTTTTTTATCTATTTTGTGCTCAAGTTATCTTACGATTCAAGTGAAAAGCAAGTGGGTATTTACGAGTTTTTAGTACCTAATTAAATAGACAAAGTTTGCCGACCTCCAGATTTAAAACGCCCCAATTTCGAGAATTTTCGAAAATAAAATATTTGTAGGTTACGATAAGATGAAGTTTTTAGCTATTTACGAAATTTTAGCCGGATGTTAATAATTCGATATAAAGGGGTCTGCACTACGGACTGTATGCTTTACAAACAAATATCAATAAAAAAAATATTTTAAATATAATTTTATTTTTATTATTCCGTCATTATAATATAATAATATAATATAATACGACCGATAATGGTTAATAATAAACTATAGTGATTGATGGTACGTGAATCTTATCTAATATTACAAATAAAGTATGTACAAAGTTATACAAACTAAAAATAATGTATATTATTCATTTATAAAATTTTTAATATTTTCTCTTACTAACCGTGGTTCGAACACTGAAGATGTTCAAGAACTTACTTGGGTTGAAACGTCGGCACTAATAAAAACTTTATAATGACTACGTCATAAATATTTATCACCAATGATATGTAGAGCAGTCTACTAACTTCCTTCAATAATAATTAAATAAAATATCAATTTCGGACTCAATATATTTGTGTGGCAGTACGTTCGATTTTTTTTTTAATATTACAAAAAAAATTAACCTTCAGAAAAATTTCCTGTAAATGAGACGTAAAATAATTTATTAAAAGCGGATGGAAATATGCAATTCAAAATTTAGCTAACTTACTTGAGTTAAAAAAGCAGAACAAAAAACAGAATATTATATTTTGATATTTAATTTATCATTTGGAAGAAGTAAGAAATCATAAATAATACTATAAAATTATTATCTTTACTCAATAAAACTCAATCTTTCAATCAACTATAACCAAAAAGATTGAGCTTTAACTGAAATACATAATGAAAACCATTGTCAATAAGTATATCTGTTAAACTTGTAAATCGTTTGTTTTTATTATTTAATAAATATATCATTTAAAAATGATATTATATTATATTAAATTATAATATATCTTAAATAAAGATGTTGAAACATATCTCAGTAGGTGGTGCGAGAATCTATATTTAGACTTAAGGGTTATCTATAGGTCAAAGGGTTCCGCCACGTCTGAATATTTGAAATAATTTAAACTCCTCAGATATTGTTTGTAGAAATAATTATAACATGGATCATATGAAAAAAATTGAATAATATTTTTTCTGAGACCTTGCTTGTGCGTAAAATAATATTTTTATATATTTATTTATTTGTTTAGGAATAAGGCACTAACTTCAAAAGCTCAAGATCCCTGAATCGAATCCAGCTGATAGCAGGTAATTGTTTTGTTTCATCAGATGCGGATCGAATCTGAGATCGGGAGAACCTCCTGGGACATACCCAGCTTCTAAATAGTAAGTACTCTTAATTAAATAATTAACTAAGGGGGGGGGCTGATTTTAATGCCAGTGAAGCGGTTGAGAGAGTAGCTTAGAGATCTCCTGGAGTCCTACTTTACCCTCCATAGTTGGAAAGAAAAGTTGCTTCGGAGTTAATAAAGATAGTAAATGGTGTATATAGGTATGTATGTATTTTTTTCTTATTTAATTTACTTACTTATTTACTTATTTTTAAGTTACTTTATTCTATTCATTGTAAATACTTTTTTTCTTGTGAATATTATCCTACCTCCCTGTAACCAATGTCCATATGACAGGTTGTTATATTATTCAATAAATAAATAAATTTAAAAAAAATTAAGGGGGGAAACAAGGTAGTTTAAGGTGATCCCTGCCAAATCACCACCCTGAACAACCGCTATTCTTGAAACAGTTATTCCTTATAAAAGGGAAAGTAATTGTCACGTAAAAGGGAAAAATAAATAGATAAAAAAAAAAAAAAACATATATATATATATATATATATATATATATATATATATATATATATATATATATAAAAGTGCCTGATAAAACCTCTTCTCAGACTTCATCTAGACTCTTAATTTAGTAAAAAGAGGTCTCTTATTCAACTCCTTTTTAGTCGTCTCTAAATCTTTTATTAAGTCGATTTATTTTATTATGTAAACGTAAATAAAGAGTATATATGTGTTTGACGATAGATTTTGATACATATGTACTAACGAGCTTTTGTTTTAGATTTAAAATTTTAGATTGAAAATATTGTAGTTTTTGTAACTACCGAAGCGTAAATCTGTGAGGTATATATCCATGCGGATTTATGAAGGTACGTGTGTTTATTAAGTGTTGCCTAACTTTTTGTTATGACGTATTGTAAAGAAAGGTTTACAGTAATTTCAGTTTTTTAAATGTTTTTAATAGTATTTATATCGTTTTTTAGTGTAATGTGTCTGTTTGAGGTAGTAGACGCTGCTGAGTATTATCAAGATTTAATTTCAGTTTTCAAAGCTCATATAATATATACATATATATATATTTTTTTTAATGCAGTAATTTTGTAAAAAAAACGTGAGACTGGCCTGAGATTCTAGAGCTCTGTTCTTATTTCATTATATAAATAAGTATGTAATACAGACTGTATTATTTTAAAATACAAAATATCAGGACATGAAATAAAATTTTATTTATTTTTAATCAGTTTCGGTATGAATGGAATCTTAATTTTAATTTTTTTTTCATGTATCTCTAAAACATTTTTTCCTTGCATCTTTCCAATTATAGGTTTTACGGAACATTTGTTTGAAGAAAAAATCTTATTTAAAATTTCTGATTAAGTTCGCCTGAAGTTAATACAAAGAAAATATTGATAATTAAAGAGTACATTCTTAAATATTCTAAAACAATATTCGTAAGAATCAATTAGTCCATTTAATAAATTGTATGTGTATCTATGACAAATTACTGTTTATATAAATGGAACTTTACACTTACTTTATGACTAAAATTAATAACAGTTCAGAAAATACCAATAAAATAATGTTTTGTTAAGAAAATGTGAAATTATTTAATTTTAGTGAATTTATTGAATTCAGATAAAAATTTAAATGAATTTTATTAACACAAAATAATATTAATTAAATAAATCCTTAACCTGATTATTATAGACCTTAATATTAAACCTCATTAAACATACAAGTTCTTCTAAAAGTGTGATTTTTTTAGCAGAACTTAGCTAAGTTTATCGGATCAAAAGCCCTCTTTAAATGGTTTTAACAATGGCATATTCTTTATTCATTTATAATAACTTAAATTAATTATATTTAATTTTATTTACTGCTTTCTATTAAACAAAAAACGTTACTTTTTATATTTATTACTTTTCTGTGGAAACATCAGACCATTGTTAATGGGAACTTTTATGTAGCTCTTAAGGTCTGCTTTCACCGTTTTATACATTTCTCTCTACTTTCCGGACACCTTGTGTGTGTGTGTATATATATATATATATATATATATATATATATATATATATATATATATATATATAAAACTATTACACCCTTGAAGGACATTGGACATTAAATAAAAAATATATAAAGGTAAGGAAAACGTTTGTTACACTAGGAACTTCAAAGCAAGCCATCTTATTGTAGCCCATGTCCGCATTTGAAATTTAAATTGAACGAACGCCCCACCTGAGACCGTACATTCGTACAGCACGCAAGTTTCGAATATCTCAACCAGAATAAAATAAAACTTGAAAGCTTTATTTATAACCCTATAACAATACTTATTTTTAAAATAATTGGAATATTAAAAATAATACACACGATTCCAAGGGTCAATCGATTCTCGGGTTCGATTCTACATCATATAACAAAAAGAAATTACTTTTACTTTGATTTGTACTAGACTTAGACAAATATTTCACACAGTAAAAAGTGATGAAAATTTTTTTTTTATTTATCGAATAATACAACATTGTTTCACTTTGACATTGGCTATAGGGAGGTAAGATTACGTTCACACAATAAAACAAAAAGTATGTAATGTTGTAACGTGACTATGAAGGAAAAATTTAAATTATTTCCTGACTGATAAATGAATAACTAAACGAGTTGAGTGGGACTTCAATGCTATCATTATTTTGTTATTTTCTTGCAATTTTTTTTTTGATGAGTTTAGAATTTTTTAAATTGATGAAAATAGAAAATAGAGAATTGTGGTCTATTTTCGATTTGTCGATTCGAAGGATTGAAGCGATAAGACATATACCCTGAGAAATTATAAATTTCTATAATTATAAATTATAAATTAATAAATTCTACTTGAGAAATATCATATGAATAATTATAATAAATTTCAAAAAAAAAATTATAGTTATTAATTTCACATAGTTTAAATAAATTTAATATATCTATATATTGTATACATTACAGATAGTAGCTACAATACGAAATTAAATTCAATAAAAATATAAACAGTTATAATTCAAATTTTAATTATTATTGACTGCTTGAGAGGGAAAATTTCGATGGAATTATGAATTTTCGGACCGCAATTTTCGGACCGTAAATTTTCGGAGACATACCGCAGTAAGCATAATTGTATTTGATCTACGATTTTTCTAATTATATCTCAGCTTCCTCTGTTTTTAAGAAAATGTAAACAATAAAATATTTTGGGAGGAGGAGAGTGTAGGTTCTTGACCCATCGACCTTGGGGGGGGGGGATGGGCACCCCTATCTTGAAATATAAAATAATCATTAAAAATATTATTAAATAACTCACAAAAGATGTTTAATATCAGGCTCAAGTTCAAATATAACATAAATTTGACTAAAGAGAATGGAAATAAAGTTTTAAAGTATTTGAATTGTATACGCATTTGTAATGACAGCGATTAGAGATAATTTCCTACGTTCACAAGCTTCTTACTATAAACATTTAGAATAATCAATGCTTATCTTAAAAATATATTTCAATAACGAAATAAAATAGAGCAGCATAGCACCTTTCTTTCTTACGATTTTTTTCAATATTTTCAGAACTAAGTCTATTACCTGAGATGATTATTCATAAATAATTTTCTTAAATACTTATAATTAAATAAATGCATAATTATTCAAATAATTTATATAATCCAAACAAAAATATAGTCGAGTGTTCAATGATACAGCCATCCTGTTTCAAATAAAAAAAAAAAAAAAAGAATGTTTCCTACGATTTGTTTAATATATATTGTATGCAATATATAATAATTTATCAGTATTATAAACAAATTTTAACATGAATAAAACAAAAATATTCGCAATAACGGTAAAATCTTGTATTATAATTATACGAATCCTTATCTGTAAACTTAATTATGTTTTATATGTACTTGAAAAAAAAAACAGTAAATGGAATTTAAAAAATCAACTTTTTCGAGTTAACAAAAAAATTTATATTTAACAAATGTATTGTATTTTAAAATATACAAGGCTATCTGGAAACAAACAAACGAAAGCTTACAAGAAAAAAAAATTGAACATGTATGAAGATACATGTTGAATATATATTAAATACATATATATTTTTGAAAATATAGGATACAATTTTTATTATTGATGTGTTAAAAATGTTTAGTGTAAAATGCAAACAAACAATTTATATACATATTTGTTTATGTGTAAATGAAAATATACGAAACCAGTCAGAATAAAAACAAAATACAACATTAATTATTTTGATGATAAACTTAGATAAAGATTGCAAAGCAGAATTAAGGTAATTTAGCTAGCACAAATTTTTATATAAAATGATTAGATTCATATAAATTTGAAAAACAAATCAAAACTTCGTTTCTTAATGTGAAAATATAAATTGGTAATGAAATCAAATTAAATATTCAGTCACGATTATGGAAATATTTCCTATGGCATTATTTAACTGACGTATACAAGTCTCATGTATCCTTTAAGATTATAAGCAAAATTTTTCTATAATTAATGAAGTACAATTATAATATTAACAACTAAAATTATAATAATCGCTTGAATTTAAAATACAAAAAAATATAGTATAGCAGAGTTTAGAAAACTTATGTAGCATATATTTGAGAGTAATTCGCAATTTAATAAGAAAAAATTTCCGCGAATGCAAATATATAACTTTTTTAAACAGTTATTACGGCTTGTTACCAAGTCTCTTGTTAGTAATTATTTCTACAGTATGTTTAAATTTTAAATTAATTGTTATTACAAATAGATAATTATATTTTAAAAAATTTTTTTCTTTATATTTAATTTATTCCACGAAGTAGTGGATCGCTGAAAATATGCAAGTGATATGACTTTAAAAAATATATATATTTTCTCAATATTATTATTAAATCTTAAATTAACTTCTATAATTTTTAAATCAACAAAAAATAAAATTCGTCAATGGTAGTAAATCAGAATCATAAAAATCTATACATAATGTATTTAAGAATTTTTTATAAAATAAACTAGAAAAATACTTCTTTATAAGTAGCATATAATTTAAATTATATATGGATATTTATCATTTATAAAAAAAAAATTAAACTAATTCAATCTTCATTACGACTTGTAAACTTTTAAATTATTATGAATCATGATTTTAAATATATATTATATTTTTTTAAAAACGTCTTAAACATGATGTAAAACATCCAATTTTAAAATTAATGGAGTTATTTAAAACTGGTATTAGGAAAAAAAAATATCGAAGAATTTAGCAGTGTATTAATACCAATCATTATAAAATAATTTTAACAACAAATTAGAAATATATTAAAAAAATATTTTTGTTTTTGTTTATATTGTTTACATATAATTTGTTATGTATGGTATGTTATCATACACGTGAATTAAAATCAATGATTCAAGTACAAATCTTCGTTATTCTTCAATTATTGTTAACTGGTTATCAAAATTTTAAAAAAATGTTTGTATTAAAACAGAAGTTTTAGTTAAAACTAATCAGAAATCGTCTGTAGAAACCTCTAATCTTAAAGCCAGCTATAAATTCAAGCTTAGGTCTATAAGGTAAGGGAAACACGTTCCACAGATAAGACACAATACATCACCATCAAGATCTTGAAACACGAGCAAGATTTTCAAGACTGGTTGGTAAAATTATTTCCGAACTGTTTCAACTAAAACACTCTGAAGTGTGGAGGGTGCAGGGAAGTGACAGTTTGTGGTATAGGTCAGTGGACATGAACTGATCAAAGGATATTAAGTTTTCATTTACCAATAGAATTATTATATACTTATAAATATTTATATAGAAAGTATGTTGTGCATACATATATAAATTATAATTAATAACCCGAAGTTAAAAAAAATTAAACAGTCATATCTAAAAAAAAAAAGTATGAAGAATATATTTTTTGTTTACTCATAGAAGCACACTTAAACAAATATTTATATATATATATTTTTTTTTCTTTTTTTTCTTACATATCCTTACACAATTTGAATGTTTATTTCCAAACAGCCTTGTATATATTTTACTTTTTTTTATTGAATAATTATGCATATTAATTATAAATATGAATACATAAATAATAATAAAAAAATATTATTATATTTATAACGATATATACAGATATAAACATTGCGAACACTTACAGTGAAGCCTGACCGGGTGAACGCCAAACCTAGACTGGACAGTTCTGGCGGGTTTTCCAAGATTGCGCGCGCCACTGCACGTTAGAGTTCTTTGATATGGGTGGCAGTGTGAAAGAAAACTTCAACTTAATAAATTATTCATAATGGGGGCATTTGAAATAATTATTTGATGTTAGGAAAATTAAAAAAAAAAATCAATCCTTAAAAAAATATGATTGACTTACTTATAAGTTAGCTAGTTTCCAACAGAAAGAAACTAAGATGTATAAAATATCACTCGATAGACGTGAAAACATCAACAAGTTGAGATTAATAATATGAAATATAAACTTTAAATAATAGCTATATACAAAGGAAGAAATGTTGTACACCTCCCTCCCCCTTCTCGCTTACAGTATGCAGGTTTTTAGTTTTTGAGATATTTTAATCCATATCTTCAATAAATTTCGTTATAATTTGCTTTTCAATACTAGTTTTTTTTCCTTTTGGCCTTTCCAACATGGTGTTGCATTGTGATACAATTTTGTATAATATCTCATTACACTAGCGGATACAGGATTTAATTTTTGGGGAGGGGACTTCAGCCAGAATTTTTTTTCATAAATCTTCATAAATATAATTTTTTAAAAAAAGGAGAAATAAATTAACTACCTATATGAAATGGTGGTTCCTGAAGTCCTATTAAATATAATTAAACGAACAAGAATACTTTAAAAGATAGTTTTTAATTTTTTTTTTTGTGTAAAATATGGTTATATTTTACCATTTTGAGCCCGAAAGCCCCCCTCCCTAGATCCGACTGTGGCTCATTTCAAAGAGAATCAAATGATGATAATTTCCCTCACTTACAATATGAAGCTCCGTATTTTAGTTTTTGAAGTATTTTAATCCATATGTAAAAACACTTCAATTAATAGACTCCAGCCAACTTTACTCGAGCGTTATATTATTTTTTAAAGTAAATAATAAATACAACTATAATCATTGGGAAGAAAATAACCATCAATGATAAATAAATAAAAACAATGTGTAACAAATAATTATTAAGAAATAGAAACATTCTTACAGAAAATAATGATTAATAAACATGAAAATTCATTTCTGTTACCGTTAGGCCCGAAATTACAATTCAGTACCAACAATTCTTTTTCTGACTTTTTTTTTTCTTTAAGAAGTTAAAAAAAAAACAAATAAGGTGTGTGCTTTAGACCGCACGATAGAAATTAAAACATCAGCAAGGCAGATTAATAATATGAAATCTATATTACAAATAATAGCTCATTATGAAGAGGATGAGATGCTGAACAATTCCCTGGCACAGTATGCATGTCCGATTTTTAGCTTCTGAGATATTTTAATCCATATCTTCAATAAAACTCGTTATAATTTAGTTTTGCAATACTATTTTTTTCTCTTTTCGCCTCTTCAACAGTTCGTAGCATTATGATACAATTTTGAATAATAACTCATTACAAAGAGGATTAAATGATGAAAATTCCTCTCGCTAACAATATGGAGGTCCGTATTTTGGGTTTTGAGATATTTTAATCCATATGCAAAAAAACTTCAATTAGTCGACTCCAGCCGAATTTACTCGTGCCTTACGCATCGGTGGTCTGACGGCTCAATCTAATTCACTCTCCACAAAAAACGTGTAAAACGCGCATAAAAAAATTTTCACTTTAAAATAATATGATTCCTGTAAGACAGGTTTAAAATTTTTTTAAATTTTTATTCCCTCATATTTTCATGCCAATATGTTGAATCTAATAAACAATCTTAATTGATATTGTTTTCGTTTATTATTTTTATTCGTACGTTTCAGGTGTACTTTGTACCCTCTCTTTAGCATATAATTTGTTCCAGCTAGGATAAAACTTAAAATAATCTTGGAAAGGTATCCCTGAAACTTAAAAAAATAAAGTATAACACTATAAATTAACAGTGATTGTTTATCAAATAAGACCTGTTGATAAGAAATGTGGAGAGAACAATTAATGAAAAAAATTCAATATTATAATATAATTTTTTTTTTTTTAATCGAAGCATTAAAATATGACTTAAAATTAAATATGGAGAACCGACATAAAAAACACCTCTAGGGAATAATAAATAAAGATTTTATATCCTCATTTCTCTTTTAAATTATCAAATTTATATTTTCATCTCACAAATATCTAAATTTTCTCTTTCTTTGGCAGTTGCTCTTATTGGAAAAATTAATAAGAAACTATAAACATTGAATAATAAAGAATTAAAAAATTAATATATATACACGTTAAAATTTCTATATATATGTTCACCTTTTTAATTTTAATTTTTTATTATTCAATATATATAGTTTCTCATACCTATTGTTATCTGGTTGTTTTCTTAGCCCTGGTGAAGACCTGAACTCCGGGCCTAAACTTCGGCAAACATAAAAATAAATATAATTATTTAGTTTTACTATTGTTTATTTTGACTAATTACCCCAACTATCCTTCTCTTCAATTAAAGTAATGCACATTCTTAAAGAAAATTTAATGTTAGCCAACTTTCTTCACTATTACTTTTTCGTCAAATAAAAATAAATTTAAAAAAGTTATAAAATCAAATAGTGATAAAAAAACGAGACGAAAAAAAATTTCTTTCGAGGTTAATAAATTACGAAGACGGATGTCACGGAAACTATAGAAGTTAAGGAAAAAACGAATATTACATTTTTCTATAAATTTTGCAAGCTTTAATTTTACGTACATTATTATCACTATAACGCATTGTTTTACTGATATAAGCGAAAAAACTGAAATATGTACTTTTTGAATCCCAAATTAAAATTTTCGACATGCCCACTGGTATGGAGTAAATGACTATTGTTTCATGTCTGAGGACAGTAAATGCTATAAATTTAAAGGTTGGTAGCTTTCTATATCTATGTTTTCTACCTATTCAGATTCTCTATCTATCTTAACCGCCATTTTGTATTCCTGCGGCTATGCTGGCAGACGTGCATTTTTCTCATTATGTCTGTACACATGATTAATTGATAAGGAAAAACCCTAATATGAAATAAGACACCTTTGTTGTCATGGGCTCTCTCTCGGACTAATAGGATACAAAACAAATAAAAATTATTATGAAAAATAAAAATAATGATAATACTGCCCTGGTACAACATAAAGTTCAAAAAGGGCACAAATTCGATTTTGGAAATGTAAAAATTATTTACAAAGTAAAAAATACAATCCGAAGAAAGCTACTTGAAACAGTAAAAATTATAAAAATATTAAAACCTGGAATAAATTTCAAGAATAATTAAAAAAAATACTATATGTAAATAATTTATATTTACTTATATTATTGATATGTGCATATCAATAGAGCTTGTCTGAATAATATTATATAATAGTCTAAATTATATGATGCACATTGATATAATGCATTATTTAAATAAATATGATTTTTTTCAAAACTTCAACTTTTAAAAATAAAAAAAAGCTATCTATAATTTTTTTTTATGAAATAGACATTTCTTCAGAAAAGTATTTTAATAGTATAATGGTTGTAAAATAGTCGCAACATATTATACATATATATATATATATATATATATATATATATATATATATATATATATATATTTTCCATAAATAATTTTAAGATGTGCTGGCATCGTGTAGTATATTATATGGAAACTCTAGATGATTTTACTGTGTTAATTTAATTTAAAATAATTGCAATTTGTTAATAAAGACAAAAGGGTTAATAAATAATTTATGTTTCTTGTTAAAAAGATCTTAATCTTTTAAGACCTTTTCTTTGTAATCTTAATCTATTATTCATTAAAAGTAAAAATTAAATATAGATCACTCTTTTAATGGACGAAGCAACGAATAAAGTTGTTTGCCACGAAGTAATATATATTCTTCTGTGGGCTATATTTATGAGTAGTAGACGAGTCTAGTAAATATAGTTACATATATTATTTTCATGGTATTATTATAATTTATTTTATGTATACCAGTTATTAATTTTCATGTCCTAGTTCTAGAAATCTATTATATAGCTTCAAGAAAGTTATATAAAGAAAGGAATAGTAGTATTTTCCTTGTCGTAAACCTATAACTTCCTGCCCTACTGTTCCCTTAAATAATACTCCACTTATCCTTGTTGAACAAATCCGATACCTAGGACTCCACTTACAATTAGATCTAACTTGTAATCTTCATACCAGACTGAAATAGTTCGAAATTTCCGGCTACTTCAGCACTTATTAGACAAACACTGTAAGCTTCCAATTAATTACAACAGACTCATATACATGACTATAATAAGGCCTATTTGGACTTACGGAGTTGAGCTAAGGGACTGCATTAAACCATCGAATTCCCCCGTATCCAATTCTAAATGCTCCTTACTTTGTTACAAATAAACTCATTCATAAAGACCTTAATGTTCCATATGTTTCAGATTTGGTCTATAATAAACTTCAGAACCATCCTAATCTTACCGTTTCTAATCTTGGTTTCTCTTTGATCCCTTATAACCCTTCGAGGAGTCAGAAAAGAATATGGTTTCGTGATCTCCTAATTTAAAAATGTTATGAGAGTAATGGGAGGTTCTCTACAAGTCTTTCTATATCACATTCAATATACACACATATATATATATATATATATATATATATATATATATATATATATATATATATATATATATATTTATACAGTTGTAAATTTCATTTATATAAAAACGTATTTTACTAATTTTATTCAATTTCTCTGGATAAAAAAATAATAATTGAAGAGAAGGATGGTTGGGGTGATTACTGTGTTATGATAATTGATTGAATTGAATTATGATAATTGAGTTACCATAATTGCGTCTGACTTTACTTCTTGTATAGCAGCCCTCATGAAGGGCTGAACTTCGGACCGAAACGTCGGTGATTGTAAAAAAAAAAAAAATATCTATTTTTGCCATTTTAATTTGACTGATCACCCAAACCATACTTCTCTTCAATTATTCACTACAGTCAACTATAAACCTTCAATTAAAAATAATAGTTATGCACGCTCTGTGTATGTTACAGTATAGAAATGATTGATATTTTGATAAAGAGTTTTTTGACTGGATAAGAAACTAAGCGTTAAAAAATTAATGAAGTTAATACATACGTGAAGTAAGCATCAAGATTTTTAGTTCTGAAGATGATTGTTAGAACTCGGTATTAAAACACCGAGTTTTATTATTCATCAAAACTTATTATAATATTATTTTACATTGATAATAATATTAGGATTAATTATTATATTATAAATAATTATTACAATATAAATTATTTATAAACACTTATTATAATTATGATATAATGTAAAAATAAATTATGGGAAACATTACTTTATGCTATAAGCCAGGGGAGAGGTGGATGGTAGATAATCGATTGTTGCCACTTAAATGCACATGAAATGATTCGATTTGGACTAATCGAGTTGAAAAGCTACACGCGAACCACCCCTTGCGCTCGTGTAGTTAGTGCCTACAGTTTAATCACCTCGATTTTAGGGAAAACAAATTACATACCTGAGAAATATTATTATATATTATATGGAAATATTATTATTATATTATTATTATCCGGTGAAACAGGTAGACAGTTTGAAAAATATTACTTTTTTTTTAAACAGAAATACCATGATCTGAATCATTAATGAATATATGTCAAGCATAAACATAAAAGCTCAATATTTCAAATGTCGCCAGTTAACGAATCGCAGTGAGAACTTTAGAAGTAGCATTTTTATTTATAATGTGTTACAAGTGGCATCTTATGTATTGAATTATATTATAATCATGGGTAACCAATAAGAATACACCTCAGCTCTCCTACAAGAGTATGACAACAATCGTGGATCTAAGTATCCTGGCAAGTGACGACAAGAATGAAACTGCAAGAATGGTTTGTCATATGGATGTATATAAACGAAATTTTGGAAGGCCTCTTAAAATGTAAGTAGATGAGATTAAAAATATATAAAACACTACATGAATGAGAGAAACTCGAAATACTAGGTCCCTATATTAGACATTACTCCCCTATATGTCCTTTTGTAGATAAATTATATTTAGTTTTTCTTGTACTTTTAATGATTGTAACATAGCTTTTTTCATTTATATCTTATGTAGGTTTTTTATGAAGTTTTTCCGACTGTAAAAAATGGATTTAAATTTTCTGAGTAGCATTCAAACCACTAGTATGTCATGTTTAAGGTTACTGCAACCATAAACATGTAATTTATCATTATGACATGATGTAATGTATATAAAAATAAATAATAATAAAAAGGCTTAGCGAACCCGAAGGTTCGATGCCGACACCACCAATCGCTTATTACACACCTCCTCCACCGTTCGCCGTCCAAACCCAGTCCCTTCAGATCAGCTTTAATGCAATCTTCCCACCTTCGCTTCGGTCTACCCCCTCGGACGCTTACCATTCGGCACAGCAAATATTAACCTTTTAGGAATTCTCTCGTTACTAAGTCCAACAACTTTACAAGCCCATTTGATTCGCCGCGATGAAATTATCTCAATTATATTACCCGGATACAGTTCACGCAATTCGGCGTTGTGTAACCGTCTGAACTCTCCGGTTAACTCATCCTTCTTCGGTCCGAATATTCTACGCAATATCTTATTTTCAAAAACCTTAAGACGCTGCTCATCCCTTAATGTAAGCGGCCAAGTTTCGCACCCATAAAGAACTGTAGGCAAGATAATTGTTTTATAGATTCTAATTTTTAAGTTTCGGGACAAAAGGCGCGAACTAAGTAGTTTTGTCACAGAAAAATAACAAGCATTTCCCGCCTTCAGTCTAACCTTAATTTCTTCTTCAATTTCGTTTTTTTCTAGTTATCGTAGAACCTAGATACCTAAACTTATCTACCTGCTCAAACATATTACCATCTATATCGATATCACCAGTAGCATCGCCATTTTTCCAGCTAACCATATATTTTGTTTTATCCACATTTATTTCGAGTCCTAGTTCTTTACCGGCTTTCGTATTTAGTTTTATAGTTTCAAGGTCTTCGCTTAACATTACCAGATCATCAGCATAGCCCAGCACGGATGTTGTCCCACCCAGATCCAACCCTTTCTCGGTACGCCAACCCTTTCTCGGTATATAAAAATAAATAAATAAATTTAAAAAAAAAACTCCCCTATATTGAATATGAAATAAATAATAATATTGTAAATATGAAATAAAATATAGAGCCTAAAGAGAGCGGATCTAGCAGAAAACAGACCTTAATGTTTCGGTTAGTACCTCAAAAAACAAAACAAAAAAAAACTATGAAATCTCGAAACAAAATGTTAAATTTATGCAATTACGTTACACTCCTTGATCGTTTAATTCAGTAAATATTCAACAGTGTCAATTAATTGATTTGTAAAATTTCTTACAATCATTTTAAAAATAATTGGTTGAAAATTAAATATATTTATTTAATGATTTAAAAAAAACCAAAATCCTGCATAATGAAAGTAATACTAATAAAGGTATAAATAAAGGAAGCAATATATATATATAAATATATATATAACTAAAAATTTGAAAAATCGGTAAATAATCATACAGACACTATGAACACTTTTTACGCGAGTGCAATTATGTATAAAAAATCTTTATATTTTGAAACATGTAAAATATTTTAGATATGATATGAAACGTCGTAATAAGATGTTGTAGTCATTAAGTTGTCCAAATTAAAAATTTCGATAATTATTTAGATGAGGATTACGCATGGTTCACAATCACTTCGGTCACACTGGTTCATGGAATGGATCCGGGTTTATGCGAAAGCCTTTTTTTGGCGTTTCATGAAAAAGTGTGACCGAAGTGATTGTGGTCCACGCGTAACCCATGGGGTGCTCATCTAAATCCTAAATCTAATCTTAATACTATTTTAAAAACGTCTACCTAGTATAGCTTACTCGACACTTTTTACCGAAAATAAAACTATACCAAAACAACCCATGGTTCAGTATTATTTAGGGAAAGTACTGTTTCTCAGTTAACGGTTATGGTAAGAGGTGATTTGACTGATATCATGCTCAACCGCCAGGTTTTCCCCTTAAATAATTATTTAATTAAAGTTTGTAAATTGGTTAGTTAAAGCTGTAGTCTTGAATTTATTGAAAATTGAGGATTTTGCTTTTAATTTTTAGTGAGTAAAAAAAAAAATCGAAAATTAAATAAAAAGCAGTCATTCATCGTGAATTTTCAGCCTAATATTAATTATAATGAAATAGAATGTTTTCAAGGTGTGAAAAAAAAATGTCTATTTAATTATTACTTCTTTTTCTTTTCATTTAAGTAAATAATGTCATTTTAAAATTAATTGTGGTTATAACAAATTATAATGTTTTCTTAAGAAAACTCTTCAAGTGAGGTTACTATCCTATAATTCTATACCATTCAAACAGATGAAATAATCGTTTATACCAAATATCGGCTGCCAAAATCCGCCACTGATCTGATTGCATATCATTGGTTGAGTTGCAAAGTAAATAAATTTCTTGAAAAATTAGAAGTTGGAGTCTCCGATTTTTACTCTCTCTCCTAGATATTGTCCTCTTTAAGATTCTTTAAGATTCTGTTTTCTGTAGGTGTAGAAAGGTGACTTTCTAAAATTGCATTCAATAAATTCCTAATCATTGGCAGAATTTAGCATGTTTGTTGAAAATCGCCCTTCCTATCTGCATTCTTAATTCTGATGACACTTTCCAAAGCAATATTGAAACGCAGGCCTACTAAACAAACAATCACCCTGTCTGTTTCTCTCGTGGCAATATAAAAACTTAAATGTGTGGACTCTCTTACTGACCACAGAGTAGCCTTCATTGTCATTCTAACATGGCAGACAAGCTTCGGAGGAACCCAGTGAACTATCAAATCACTTTATAGAGGCTGGATGTGCCCCAGAAAGATCTCTTGATTCCAGGGTCGCCCCACGGCTAATGAAACAGAATAAATATTTTTTTCTGTCATTAGCCGGGATTCGAACTCAGGACCTTGAGCATTGGAAGCCAACCACCTGTATATATATTTTTAGAAAACATATTTTGTATATCACATCTTTTCATTATAGTTTTTTAATTGGTTATTATCTTGACTTTTCTTACCTCTGTTGATGGCCGAAAAAACGGCAAAAATAAAATAGATTATTTTTATTTCTTACTAACTGCATATCAGTGCTCAGCCACTGAGCTACTTCACTCCCAAAAATAAGACGCAAAATAAATGGTAGTTTTCTTAAAATATTAATTTCGATATATTAGTACAAAAAAAAAAAAAAAAAAAAAAATAGCCGCTGATTTAGCCAGAGCCAGATACGTACCCTTTCATGATAAACTCTAATTCCATCCGAATCCACTTGTTTCCAGCCTTGCTTCTTCCTCGTTTCCTGACAATCTCTGGTGTGTCTGAAAAGAAGATGCCCTCGAGATCTTCTCTATTAGAATTAAATAGGGAGTGCTACCACTGAGCAGTATCTCTCCAAGTCAATATGTTTATGTCATATTTACTAGATATGTTGGTTATACAGTTGTAGATTTCATTAAATAAAAAAAAAAAATAGTACAACATTTCTATTTTTTTTTATATTATTATTTTTTATAATTAATTTATTTCCTATAGGGAATCGAAAAATGGATGGTAAAAGTAAGTCAAGTGCCTTCATTAAGGGATGATTCCTTCCAATTGTTTCCACTCATTAATGGCTACAATGAAAAGCAGTGGGCCGCGAAGGGAAGATAAATGTTCCCAAAGGGAGCCAATTAAAAATATTCCAATTATTGTTAATTACATCTCGAAACGGGAAAATTCGATTGGCCATTCCGTCTGTAATGATCGGAATAATAAATTAAGAACACTAATTTAACTTTGGTATTATTTGTTTTGGTTTCACTAATAATAATATTAACTCGTACACCAAAGTACGAACAGCAAATGGATTAAAACGTTTTTTGCTCAAATTGGTTCAAAACACTGAGGTGGTCTCACATAAAAATTTGATTTAGTCCGCAGTCCGCTTGCCAAATATATTTATAATCCAAATAAATAAATAACCCTAGTTTTGCCTTATTTAGTTAGATAAAAATTAATATATAATCCTACTGTCACATGCTTACTGCCTACCTAATTTTACATGCATTATATTGTAAATAATTACATTAATTTTTTTTTTTTTTTTTAACAGAAAACGATACCAAATCATATTACCATTGTACTACGTTGGTAGGGATCAAATAGGCTGTTTTAGAAAAAAAATAGAAACAGAGAAAAAAACGTTAGCAGATCCCGTAATCAAAAATAACGGATGGAATTTAATAAAATTGGTACTAGGTCGTTTTTCAATTAACCATCCCGAAATTCTTTCCAATTTTGAGCTTGACCGAACGTGCCAATTTTTATTATATATGCGCTTTTCTGTATACGTTATTTATATACTTTTGCGTTTCTGAAATCGGGAATGATGTATGGAATTTAATGAAATGAATATGGAGTAAAATAAAATTTCATCAAAATCGGATTTATGGTACTATATGACATGCTCGATGAGAATTTGATAACTGAAAGGCAAGAAATTCGTTCGCTGGAATTCTGAACGTAATGTATATGGAATGGAGTAGAAAGTTTTGATTCTGAGCGCAAAAAAAGATTTTATGTTAACTTTTATTTTTATAATATTTTTTAAAAATATTAATAGTAATTTATTTTAAATATTTGTTAAACAAAATTTTTCTCGAACTAATACTGATAAAAAGCTTCTCTACCTTTGGTAGTGAGGAAGCAAAATTAATAATATAATTTCGGGAACCAATACCTCAATTAATTACTATAGTAAACATAATGCTGAATAGTCATTTTCAGTATAAATAAATAAAACAGATTTCTTATAAATTCCCTACATTTATTCTGACATTAAGTAAGTGGTTTCTAAATTTCTTCTATTGACATTTAAATAAACTTACCCCGTAATCCTCCAATTCATTAGGCATTATATAATTACTAACTGTAGCATAATAAACGAGATAAAATTATTTTCAAAATGAAATAAAATTGAAAAATATTAAGACAAAAACCAAAATTCTCAACCGGATAGAAATAACAAATAATGACG
Organism: Nezara viridula; assembly: GCA_928085145.1. Classification (NCBI taxonomy): domain Eukaryota; kingdom Metazoa; phylum Arthropoda; class Insecta; order Hemiptera; family Pentatomidae; genus Nezara; species Nezara viridula. The sequence goes on from OV725083.1 coordinate 23,762,908, forward strand.
TTGGTTTCCTTGAACTAGTAGAGTGCACTCAACAAAATTTAGTTTTTCTAAACCAGCGCTCCAAGACAAATAGCTTAAGCACATTCAAATTTAAGCTCCTTCCCCAACTGTTTCCTAGAGTCTCATGAATCATGAAAAAAAAGGGGAGGGAGGAGATTTTTCCACGAAGAAATTTAAGCAGAGACCAGATTATCGGTGGGTCCCCTATACGACGAGACCGTTATAGAATATTTATGATAATATTATTTAAAACGAAAATATATCAAATCCTAAATCAATAAGAGCATTATGGAGATAAAGCTCTCTAAACCGGTTGTTGTTAGAGAGTTATTTATATATCAACTAAGATATATATATCTATATATATATATTTATATATATATATGTAGTCAATGTATGATCTATCTTCAGTTGTGCCATCACATGGCACATACTTCCAAATCTTTATAAAAAAAAAAAACATCTGCCAAGTAACCTCAGTATAGCTTCCTCGCCGTTTTCATTTGCTATTAAATTAAATTTAAAACCTTTTTTTATTATTTTATTGAAATTTACAACTGTAAACATATACACAACCAGTAAATTTGCTATAGGAATATATTACATAAAGGTACTTGTGAAGAAGCTACCAATTGGTAACACTTCAAAGATAAATTAATTTAGGAGGTCCAATGGCCATCTTCTTTTCAGACGCCTCGGAAGGTTGTCAGGAATTGTGTTGGATGAAAGGTTACAAACTAGAGGATTGGGGTGACCAAAGAGTTTGGAATGAAAAGAGGTATATCTAGTTCGGGCCAAGTCTTCCACATGAGAAATGTTAAGGTCTTTATGGATAATTTTATTTGTTACATAATAAGGAGCATTTAGGATTTAACGGAGGATTTTGGATTGTGAAAATTGGATACAGGAAGAATTTGATATTTTTGTAGAGCCTCAAAGCTCAATACCGTATCTCAAAATGGGCCGATGATGGTAGTGTAAATGTGTTTGTTTGTAGAATATTGGAAGTTTGAGCGTCTGTCAAGTGTTGTATTAGTCGGAATCTATTGGCAGTTTCTTGTCTTTTAAGACTAGTATGAGGATTCCAGGTAAGGCGTTTGACAAGAAGAAGTCCTAGGTAACGGATCCGTTCGACAGGGAATATTGTAAAAGAATACGGTGGGATAGGATGTTGTAGGTTTACGGCGAAGGGTAAAAGTAATTTGTTGGGATTTGTTTGAATTAATTTTAATTCTCCAATTTGTACACCATTCTTCAATGGCTGAAATGTGTGATTGCAGGGTTTGTGATGCAATAGTTGGTCCATTATTGACAGACAACACACACGTGTCATCAGCATACGTAATGAGGACGGTTGAAATTAAATTAAATTTATATTAATATACAGCCTCAATATCCACGAGTTTTGTTTATCAGGAAATATTAAAATGTGAAAAGTTCCGCATTTGCAGATTGCATATTTGATAATTTTAAAAAAAATGATAAAAAAATGCATACTGAATATGTATACTCGCTACTGTTAGTGCAAATGACGTATGTAAAAATTGAGTGTTTTACAGGAGAGCAGAAAGACTAATTATTTCTTTATGATTTATTAGTATAATTTTATATTTTATTGCCCTCTGCTATTTTTCATAGTAGTAGACTACTACTTATATCAATTGCAGACTACATAATGTCAAAAATAGATTAAAAATTGAAAACTTTTACATACGACCTTAGCACTAACATTAGTGATATATACTTAATAGTTATGTTTTCACTCGTAAAATGAATAGAACATAAAATCCATAGGAAAAATTCAACTTTTTGTTTGTTCGGAGTTCACGAGACCAATACTTTAATACAGTGAGAACAAAACTAATTAAGCTGGAATATAAAAAATATGAGTGAAATTGACACCATTTTGATATGTAAGAAAAAAATCGAAACCACGACGAGCTGGTTGAACTTCGATGGAAATAAACACAACTACAAATAAGACTTTTTTTCATTTTTTTTTTTACAAATTCAGAGTAAAAATTACGCGAAATCTAAGTAACCGCAGCAAGTTGCATGTAAAGTTTTGAATCGGCCAAACAATACAGTATAAATTATTTTTTTTAATAAAACCTACAATTTTATTACCCCATAACAATATTGTAATAACCTCCCACTACATATGATCAGTGCCTTCAACATTTTGCAGTCATTATATTGTTAACACTTATTTATATTATTTTAATTATTAAATGGAATTCAATGAAATTGATACTAAGTAATTACTACGCGCTTATCCAAATTTCCTCCAAATTTATATCAAATCGATTGCGCCGTTTTCAAACTATAAACAAATCAAATAATACATTTCCTGATCTGAAAGCTGAAGAATTTTTTTTTTTGAAATATTAGAATTAGAATTCGATAAAATTGATGCCTATTTGATTTTACGTTTACCAATCCCTAAATTACCTCCAAATTTGAGCCAAAACGAACTAGCGGTTTTAGAGATATAGACGTATCAAGGAAAACACGTTGGCGCACATAAGAGAGAAAGCAGTGGACAGAATTCAATAAAATTGATCTTAAATTATTTTTACACAAATACCTATTATTTATCCACCTTTTAGCCAAATCGAACGAGCCATTTATGAAATATTGGCTTACCTACAAAAATGCGTTTGCGCATTTTCGTAAGCGGAAGTGCCGGTTAGAATTTAATGAAATTGATATGGGACCATCTAAAAACCAATTCGCACAATTCCTAAAAATTTCATGAAAATCGGATAAACGGTAGTTGGTGAGATGCCCGTTACATCGATTTGACTACTGACAGACACCGAATCAAATTTGATGCTTGATGTCTGAAACGTTAAACGCGAGTGGAAATTTTTTATTCTGAGCACATATTTTTTTTTTTTAACCTCTCGCAACGAATACAATGATTCCCTACCTTAGGTAGTGAGGAAGCCAAAAAAAAAAAAAAAAGCATTGAATAGATAAAATGTAAGTATGACATTCATAAATATAATGTGCGAATTTGCATGGTTTACGTAAACCTTTAAATAAACTCCTTCTGCATAGAATTGCTATGTACCTTTACTAGTCACGTCAACCAGAGGCTCAAGCTGGCTCGGAAAAAGGAGTATAGGCTCTACCATCTGCTAAAGTCGCCGCAGCTCTCGTTGAGACTAAAACTGCAAATCTACAAGGCGGTCATCAGGCCTACGCTGCTATATAGTGCACCGTTGCTCCGCCACCTGTATAAGTCCACGCTCAAGAAACTCCAGAGTTATCAAAACTCCATCCTTCGGCGAATAGTCAGAGGTACCACCCTGCAAAGGGCAAAGAATGTAAAGATCCGAGAGGAGCTTCAGCTCCCATCGGTGCCTGAGTTCATAGGCCGAAGACACGTCAAATTTTTCGATGGGCTGAAGGTCTGTGCTAACCCGCTTTTCCACGAAATAGTACCGCCGCCCAGGCCTGGGAGGTGGCAAGGTAAACTCCCCTTGGTTGATGTTCTCGCCGAGGGAAGGGGTTTGGACTCTGTAGTTCACACCCACTAACAATAATATAAATAATAAATTAATGCAGGGCGGTCCCTCCACGCCCAGTGGTATAATAAAAGGCCTCTGGCCACAAATGCAAAGAACGCATACAGCGTGCAGAGCCCTCTTAACTTAAAATGCCCTTGGGCAATAAAAGGAAAGTTAAAAATTTATGTATATATACATTTATATACACACTGAATTTATTCAAGAAATTCCTGGGGGGTAGGAAAAAAAAAAAAAAAAAAAAAAAAAAAAAAAAAAAAAAAAAAAAAAAAAAAAAAAAAAAGAATTGCTATGCAAGAGAGGAAAAAAAGAAAAGAAATATATATATGAATACATTAATGGATGATTCTATGTAGAGTGGTGTATTGTTTAAGTCCTAATTAAATTTAAAAATTACAAAAAAAAAAATCCAAAAAGTACTACCTCACACATATCTCATTATCCAGATATTCTATTTAAAGAGATTTTTCTCTGTCCAACAAGGTATATAAATTACCTTAATATTACCATTGTTGGCAGAAGAACATCAAGGATCAATACTAAATCCTTTACTCTACAATATATTCACGCATTCCATGCCTAACAATTCCTAAACGTTAACTGCTAAGAAACAGTGATTTTAACAAAGCATCATCAAAGTTTCACTGAATTTACTAAATTGTTTACTATATTTACAAAAGTGATAAACACATTAATGGCACTAAATCATTACAAACCACAACATATAGATTTTTCAGTCCGATAACCATTTTATATCAGGGACAACCAAATTCCTCAGTCGGACATAGTATGTTACCTTGCAATGATATGGATGACCAGGGCCCACACGTCAAAATGAAAAGAAATAATTTAAACATGTAACAGAAATTAATATACTCTTCCAATTCAAAATAATAAATCAGGCAAAAATAAATATATATACAAATCTACTTAAACCCATATGGACATGCATCCCACGGATTTATGGTTCACCAAAAAATACGCAAACGAAAAAATTACAATATTTTCAATCCAAAATTTTAAGACTAAGAACTATACACAAAACAACAGACATAAACCTAAACAATACGACCATGGCTGACAAGCCTACCAGGAGGTAACTGAAAAAGATCTGGATGAGAAATCTCCTTTCCTGATTTAAGGAAGTAAAGAAAGACCAGGAAGAGGTGCTGATGGGTACTATCCTTACTCAGGTTTAAAATGGCATAATCATTTAAAGGTTTAAAGGAAAAAAATAAAATAATCCGTTTTTACTAAAAAAAATCTAGAAAATATAACGTTTTGAAAATAATCAGATGATGAGTTTTAGAAACGCTCTTGTATAATATCTGAGTATATCTCACTTTAAAATCAGAATACTGAAACTAAGAAGAAATATAATTAATCTTAATCGATCCCATTCTTCGCACGATACAGTCATGTGGATTTTCTTTGAGAGATTACTAAATGCAGTGTTTATATAAGTGGACTGCAGTGATCGGGTAAGTGGCACACGCAGACTGCGGAATGTCAGCGAAGCACGCGATGTTGAAATAATACTGCAGAGTTTCTAAGTTTCTAATCCAATGTAAGTTGAGTAGATTTTGTCTTATATGTACATATACATAAATAGATAATAATCATAAGTCTTATATAATTAAATATTGTATCTATGACCACTAGCGGATCCAGAATTTAATTTTGGAGAGGGGGGCTTCAGCCCAAAAGATTTTTTTTTTTCATATACATATAACAATAATTAATTTGAAAAAGAAAGAAATTAATTACTTATATGGAATGGTGTTTAAGTGGTTCTTGGAGTATTATAAAATTTAACTAAACGAACAAGAATACTTTAAAATATAGTTTATTATATTTTTGGTTTATTTTTTTCAATAATCAACCATTGTGATCGACGAAAAATTCAAAAACTTAATCCCCTCTCAAAATTTGAGGTTTCACGTTTTAGGACACGTATAATTCGAAAAACGAATAACAATTTTTTTGTACGTCCGCCGTGAGCCGTCCGCGCATTTTCTCCGAAACTACTGAACCGATTTTTTTCTAATTTGGATATAAAATCGGTGTCACCCAAGGATGATCCTCCTTCATCGACATTATTATCCGCCTTTTACTTTCAAAATTGCGGCCGAAAAACCTGAGTTGCTATAGACTGTAGCGCTTAACGAATGTACCGATTTCAATGAAACTTCGCTAAAGGCATTTTCTCTACGCCCTATAAATTTATCTATATAACATACTTCAACGAAAAGAAGCTGGAAAAAAAGTTACGGAGGATGGTAAAATTAAATTACGAATAACTCAAAAAGTTTACACTTTTTGGATAGTGTATACGGTTTTTTAAAAGTTTACGAAATTTCCTAAAAGCCAAAAAAAATCGTTAAAATCGGACAGTTATTAGCAAAGATCTGGTCTCCATTTTTTTAAATATGTTCTACTCCAAATGTTATATCCTTTGTTTGGTTTTTAAATTTCTAATGTGTTACTGAAGTAATACTATTTTTTTTAGCATATTACTAATGATTAAAAAAAAAAATTAGTCCAATAATTGGAATCAGATTTTTCTTTTTTCTTTGTAATTAGGAAGGTAATGTTACTTTAGATGTATAATTGTTTGGAAATAATAAACCATTGTGGAATAATTTGCAGCGTTTTTTCTGTAAAACATGATTATATTTTACCATTTTGAGAGGGGTGGCTTCAGCCCAAGAGCCCCTCCATAGATTCGCCTGTGTCTATGACATAAGGTTATTGAAAATAAAGTATTGCTTAGAATATTCAGACCGAAGAAAGATGAGTTAACCGGAGAGTTCAGGAGGTTTTTAAAGGTGGGAAGATAGCGTTCATACCGATCTGAAGGGACTGGGTTTGAACGGTGGAGGGAGGTGTGTAATAAGTGGTTGATGGTGTCGGCATCGAACCTTCAGGTACTTCTGTCTTTTATTATTATTATTATTGTTATCTATTACATAAGATTATCTTACAAATAACAATATGAATATATATATATATATATATATATATATATATATATATATATATATATATATATATATTATATATATATATATATATATATATATATATATACATACAAGGAGAGTGGCTCAGTTCTTAATAGTCAAACTCTAGGGTGGGGAATGGAGGTGGGAGTGATTCTTGACAAAAATTTCAAACATTTATTAAATTTGATGCATTGGCCAATTCTGAAGGGAAAAGGAGTTAGGACCAGTTTTGTGTCTTTATAAGATGATCACGGTTTTTATCGAATAAGAGGGAATTGCTCAAAAATTATTCAAGATAATTAAATTCTAAGTACTCAATCGTAAAATAGCTAAGATTTTTTTAAAATAGAGATTAAATTAACTAAGGCCAATGATAAAAGAGAATTTAAGGAGTTCTAATACGATCGTTGTACTATTATTTACGAATCTGTAATATGGAGATATGCTGCTCGTCTACAGCACGGGGGGGGGGGAGTGGAGGAGGACTTTGGGGCTGAAGCCCACTCCAAAATGGTAAAATATAACCATGTTTTATGGAAAAAAATATTAAAAAATTATCTCTTTAAGTATTATTATTCGCGTAATTACATTTAAAAAGACTTAAAGAGTCACTTAAACGCCATTTCATATAGTTAGTTTCTTTCTTTTTTTCCAAAGTAATTATCGTTATTTTTATGAAAAAAAAAAAAGCTTTCGGGCTGAAGCCCCCTCAAAATTAAATCCTGGATCCACTAGTAGTCTACAGAGCACGTTTTAGTTACAATCTGAGCCTTACTATATGTTTCGAACAACTTCGTCTACTTTTGTACACAATCGTCCATTCCCAGAATTTCAGTCATAGTGTTATTATGAGATCTTGTTCCCACCCATCAAATTTGAGCACCTCTTGTAATATTAAGTAGGTACGTAGGTTAGACCTAATCTAATATATTAATATTTTGTACAATTAAGTAAAAATTTCTCCCCTATAATAGCGAGTAATTTACTAATTATCAAGGATTGGGGATCGGTCGGTTCCGAATACATTCGGGTGTTTTCGTGAATCTAGGAATAGTGGGCACTGGGTGATCTAGGAGTAGCGAAATGAAACTAGTACTAAATTACTATCAAATATATTATTAATGAAAAAAATGACTTAAACTGTATTTTCTTAAATTAGTTTAAATTACTATTGTTTAAAAATATATATAAATTGCAGAGTAGTTTTTTAATATGTCGTTTTCATATAATGTTTTCTAGAGGAAAAAAAATTCAAATAACGAATATTCCAGTTGAACAAAAGAGGAAATTGGTCTAATCAAATACACAAGCAGGAAACGAGGTAAACTGAATTAACATCCTTTTTCAGCCTTCCGTGCTCACTTGATACAAAAAGTAATGGATTCAATTGAATTTCCCCGATGGTAATTGAATGCTTTAATATTTTTAAGTGTAAAGGAACTGAAAATGTTTAACGCTAATAGAGTAATGTTAAGTTCAATGCTTTAGGCATCGTTAAATTGGACGTTCATTTTAATGATATGAAACGAAGACTTTTTTTCCTTATTTAAGAATGTTTCACTATAATTGAATGTTCTCACAGAACATTAGTTAAATAGAATATAAATTAATTAAGCATGATTTGGACAAACAAAAGCTGTGAAAAGTCATGAAAGCTGTGAAAAGTCACCTACAAATGAACGAATTTAAGGCAAACATACATGATAATAAATAGCATATATAAATACGGGAATAGTTACTGAATAATAAAACTTATTAATAAGCAGAAATATGAAATACAGCAAGAACATGCTTATGTGAATTTTACTTCACAATTTTTAACAAAATTTATTCATAGACCAGTGAAAATAAATATTTTAAAATTAGAAATTATTTGGCGTTAAGTTAAACCTTGAAAAAAGAAAAAAAATCAAATCCAGCTGTCTTATAAATTAATAAATTAAAATTAAATTTATTAAGTCATTTTATTTTATCAAGCTAAGGTTCCTTTAAGTTAACTTACATGAACCACTATCAAAGTATGTTTAAATATATATACATCTAAAAATTAAAATATATATAAATATAAGTGATGTATTCCATTGCAATCTTAAAACTAACCATATGGATTTTAATTTATTATTAAAAGAACTTTAAAAGGTTTACCAAGGCTATTAATAAATTAAATTTGTCTTTTTGCTACAACATATATCTACTAATGTTTAACTTTTCAAATAATAAAGTATTTTAAACAAAAAATAAAACAAATATCATGTAGGTATATACCACTTAACAAAGCAATGGGAATGGAAATTTCCGTTAAAAATATGGCGGAATCTTAAGTTCACTATTATCTGTACATGTTTAGTTTGTTGCAATTAAAAAAAAAAAACTTCTATTTCAATGCGTGACATTTTTTCAAATATATTCGTGATAGTTTACAAATCTAAATTGTTTAAAGTTTTAAATAATAAAACAAAAATAAAATTATACTGCAGTGCAGAATAAATTTTATAGAGAATCAACTACTCATAAAATTAAATTAAACGTTCATTCACTTCGAGAAAAAGCTATGTACGTCATTAAAATAGCATAGTAAAAAACGTATTGTATAAATAAATTAAAATTATTTGAACCATAAAAGAACATGATGTAATTTTTTATTTAAACTCAAAATCTATCCATTATGAAAGTACCTTATTCTTAATTTAAAAGTAATAAAACAGCTTATTTTTTAGATGATAGTTTAAATGTAAATACATATAGTGAACTAAAAAGGTTTTGAGGTCACTAATAAAATTTAAATAAAAATTGTTTTAAATTGATTGAATTGTTTTATAATAAGTGTTTTAACCGTAGTCGAAATGTTTAATGAAATCGTATAATAAAATATACATAACAGTGTGGAATACTCTATAAAAAAAAAGATTAATATACATTATTTAAAATTCACTAGGTACTTACAATATTTCCAATATGGCCAGTTCTTACTTTGAGTTCACTCCTCGTTAAAAATATCTAAATTACACAAGTGAAACTAACAGTTGTAATAACCGAACAATGAATAAACTTTAAAAGAAAATCAAACTTATTAATAAACAAATCCCACAAATATTAGATAAACTAAACAACACTAAACTAAAACTCGAAACAGACAAGATATACACCAGAATGAAACTGAATAAAAAAAGAGAAAGGGAAATCTCTATGGCTGCTGTGGTAGGGATGCTAATTTGATTACTGAGCATAGAGCTACCCTCACCACTTAAACCAAAACAGATACTATTTTAACTACATATATTAAAAAATAATATATTTCAAACAATATTTACCTATCTGTACTCATATTTATTTTATTATTGTCATATCTGAATATAATTATTTTCTTTAAAACGTGATTTTTTATATTACATTGATCTATGTTCTGAAAAGAGATATTTATATTTCTGAAATTTTATATTATACTAATATATATGTATAAAATCGTTCAGTTATTCTTATTCTTTCTAAATTTATTGTGGAAGTTCCTGAATTCAACACTAAATTTATTGATTGAAATTAAAACCGATGGACAACGATTTAAGCAGAGTTTAGAAACGACGATACAAGCGGATTTTTTTCATTACTAGAAGGTTAAAAAACACATGCAAAATAAAAAATATATAAGGAAATAAATATTTAATGAATTTTTGAGTTTCTAAACAAATATAAATATTGATAGAAATTAAAATGACTATAAATGTGTGAATTAAATTGAGAAATAATAACTCTGAGGTTATAATGGGGTTATATTCATTACTCCCAAACGCTACAGAACCAGATTGAACCGCTGACCCATGGAGAAACAATTGATGAATAAATAAACGAGCTGAATTTCATTTATGGATTTATGAGTTAACGAACGGCATGATGAATTACCGATACCCATCAATGATCTCAGCGCTGATTTTAGAAACTTGTCAATTCAAAGAGCTTCTTCTTATATTAAACAGTCAATTTTCCATAGTATTAACTATTTTATTATAAGTATTATTTCCATAGTATTGACTGTACCACAGGTGGATCTACTGGGGAGCTATCGGGTTGAACCCCCCTCCCTCACCAAATGGTAAAATGTAACCATGTTACATGGAAAAAAAATTATCTCTTAAATTATTATTGTTTCTGTAATTACATTTAATAGGACTTAAAGAATCACTTAAACACCATTTCATATAGGTAGGTAATATCTTTTTTTTTTTCCAAAGTAATTATCATTGTATACATGAAAAAAAAAACTTTTGGGCTGAAGCCCGCCAAAAAATTAAATCCTAGATCCGCTAGTGAGCTGTACTGTACTGTACTGACTGTATGGAAAATTCAATATGGTGGGTTTATTCAAGATCGCTTTGAGCATATTTATTGAGTAAGTTGTTTTTTCTTCTCCACTAGAACGATTCAGTAGGAGGTAACGGTGTTGTTACTGGTGTTACCGTACAATTTACTTGTGTTTTATTATTATCTATGGGTGATTATATAAATATTTAGTGCGGAGGAAATACATTTCCTCACTTCACAAGTTTTAGAAAGAGTGCCAGTTCTGGAAAACATAAAAAAACTCTTGGAAAGTATCAAGTTTGCTGCAATTTCGTTACCAAGTCTTTCAGTGTTCTCATATATATTAATTTGTTGGTGTTCATATGATAATAGCTAAAATGGAAATGCAGAAAGCCTATGTAAGTCAATTAGCTTTGTCAGAACTTATTATATGCACATATAGAATTTGTTCATTTGATGGTAACTGATTGTAATGTTTCAATATTTATTTATAATGTAATTTAATTATATTTTTCAAACATTTTCAATTAATTTTTTCCTTGTAACTTACAATTATCCAGTTTTAATCTAAGAACTACTTATTATTGAACCATTTAAAGTGGTGTAAATCAAAAAGTAAAGCTTTTAGATATTGATATCTTACAAGCAGTAATATAAAGGCAAGTATAGATTAATATAAAGCTCTTAGCAAAGAATTACTTAACTTTTTCTGATTAAAATATTTAGTCTCAAGCATATTAAACAATTTAACAAAACTTATATTTAACTCTGTGGGTAGTTAGACCATTGCCCTCTTAATTAGAAGCCTACAAGTTAAATCATACTTGTAAAAACAGGCTAATTAATAATTTAATTTAACTTATAAGAAGTACAATTTCGGTTATTATTTTACTTCTGAAATATTGTGCTTACTATTTTTTAAAGCTCGTTTTAATGTACACCACTTTGTGAAGTTTCACACTTTGAACTCTTTATTTCATTTAATGGGCAACATTTCGTTCCTACTTTGGGGTTTGTCTATTTTCTACAATAAACTATTTTACATCAATTTTTTAAAAAATATTTCTTAGCATCGTTGTTAGTACTAAGGGTTAGAACTTTTATAATAGCTTGGTTGAAACATTTTAGAAAAAAGTTTGTATTACAGATATAATTTATCCAAGTTCAATTACTTGATTCTTATATTTCCTTTTTTGGAGTAGAATGTTATGTTCAATTACCATTTTTTGGATAGGTGTTTAAATGAAATCGATTGCTTCAATAAAGCATTTAAATAACTTTTTTTTTTTAAGTCCTGTAAAGTTTTACTGGAAAAGTTACATGGGGTAAATTTATAGTTAAGAAATTACTGAAAAAAATAAGTTTCCAGTCTTATCGACACTGATTAAAAATAAAAGTTATATTTTCATTGCAGGTTCTGGTAAATACAGCTAGAAACCTTATTATATATAGAAGCATAATGAAACCATTATAAATAAACAAATCAAAAAATAATTTACAGATTACTTTAAAATAATTGATAACGAGAATAGTATTAAAAGCTATATTAATAAAGTGACTACTACAACAGTAAATAGCTATACCTTTACTTTAAAGGTATTAAAAAATTAAAATACATTTCACAATTACAGATACAATTAAACGAACATTCAACAAGTCTGATCATACTTATGATTTAAAATTCAGCACATACAATATCCTAAATAAGACAAACAGATACGAAAGATGAAATATGAAATAATAGCCAACTTTAATTATCAATATTAAATTTGAAGTTTGCCCTGAATCTGAAGTGACATCACAAATTAATTCCTAATAACCCCAATAGCCTGTAAGAGTACACTGGACAAACAATATAATTATAATTTCAATTTTAATAATGTTGAAATATTAAACGAGGCAAAAATAAAGAAATTCTTGGAATCTTTGCACATAACAAAATATATTAAAAATCCAGTTAATTTCTAAAGTTAAATTAAATGTATAGGTCAGCAATGAGTTAACATGATTAATATAATTGAATTGATATTTAACAATTAAAAATATAAGGTTAAATGAGTAAATAAAAATGAAAGTATTAGGTTTATCCTAGTAGACATAACATTTGGAGTTTGTGTTCATTTGGCATACTGTTACAATATTAAAAAAAAAATCTTGATTTCACAGTAAAGGCATGTACAAATTTTATTGTACTAAATATTAAGAGAATATAAATATTCATTTATGCAAATATTTAACTGTACAAATAATAAAAGGGACAGTAAATATGTTTTGTAAAGCAATGTAACACTATTTTTACCATTTCTATATTACCAAGCAATATTATTTAAAACAAAATTGCTTGAGGGTTTGTTTTGCTTGATCTCATAAAACTTATTTTTTATGTTCTACTTGGGACAATTTATTATTAGATAATTTATTTTTTAAAACATTCTGTATCTTGCTATTTCTCAACTTTCAGTTTATTTATAAAGAATGATATTACCATATTGTTAATAAGTGTTTTTATGTTAACTTTGATTGTAATGTTTTTTTTTTTTTTTTTTTTTTAGATTTCATTGAATTTATGAATTATTTGGAAAAGGAGATCTGGAAAATATACCAAAAAGATGCTTAAGGGATGTAGAAAACACACCAGAAAAATATTGTGATACTGAATTCACAAGATAAGGATATTTCTTTTCAAAAAAATACCTTTATAAATGAGTTGATCCCATTACTCAAAATGTATGTTGATAAATCGATTAGGGATCTGCCTGTAAGCATCACAATTCCAATATATACAACTTTACGCTTTTTTGCAACCAAGAGCATGCAGGTACTTGTTTCTCTTCTTATTTTTTTTTATTTTATTTTTTTTTATTACAACAGTATTCATGTCTTTATTTTGAATAACTATTGCTTTTTTTGAGAACTAGGGATGTGAGGAACTGTAACTTCTTTCGAGAAAATCGTTTTCTCTTCATATCATTCATCCATAATAACAAGAATATAAAAACATGATAATAATAATAGCTTTATTATGTATTTGAACAGTCACTTAGCTGCTTTACTTACTCGATGTTTAATCGATATTTTAACGTCACACTTTCTTACCTTTTCCTTATTTGTTATGTTTCATTATTTGGCTAATATCGAACTAATTCTATGAAGTGGAGTGGAGAAAAGATCATTCTCAATATTTTTTTTTTTTTAGCTTTTAACATACCTCTTAAATATTCATAAAATGGTTTCAACCTATAAGTTCCATTTCATTAGATTTTATTTAGGTAGAAGTATAATAATGACAAAAACCATTGAGTATTGGCTGGTAAACTAAGTTAAGTTCTGTTTGTAGAAAAATCATGTTTTATTTGTGATTTGTTTTCATCATCCCGCAACTGTGCAACAGATACACCACTTTTAGAAAAGCTTCCTGGTTTAATAAGCTTTAATCCCATATAATTAAGTTGCGGTTTATTAAAAAAAATTGAAATTCGATTTTGATATGAAAAAATCGAGATTCAACTCAAGTTGTGTAAAACATGATGTAATTTTATACCCTGTTACCTAAATATATCAGTGTTTGCTTCAAAAATGACTACCATAAATTGTTACAAAGCTTTAATTCTTTTTTTTTTTTCATAACCTAAGATATATTATAATAAATAAAAATGCATAAACACACTTTTTAATAAATGAAATAAAAATTAACCTTGATAGTGAATAATCATTATATATAAATCAAGTTTAGTAAATATTCATTAAAAATAAAATTTTAATTAGCTGTCATCTAGAGTGATAATTAAACTGTATTTTTAGCCAAGATTTCTTTTATTAGAATCCAACAAAGTTTTTAACTAATTTTTTTTTTATACGTAACAGATATGTTTAAAATAATAAATCCTGCTGATTGCTTCGGTACTTGTTAAATCTAATCGTACATCATATAACCTCCCTTCTTATCTCCTCTTACCTTAGTTATTCCATTGCTTATTTTTTGTTCCTCGTACAAGCTGTGAGTTAGTGTTATTTTTGTAAAAATATGGATGTTGTTACATTGTTAAGTGTTATTTTTGTAAAATTATGGATGTTGTTACATTGTTCGAATTGCCGTCTTCAGAAGAAGAGGCTATCAAATATTTTCAAAACGCTGGGATAATTGGTAAGGTGAAATATTGTGATGAAGGTCATGAAATGAATATGGACAGGAAGACGAAATGGAAATGCTTTTGTACTTGTAACAAAAATGTTTCTATAAGGAAAGGAACGTGGTTAGAGGATTTATTTTTTAACAGCTTTAAAATTTATGTATGGATGGTCCTATAATTTAACAACCATACAGTGGGGAAAAGAGCAGCTGAAACTATCCCAGCCAAATATGGTTACTTGGAACAAATATTTAAGAAATTTGTGCCCATAACATGTTATACAGGTCAAGTAAAAAAATTGGAGGCCCTGTTAATAAAGGGCAGAAAGGCAACAACTTTATTAGTTAGAAGTTATTAAAAACAATATACAAAAGTGAAGCATCATTTATATCTTTGTTTTTACGTTATATATGTATAATGTTTTGGTCTATTTAATATATATCTTGTAAAATAAAAGTATATTTTCCGGCAGTTGGACCCGACCGGATATTTAACAATTACCATTGCTTCAATTATTTTCATAAAAACGTAAAAATTATGATTGGTAATATTTTATTAAACAAGGAAGTTTTATAGTATAGTTGAAGGGTGGTAAAAACAAATTGCAAATAATTTATGATTTTTTTAAAAACAGTACTTAGCTTTGCTTTGCCACCCAAAAGTCCCTTTTAAATGGTTTTTAACATTGACAATTTCGTCTAGTTTACTATAGAGCAAGGTTTCCCAACCTTTTTTCAGCACCGTGCAAATTTATAGGTTATATCTTTGTATAGGTTGAATTTATAGGTTGAATGATGATGAGCATCGTGTTTTTGTTCATTGCAGGTAGTAGGTTGCTATTTTTAAATTAAAAAAAAATAGTAAATAGTATCAATAAAAAAATACATATACGTATAGTAGCAGACATCTTTATCATTTTTAAAACTAGTGATTCGCTAGCAATTTATAATAATAAATTTAAAGCTAGTGAAACTAGTGATTCTTGTAAGTGATTCGCGAATCCTCTTACTAAAAAAATAAATAAAAATAAAATATAACAACAATAAGAAATGAAAATAACTTCTGTTGGTGTCTAAAAATATTTAAATAATAATAAAATATAATTAAGAAACAAATATTGAGTAGAAATAAACAAAATGTACATATATTCCTGTATATTTCTTCAGAAAAGGCGAAAGCATTGAGTGTAATGATTGTATTAATTATATATAGTTTTCTTATATTAAATTAACACATCTTCAAATTAAAATTGATAATTAATTAAAAGTGACGTGGGCTATAACTAGTTATGAAATGAGTTCCCAATTCATTCATTCATTTTTTTTACTGACAAAGACAGAGATTAATCAAAACAATAGTAATGTTATATCAATAAATAAATTATTATTTTTGAATAATTATTATTATTATGTATATAATAATAATTATTATTATTGAATTTAATTGGCGTAGGAAATTGGCGACTGGCCACTAGCCCTTCAGGTTGGGAGAACAGTACACTCACACTCATACAGTATACTAATACAGCACACTGCACTCACCCTCTCCCCACAGAAAAAGGTCATCAACAGTACACACCTTCCGTAGGTAGCTGTTCCGGATGGGGGGCCATGAAACCCATCACACTTTGGGAACTGGATTTATTGTCAGGTGAAGAGCCAGGTAACTCATAAGAAATTTCGTGCCATATAGCCCATGTCTATGCTACATCAGGCTCAAAGGAAAATTTCTTAATTATTCTGTCATAAATTCCCATACACCAACCGAGATTGCCATATAAGAGGATAAGAACCTTTTTTTATGAAGATCTTGGCAAATCTCTAAACAAATGCCTTCACTGAGGTGTGAAATTAATCCTTGGAGATCTCAATGCCCAGGTTGGCCTAGAACAGGTATATGAGCCCATTATCAGGAAACATAGTTTATATAAAACAAGCAATGACAATGGGGCACCGGTTTAGTAAGCTTAGCAGCCGAGCACGGACAAATTGTAAGAAGCACACTGCTCCATTGAAGAAACATCCACAAGCAAACTTGGATATCACTGGATGGAAAAGTGGCCAACCAAATAGACCATCTCCTCATAAGCTCCAGATACAAATCTGAACTTGTAAGCAATAGAACATATAGAGGAGCTAACATGGATACCCACCATTACCTCAGCATAGCAAGAATTCACTAAAAGTTTCCTTTCAAGAAAGCCCTAAGGAAACAAGCCAAGAAGATGTTCAACACTGGGAAGTTAAAGAAACCAGAACACCATGAAGAGTATCAGTGAAAACTCTTAGAGAAGCTTACAGAAGAACCAAATTTCTAATTCCATCAAAGCAGCAGCAGAGGAAGTACTGGGAATTAGGCCAAAGTTGCAAAGGTCTCCATGGTTTGAGGATGAGTGCCTCCAAGCTTCCAAGGACAAGAACAAGGCATATAACAGAAGAGGTCAAAGCCACACCAGAAGCACCGATGAGACCTATCGTGAGAAGAGAAGGACTGAGAAAGGACTGTACTATAAAAAGAAAAGAGAATAGGAGAACAACCAGATGGAGGAAATCAAAAAGTGTTAATGAGGAAACATTCGAAGTACTAATGAGTGGAGACTCTTTTTCCAATGAGTGAATGAAGAAAGAAGAGCCCAACCAAAAGTCGCATGATGTTAGTATGAGGCTGGTCACCTCCTCACAGAAATAGAGGATGTATTCAGAAGGTGGAGATGGCACTTAACAAAGAAGACGATGCAAACGCAACTCTTGAAGAAGCAGAACAAGCTCTCGTTGAGAACTCTGAGCCTCCCTCCCCACCCCCGACGAGGATGAGATAGAGGAAGCCATCATGAAGCTAAGAAATAACAAAGCACCTGGGATTGATAGGATCCAGACAGAACCCTCGAAATACAGCGGGGATGAGTTTAGGAACTCCATAACATGATGGTAACAATCTGGGAGCAGAAAAGGATGCCTAAGGAATGGGAGAACGCTGTAATAGGCCTGATACACAAGAAGGGAGATCATTGTTTACATGAACTTTTTTTGTTGTTGATTTAATGAATTTTTACAATTGAACCTATGAAGTTACAACCTGAATCATAAAGGTGTTGGTTTATTGAGTGTGAAATTTAAAAAAATAATAAATGAACTTCCTAAAAATAAATACACGAAAAGAATGAAATTTCTGTAGTCTATCTTCTATCTTTGTGAGTATGTTTGGAGAAGAAAATTTGAAGGTTTAGATTTATTTGATAAAATATAACATGCAGTGAAAAACTTTTAGCCTCCTGATGATTAATACTGTAAAATAATAAGAATATTTGTCATTCTCAAAGTTAACTTATTTTGTATTTATCTAATGTTTAATATTAATTGTCAATAAAACATTGTTTATATGACATATGATTTCTAAGTAGTAACTGTTATATTACTAAAAGTAATTGTTACTTTTAAAAGTGACCGGCGATACTTAAGTAAAAAAGATCCGAAATGATAATGGGAAGTGCTGAAGCCTATCGGCAGAATCAAAAAGTATATAGATACTGGAAGGTGGCCCGATCTTGAGGCCGGAATCAGAACTAAACCGTTTCCTAGCAACCGGTAAACAAAACGTCATCGTTATGACACAGCGCCCAAAGAGTTCGCTGCCCTGTCTATTCTCCGAATATGAAGAGACTATAAGATAAAGAGAACTTAATGATAAAAATCGCTGGCTATTATATATAAAATATTTGGTTAAATAAGCAATAGCAATATAAAATAAATATAACAATCAATTGCTAAACGTAATTGCGATAATTCTTCGTTCTTCAATGGTGTAATACAAAGTTTTATTAAGATTTTAGAAATAGTTGTTCTCTTATTTTATCGGATGCCTCTATTTATATCTAGAAACTATAATAAAACAATATATGAATAAATTACATAATTTAATTTGTTTCACGTGTGCTTCGAACTTTACATTTTATTGATTTCTTCTACTAGTTAGTTTATTGATTAACCATATTTTTTATTATCACTATGTAATAAAAGAGTTTTATAAAATATGTTGTATACAAGTGTACATATAATTGTAACAAAATTAAATATATTGGAGTGAGATCATGAATATAAAGAAAAATCTGTAACAAGGATATATTTATTTGAAGTTTTTTGTTGTGTTTTTTTTTCTCTAATTCCTCTTGACTCCCGCCATTAGTCTTCTCGTAGCATTGGGGATGTTCTATCCGTTAATAGTTGATCGTTTGGTTCTGTTACGTAGCTACAAAGGAAGAACGTGGTTTATAATAACCGGACGCGATCACTAAAATCACTCCCTCTTCATTAGGATGGTTGGCAACCTTTCGCATACATCTCTGTCCTGTTTTTTTTGTTTTTTTTTATGTGGTAGGGTTTATTAGCCCTTTGCCCTTTGCCCTACCTCCAATCTAATTTATTTTTAATAAAAAACATACAAGGAATAAAAGTAATATTCAGCATATTACAAACGTAAAAATGTCATTTATAGTATTGAATATTAAAAAAAAAAATTACCGTTCTTATATGTTATCAGAAAATTTAATTTAATTCATAATTAATTTAAGTTAATAGATAAAAAAATAGAAAAACAAAATAACAAAATTATTTTTCTTTTATGGAGATTTTTCATGACTGCAATAAATACTTATTTATGTTCCTAGAAATAGATAAATAACTTTATTCTAGGACAATTTCTCTCGAAAATAAGAGCATTTACATAAAAATACAAAATATTTCTCGCCTAAAGGCTAAAAGATAATGTGAAAATAAAAAAGATATTAGATTAGCTAAAATATTCACATCAATGGTAAAGAAAAATAAATTAATACAACAAGTTTCTTTTAAGAGATTCGCGAATCCTCTTACTAAAAAAATAAATAAAAATAAAATATAAATAAAATAAGAAATGAAAATAACTTCCGTTGGTATCTAAAAATATTTATTGAATTATAAAATAAAAATAAGAAACAAATATTGAGTAGAAATAAACAAAATTTACATACATTCCTATATATTTAAAAAAAATATATATATATAAAACTATCTTACTCCATTTTTAAATATGATGTAAGTTTCATTTTTTTAAATTTTATGATCTGATCATTTTATTCATGTATTTATTTATTTAGAATAATTTGTAGTAAGAGCACTGCACTATATAAGTATAATATAAAAATTATTTGTTATGGAATGATAAAAGAAAAAGTGTTTATATATATATATACTTTATTTTTTTCATTTACACATTTTTTCATTGAGTCATATTAAAGTTTGTCACATTTAGGTACACTAGTAATAGTGATAGACATACTCATTCACACTCTACGTACGATAAAAAAAAAAAATTAAATAAATATACTAAAAGTAAATGTGTAATAACGAAAAGGTTCTAAAATAATCAAAATAACAACTTAACTTTCGGAATATTTATATACAATAATATATGTAGTTAAAGTCGTTAAATGATAATATAAGATAATTAATTGAGAACAGGAGCATAACTAAAATTATTTCTAAAAAATAAATCTTTTTAATGTTACTAGGTTAAATGCTTACATATACATCATTTATTCCGGATTTTATTTTATCAGTAAATCAATCCTTCCATTCAATAGTGAGTAAGGTAATGTTTTATTTGCTTGGAAACTATATCCTCTCGGCTCCCACGCGGCGAAAATATGGAGGTATCGGAATACAGGATGGTTCCCATAGGACCATCCGTCTAAAAAAAAAATACTCGAAATTCGCATAGTTCTCTGATTCTGTAAATAACCTCTGGAAGCAAAAATAACGTTATTTTTAATAAACCATTTTAAAATATATCATCTTCCTTCATACTTATTTTTTAGAGAAATATTTTACTGAATATTTTTACATTTTGTTACAGTTCTTTGTGATCCTTTATTTATATCGAAAAAAAAATTAAAGAGAATATTTTTTTTTATTCTCATGGAACAAAATTAACGAAAATATAGGTTTTAAAAAAACAGAAATTTGAATAACATTTTATTAAAAATTATAATACTGTTGCAGGATTTTTCTTTTTTATAATGTAACAACTATTAAGTTATTTTAAAAGAATGTTCGATAACAACAGTTAAACAAGCTGGTTAAAAATTTTGATAATATAAACAACCAAAATCGGCCATAATATAAATGCAAAATAAATAAGAGATGGATATATATAGTAGAGCGTTAAATTATGAAGATAAGAAATTATCAGGATTTTCAGTCGCTGCATGATTTTTGAGCTTATCGACGTTTTTACTTAGTATATGGGTCATCATCATCAGGGCTATAAATTAAAAACAAATCCTCATGAAAATCAGATATAGATAGAAATAAGTTAATTTGCAATATAAAATAATTGTTAATTTCTTGACTTAGTGGCATCCTTCTATTTATAAATAATTTTTTCTGATGTAAGACTTTAATTTCTAATCCTGATGACCAAACTGGGTCAAAACGTAAGCTATCATAAATGAATAAAATCAGTAAATCCTGATTACTAGTCATACCATAAAGAAATAAGTTGAATCTTTGCTGTAATTTTTGTCAACCTCAATTTTGTTTTCTTATTGTTCATTCAGGATTTTTTATTATTACTTTAGTGATCTTTGCAAAAGAAACATCCGTATAGGAAACGCAAACGTTTCGAGAAAATCTTTCCCAACATCAGAATTGTCTATTCTTTTCTTTAAATTAAAGCTCAATCACAAATATTATTATACAGTGATCATAAATTGTTATTTTTTAAATTTAATTAGTCCTATTTTAACAAAATAAATAAAGATTGAAAAGTTCTGGGATATTTGTTCTAGAGTAAAAGAATTACGTTTCATAATGAATTTTACCTTCGAACGATTTTAATTGACAACAAAATTAAATAAACAAACACTAACAGGCAAACAATTTATAAAAGAAGAAACAGTAGTAGAGAAAGTAATAAGTAGAAAGATCATCTAATTTCTTAATTTTATTTATAATTTTTTTTAAATATTATAAAAATCATCAAAATTATTATAAAATTCATATGTTGTAAAATAAATGTATAGCTATGTCTTGTTTCCATCGCTATATGAGCCCTTTAGTTGACAGAATGAGTAACTCCAATTTCAACTTCTCTAGTGGAAGAAACATTCTATCTTTATTCACAGTTCTATATGCAATCACCTATTCTGGAATCAACTTACTCAATGTCTGTACCGATATCGTAAGTTTTCCAACTAGAAATATCACTAAAATGACAACTCAAAAATATTGAAATTGGAGTTAGTCATTCTGTCAACTGCACGGCTCATATGATTGAAGCGCTGATAGTCACTTATTTTTGAGCTAGTTTACTCATAATATATTAAAATTATTGAATCTAGATTTCTATCTTCGGTGCTGTTTGTTTTTTTTTTTTGTACGGAATTTTCCAGACAATTTTAGAACTTCGGCCATGCCTTGACAATGACTCTCAGGATTTGGGGGAAGCGAATTTGGATGAGGCCCAAATATAATAGGAAACGAATAAATAATTCCAACGAAAAAGAAGAGGTCGAATAATTTTGGCACGCGAGTGGCTTGTCAAGAGTAAAAGGATTGCGTTTCGTAATGAATTGCACCTTCCAAACAATTTTAATTGACAAAAAAATAAATAAATAAATGAATTTCGCGCCAAGTATTGAGGACTACTACTGTGTATCGGTTTCAAATATATATCGCAATATTTTTTTGCTTTATAAATTATACAGACAAATATAATATATATTTGACCTATTTAGAATTCCAATGACGTACAATTAATGAGTCGTTTATTTCCTAAGTTAACGCTAATCGATTTTGACAGAAATCGAGATATGTATCGATTCCCATGTAAAAACAATCTATGAATGCAATGGTACATTTATTTTTTTTTTAAACAAAAAAGAACCTAAATATTAAAGAAACGTAGCGAAAATAACTTTATTTTATTTTTTATTTTTTTCAGGAGATGCAATAAAACTTGTAAATGTATTTAAGGTTATAATATCCATGAAATGTTTTTATATTTCACTTCTTTAATAGAAGTATAATAAAATAGTATTTTAAACAATGACATTGGATTGATTTAAATACTTTATTTTCAAATTTAGAAAAAAATTTAAAAGTTTACATTTAGTGAGAAAATTTCATTTAATTTCCTTGTAAACATGTGATTTACGTTAAATAATGTTAGTTTTCTGAAATTATTATTTATATTTTTTTCGTGACTCTTCGTTACTTTCTACAACTTTATTTATTTTGTATTATTTTTTCTATAATTCCCCGCTCTCCAACGATATATTATACGTATACCTTGTGACTGTCATTTCCGGAGATTCATTTTCGACCTGGATAAGAATTTTTCTTTTTTCCTCTAATTATCATATTCTTTCAAACTTCATTGTAAAAATGTATTTCACTTTTGATATAAAATAGCACTAACGGTTAGCTGATTTTAAGGAAAAAGTTGTTGTCACGTCTAAGGCATATACCTATCTTAAATACGTAATATCAGTTTTTTACGATTTTTCGTTTTTGAGCTAGACATGAATCGATAAGAAAATATGGGATTGTAAGTTCTGAAGATGGAAATAAATTTCCCGAAACGTTAAATTCAACAAATAAATCAATTGTATATTTGGAAGTTATCAATGCCAAAAACAGAGAGTACCACTTTTAGTTTTTGAGCTAGACTGTTAACATACACACTCACAGACCGTTTGTGGGACTTGGTTATTTCGACTCAGGGAACCTCAAAACGTATTTCCGTTGAAATCCGAGATCGATAATTTTCACGATCGCAATACTTTCCCCTACTATATTACATATTAGGTAAATGAAAGTACAGCGTGTGCACTGCACCGCGAGTTGCCCGGCAACCAGATATATGAAGTTTTGAGAGACAAAAATAAGTACAAGTTCGCGTCCCGGTGCCGGAGGGGATTTTAAATTCCCCGCCCTCACCCTCCGGTCCGGGGAAATCCCGTATAGCCTAAACGGCGAGGAAGGGAAGAACAAAATAAAAAAAAAAAAAAAAGTAAAATGAAGTGAATGAAAGTAAAATTCGTATGTTCTTATCCGGTTTTTATTTGTTTTATTTTGGCTAACTTGGAATAAATAAAATTTCATAGAGTCTACATTTAAGTATATATGTATAAATGTAAGTGCATAAATTTCATAGTTTTTACATTTATTAACATAATGATTTTGTTGACATCAGATTTCAAACAAGTTACAAACATATAAACATTATTTCATTCTTCTTATTTTTTTTTAGGAAGCTTACGTTTATATTTTTTTCATATTTTAGGCAATAAAACTTCCAATTTTCTTCATATTTTTTTTTTTTTATTTATGCTTGTTGTCTCTTACGTTTCGGGACAATTTTCCCATCATCAAAGTAATATTTTTATTTTTACTGAAATTATGCACATTTTCTATATTAATTGTTATTTAACAATATCGTTCCAATTTATCTATTTTACAATTCTTCATTTTTTTTTTATGTGGCACCATTTGTCAAAAATTGATTATTTGTCACCTTTTTTAAAAATTATTTACACATATTCACTGATACACTAATCAACATCTGGCTATTTTTAGTTTTATTTCTGTACTTTGTACTCATCCTCCTATTTCTTATTATGGTTGTTTGTTGTGTTTTTTTTTGGCTATTGTTGTTTTTTTTTTTTTAATTTTAATATTGTATATTATGTCCGAATAGTGTGTGCCTAAATGTTTTGTATCTGTTTTATAGTTTACTGTTCTATTATTGTTTCCTGTTATATGTATAGCTTCCAGCAGTTTCCTATTATTTGTTTTATGTTCTATTGCCAGTATTTCTGGGTTTTTGAAGTCTAAAGTGTGTAGTGATTTAATACTGTGGTTTGCTAGGACTGTTATGTTAATATTTTTACTATTTTTGCAGTTTGATGTATGTTGTGCTATTCTGGTTTTTAGTTTTTTTTTTGAAGTTTCACCTATATATATTTGTTGGCAATGTTGGCAGTCTAACTTATAAACAACATTTTTCTTGTCCAGTGGTTCTATCTTGCCTTTTGTGTTTGTCAAGTATTTACTTAATTTTTTGTCGTTATATATGCCAAACTGGATTTCCGGTAGGTCATAGTTCATGAATACTTTTTACTTTGTTTTGTAAGTTGTGGTATGTTTGTCATTTTGTTAAATATTAAATATCCTGCTATTTATTAAATTTTTTTTTTTTCGTGCCACATCAAAAAAAATGGATGGTAAATAATTGTAAAATAGATAAATTGGAATGATATTGTTAAATAAAAATTAATATAGAAAATGTGCATAATTTCAGTAAAAATAAAAATATTACTCTGATGATGGGAAAATTGTCCCGAAACGTAAGAGACAACAAGCATAAATAAAAAAATATATGAAGAAAATTGGAAGTTTTATTGCCTAATATATGAAAAAATGATTTCATTCAAGTATCAGTATTTCTATATTATGATTTGGTTCACAAAATATTGTAACCAAGTTACAATCAGGTCAAACTCCAAACATCACAATGCTAATGCACTTTCAGTATGACTCATTTTGCCTGGCAGGTGACTCAACATTTTGCTGAGAGGTCAATGTGATTGTAACTTGGTTACAATATTTTGTAAACCAAATCATAATATCGAAATAATGATACACGCATGAAATATTGTTTATTGTTAATTAGACAATAATTGATCAAGACATTTCGTGTATGTTACATCAAAGGGCATGTATAGGAAGCTTCGTGTGAGATTGACAAACGGACTGAAGTATCTTGGCTAATAGTACAGCACAAGTCATGTGCTGATGTTTGTAGAACAGGCGAGAAGAAAAAAGATAAAATATGGCCATAATTAGATAAAACAACACATTTGAGGTAATTATTTTGGATGATGGACACGGAGAGCGCCTCTTGGCAGAGGGACAGAGGACGACCCACCAGATGGCAGCACTGCCATGGGCGTCTCATGACCGACTTTCGCCGAAGAAGAAGACAAACGACTGGCTGACAAAAGACAAATTGACTTGAGGGACAAGACATGGCCATTCGCAATACATTATCTTCCCAAACATCACAGCTTCTCTTCTAGTTAGCAAATTGTTTACAAACTTAATTTTTTTTATTTTTAACTTTTTTCCTATTTTCTCGTAAGAAAACAATATAGTCGTACTAATTTTCGGAACACAATTAAATGAATAAAAAAAAAAAATAACTTGTACCACTTTAGGGAGAGTATTGTTAGTCCTAGGTACAGACCTCCTCTTCCTCCCCCTCCCCCCCCCCGAAACTTCGTAAATAGTTTCATCTCATCGTAAACTACAACTATTTTATTTAAGAAAATTATCGAAATTGGTGTGTTGTCAAGCTGGAGATCGTAAAATTTTATCTATTTAACTAGGTACTAAAAATTTGTAAATACCTATTTGCTTTCCACTTGAATCGTAAGATAATTTGAGCACCAGCTCGGGGAAAAAAGTTGCCTTCAAAAATATTGAGCCATTTGGCGTGACCTACAACCCCAACGTTGTGTAAGCCAAATGACTCAATATTTTTGAACGCCACTTTTTTTTCTCAATTATGTGATCAAATTATCGTATGATTTAAATGGAAAGCAAATGTGTATATGACAGTTTTTAGTACCTGATTAAATAGAAAAAGTTTACCGACTTCCAGATTGAAAACGTTCCAATTCCAAGAGTTTTTGTAAATAAAATATTTGTAGTTTACGATGAGAAGAAGCTATTCACGAAGTTTAAGGCAGATGTTAATTATTTTGGGGGTTTTGTACCACGGGCTATTCTTGGTCAACGGTTATGCAAGGAGGTGATTTAACCGAGATCACTCAAAAGTATTTTGTAACTTTGAACATTTTGGATAAAAATACTTTGGTTAGTTCGTAAAATACCTTTATAAACAAAAAAAAAAAAAATATTGGGCCGTTTGGCCTATATAACCTCGTTATTTTAACTTTTTCGAGGTGGGATTCACACCAAACGGACCTACGGCTTGAGACCATTGTAGCCTGGCATATATGTCTACTAAACAAGATCTAACCATTAATTAATTAATTAAATTTTTAGATAACATAAAAAATTTCAAACAATTAAGCATGTATAGAGTTAAGGTTGAATATCGGATAAATTAAAATTGTCGACAACATATTGATATCAACTTAATAATTTACCTCCCTAACTTATACGTTTTATTCATTAAAACTTATATAATTAATTTGTCAATATAAGTATAAAATAATAAGTTCTAAATGAAGTAAAAATATTTAAAATATTATATAATATGAAATATTTATCAAATAAAGACTTACCTTGTATGTATAAACTGAATCTTAGTGCTTCTAGAACTTTAACATCACTCACAAATATAAAAACAAATACCAATTCACTACAATGATACTTTATAATATTTTTAGACTCCAAATTCATTTAATAATAAAACATACACAATATTATTATTTTATTTTGATCTGTATGTTGATTTAGAATAAATCACTTATTGATAAAGATATTTCAAGTATTTAATATTTTTTTTTTTCAAATATTTAAATAACTCTTCTTATAGTGAATAAGATTAAAGAAATTGAAATATGATTGAATAAAATAGCAATGCAAATTTTAACATTTGATATCTAATGATATATATTAAGTTTTTTTTTTTTTTTTTAATCGGGCTGAAATTGGAAAATCCGAACAAAACAATATATATGAAAAAATTAAATGCATGCTAAACGAACTAAAAAAAAATAAAACATTTTGATGTTTTAGTGAACAAAAATTGTCGTTTTAAGAAATTATTTATATATTTATTTATGCGTTGAAAATCCTACCTGAGCAACTTTTTCTCCCATGTTTGGCGTATGAAGAGCACCTTGGAAAAACTTCCCCGAACCGTTGTCGGGAATCGAGTACTGAAACATACCACAACATAATCAAACTCAATATGAAACCTAGCTCGTTTGCATGAAATTGCTTATTATAATTAGTGGTATATCCATAGCTGATGTAAAAATTATTTCGGTACTAGTTCTGAAGCACTACTCTTTCAGCCATCATGGTTTATGGCAGGTTATCCACAATGTTTCAGATGAGGCTTACAACCGATAGCACCAGGAAGCGCCACTATTGTGGAGGGGTAGTCTTGCCCCCTCTACCTCACCTTCATTTAAAGTAAACATAGAAATTAAATCGTTTAGGTTACATATTACCTGTCTTTTTTTTTTTTTTAAGTTATCATTGTTTTCCCACCATTTTCACTTCATAGGAAATAAATATCTATTGAACACCCATTCCATTTTCCATGTTATCAACATTTTAAGATATTACAACTTCATTTTTTTTTCTCATTAGTATCTAGTATCGCACCGTTTTATAGGTTACTTTAAGTTTCTGCATCACATAAAGTCTTATTGAATACAGTTTTTACTTTCCTTTTGAATATCCAAATATGTTTTAATTGAATCCCTAGCTTCTTTAGTATTGTTATTCCTAGTTATTGTGGATACTAATCCAAAAAGTACAGGGGTTTGTGATTATCATTGGTTCGAAACAAAAAATTGAAATTGTTTTAACTTTCTTCTCAGAAATAATACAATTACAGATAAAGTTTTACAATTAAAACAAAACTTAAGTTAATCAACTTCTTCAGTTTATGATAACCAAACTGAAAAGTATTAATGATGATAAATCTTAAAGTTAAAAAAATAAAAACGGGCAATATATAAACACAATACTCATAAATAATATTAGAAATATATAATGGGGGAAAAACATTGATTGAGATAATATATTAGAAATATATAATGGGGAAAAAACATTGATTGAGATAATATGTGTCTATAAATAACATCGGAAATAGAAAGTTTCCTTAATCGATATAGTGAACAGACAAAAAATTCGACAAGTAAAAAAAAAAAAAAAAGGATAGTAATATATATTCTGAAGGTTGTATTAGGTAATTATTTTTAATGAACGTAAAGTGGGAGGGGTGAAGGGCTGACAAGACTACCCCTCCGCAACAGTGGCGCTTCCTGGTGATATCTGTTGTAAGCCTTATCTGAAACATTGTGGATAACCTGGAATCAACCAAGATGGCTGAAAGAGAAGTGCTTCGGAATTGGTACCATTATTTCTTGCTACAGCAAGATGTAGAACCGGGAGCATAGTGCCTTACTCACTATCCCGTTGAACTTGAATGGTTGGCATTATTATTTATTTATTGGTTTATAAATACAATATATATTATATATTTACCTTGTGCCTGAGTCCTTCCGCGGCGATATTACTTAACGATGGCGCAGGGTCCCAGACAGACGAGGTACGGTATTTCTGAAGGTCTGATTCGGAACTCGTATTAGGAAAGCATTTAACTACGTGGTTTCGGGTAGCTGAAAAAACAAAACAAAAACAAATAAGTAAAAAAAATAAAATAAGGAGGTTGTAAAAGAAGAAGATATAATTTATAAAATTTGATGTAAATAAATTTAAAGTAAATAATTAGTGACGAGGATAAGAAATAATAGAACAGAGTTGAAACGAAAAAGAGTTATTTTATTTAATTCGAACTAAGAAGTAACACTGTTTTTTTTTTTCTTTTTAGAAAATTAAATTTATGAAATAAAAAAGAAAGAATTTAGCTATGTATCATATAATGATTTAGTTTTAATGAATAATTTATTTAGATTAGAACAATAATTTAAATAACGATTTTCCTAATTATTTTTTTTCAAGTAGGAGTCGATAAAAAAGAAAAAGTAATTTTAAAATACTTATATGTTTTTTTTTTATTAATTCAATACCTTGATTCTTTCCAGGAATTCCAAAAAAAAAAATATATATTTTTAATATTATTCTAATAGCGTTTTTATCTTATTTTCTATGTTATTTTAAGATAATGTTTTGATATTGAAAAAAATGTGTTCCCTTTTTTATAATAAATAATAACTATTGTTTTTCAACAAAATGTAAGAAAAGTGATTTTTTTTCTTCAATCGTCACCGTTTCCTTGGTAAATGTTATTAATTATTTAATATTGAATTTATTATTCAGTTCATTAGTTGTTACATTGGGTAATAACTTAATTCTTAAACTCCTAATTATTTTATTTATTTATTTAACTTTGGATTTTAATTTCACTAAGTTTTGTGAATTATGCCAATTTTAAATTACATCGCAAAATGCCAGATGGCCAATTAAGAGTGATAAAGATATCAATGACTCTTAGAAAATTTACTGATTTTTTTTTCCGTTTATATCTTGGGCTGTTACATATAGTTTCAAACGAGCTTTCGTGTGAGACATAGAAAAAAAATAGAGAGAATCACTTTATTATCATAAAATAAGTCCAACAAGTCGATTTTAATATACTTTTTATTAAAAAAAAGAAGAAAAGAATTTAATATCCTGGAGAAAAAAAACAGAGCTGCAATTTTTTAAATTATTATAGTTTTCTGTTTTTAATCGCTTATAAAT
Organism: Nezara viridula; assembly: GCA_928085145.1. Classification (NCBI taxonomy): domain Eukaryota; kingdom Metazoa; phylum Arthropoda; class Insecta; order Hemiptera; family Pentatomidae; genus Nezara; species Nezara viridula. The sequence goes on from OV725083.1 coordinate 23,793,381, forward strand.
ATTTGATAACGGCTGAAAACATATGAACCATAATTATATACCAAAGTAAATGCGATATTAGTCTAATAAATTAATTGAAGAAGTAATTTAAAATTACAAAAAAAAAATCTAGTGCAATAACTACAGTGTTTAATAAAGAAATAAATATTTAAAAATACGATAAAAGAGACAAATGTCTAATATTTTAAATATTTTTTTCTAAAATTACTATAACTTCACTAGATCTTCTATTATTAAAACAATATACATTTACTATGTACAATCAAATTTTGTAAACGAAAGCAATCGTAATTGTAGTTTTTTTTTTTTAAATTTATATTCGTAGCTGTGTAACTAGTTCAAGCTTCGTAATCTACGAAGGCTTCTAAAGCCGTAAACTACAGAATATAATTAAGCTATAAACAATATAAATATTTCGAGATTAATCTGTATGTTTTATAGTATAATGATTTTTTTTATTAATAAAATATTTGTTTAATGATAGGTCTCACACTTTATAAACAGATGATTTTTATTTAAAAATATTTATTTAATAATTTTTTTGCTACAACTCAGCAGGTCATGAGCAACCTCCGTTATCTTAAATTCACTTAAATTATTTTACCAATTTCAAAAATGCCAGTTTTTTCGACAGCTTCTTTGTCTTCTAATTTTTCTTCAATGTTGGTGGTATATATATTTTTTCTATTATTTTTTAATTAAAACATTTAAATAATTTATTTGAATTTAAAATTTAAAAAAAGCAACATTTCATATAACTTTAATGTCAACCAATTAATGCAATTCGTATGAAATAAACTAAAATTAATGACTTCAGGTTTGAGCTAAAATGATTATGATATTTTGGCATCGGTACTCAAATTCCCCTTCTCAGATACTTTTTTGTTTTAATTTAATTTTTAATATAAATTCAGCACTATTAAATCTATATGCTTAAAGAGTAGTCGTCATCAATAATCAATATTAAATATGTTTTTAAATTAATTATCTTATTATTATTAATTAATTATCGGATATAAATATTTATCTGCTGAAGTACATCGTAAAAATTTTATTTAAACTGATTTATTTTATTTTACTATTTATTTAATAAGTTGATTATCTTTATTATATAAATTAAAAGAACTCGAAACAAAAAAAAATCAGCGAAATACTGATGGAAAAAACTTTATTTATATAATATTTTTCAAATAAGAAAATCATGCTGTGGTGTGCTTTTAATAAATATATTTTAAATTTTAATCGTAGTGCTTAAAAATATATTAAATTTGTGCGAATTTTAATAAATATTTGCAGTTATGACGTAAGAAATTTAAAAGTTATCAATAATAAAAGTAGAGAATTTTATAAAAAATGTTACTAAGATTTATGAAGCTGTATAATTCAAAACTTGATAAAAGTTCCATTCTAGTGTATTGAATAAAACTAATCTATAAAGCTAAGCCTATTTAGGCATAATAATACAAAATATAGCTATAATATTGTAGTAAAAGATAAAATATTTATAAAATATACAAATAAATTACATAGGCTCTATCCAACACAGCTTTATTTTCATCTACAATGATCAAAATTTGCCATCTATAACACAGGCACCAGGCAACAGTTCAAAAATTATTTTTTTAAAGATGAATATGTTGCGAATTATAAAGAGGCCTGTGTAGTTGTGAGTGTCTTGTCTGGACAACTACATCGCCAGGAAGTATAGGAAAAACATTACTCAATGTTAAAAAAAAGTCAAAACAGGCAAAGTGTGTTAAGTGAGAACGAAATATGTCGATAGTAAAAAAATTCAATGTTTAAATTACGCTTTAAAAGATAAACCATTATTAATAACACAATGAAGTACTCAAAGAGGATATTTTATTTATTTATTATTATGGGTAAAGTCGCAGACTTTCCATTCTAATTGAAGGGGGGGGGGAGAAATAGACCCTTCCCCACAAAAAAAAAAATCTAGGAAATTTATATTATTTATACAATTTATGGAGTAATAATTAATATAATAACTGTAAAACGAACAGTATATTACTATGTATACAAATAAATATATATAGAACTTTTTTATTTATTTTATTTTTTTCTTATTGGTATATTTTAAACTATGTTAGACAATAAATTTAATATATTACATATCTTTATTGTTATTCAAATGTTTGAGGGAATGAAATGTACTCTCAATACCCTGAAGTTTCAAATTTGCCGAGGGAAATGTGATAACAATTTTTACGTAAAAATGGAATGATGCAAATGAATGAAATTTAAAATCTTATATGTTGTTAAATTTAATTATCTTACATTTAATGTAAACTAAAATTTCAATAATAGAAACCTATAGAGCGTAGTAAAATACTTCTAGGCCTTAGATTAGCCATCTTGTCGACTTTTCCCATTTTCTTATTTGATTTAAGTATTACTACCTACTTCATTCATTCATGTAAATTAATTGTTATAAATTTTATATAATTTTTACTTTTCGAAATTTTGAGGGAGGGTGAGGGAGAGGGGGGAGGGAGGCGAAACTATATTATTGTCCTCTCTCTATTTTTAATGATGGTAGCTATCGCTTTGATTGTCCTAGGATTTTCTGGAAAACTACTCTATTTTTTTTAGATTTTGGTTCAAAGTTAAAGGTCGCCCTTTTAACGTAATTAGGCGTATTATAATGATTAGCTTCAGAACACGGCATTTTACCCTTTTAGAAGATTCATTCACCTGTACCTCATTCATTCACCTATACCTCATTCATTCACCTATACCTCATTCATTCACCTGTAAAAGTGTTTTGGAATCAATATATCAAAGGAAAAAAAATATATCGATTCAGATAAAATTTTGTTGAAATGCCATAAAAAAAAATACATATCGCATCCTAACCCATTTTCTAAAATAGTTGTATTATAAATATATATCTTTTATAATTTGTTGTCCCTTTTTCTAAAAAATGTTTCTTAATTTTTTCCACGTTAAATAAACTTTTGATTTTTATTAAATAGTTATGAAAAACAAAATTATAACTTTAAAAAAAATGATAAAATTCAGCAAAAAAAAATCATCATATTTAAGTTGTTTTATTTTACATATATTTTATCATTTTAAAATTCTTATTATTCAAAATTATCTTCTTGATTTTTGTCGATTTCTTTTCTCAATTTTAGAAAACAATGTTTAAAGTATATTTATTTATTTTTTTAACGATTAAGCTTAATTTTATAAATTTAGAATTACCAAAATTAAAAATATTCAATTTCGATTTTAAAGTATTTAGGGTGAAGGCACCAGTTATGGACAAGTTGGACTTTAAATGTATATGATAAGCTTCCTTGTTGATTTAAAGGTTCCAGTTTTTTCTAGATTGAAAAACAATGACCTCTATTGAAATCTGCATGAACAGAGTTCCCAAAAGAAAATTTTAAAATGCCTATCATTGTTGTTTCTATAGTGTTCTTGATATCCATGTGTTTCATACCTTCCTACTAACAGTTTTGATAAGATTAAATTGACCGTTTATGTTATGTTATCTTTATAGTTAAATAAAGATTTTAGATTTTTTCTGAGGTATGTCTATCACTGGTACCGATCCCCTGTAAATGACTAAAATAATTGAATTTTGGTGTGTATCAATAGTGCAAAAATGTGTTGTTTTTTTTTAATGGATATTATACCGGCATAACTGAATATTTTTTTATTTTTAAAGTGCTAAATAGAAAATGGAGACTCTAAATGTCCAACGGAGAAGTTTATAACTAAAATAATTACGGTGGCATGAACAAAAAAAAGCAAAAATTTTCTTATCTATGTCTTTTTTTTTTTTGTAGGATATTTCTCACAGTTTTATTCTGCTTTGTTGGTAATACTGTTTAGCCCAGTGCTTCTCGAATTTGATCTTGCCGTAGAAAAAAAATTATTTAAGAAGCAAATATGTTTTAAAAAAAACTTATAAAATTTATTGTGATAAAGATGTATCCTTTTCTTTGACAGTAAATCTATTTGAAAATATAGAGAGGGGGCAAGATTTTTATCTTTTTAAAAATAAACTCCCGGTCATGTTTAAATATTTTGTTTTTACCGATGTTTTCTCATTAATCTATATTTATTTCTCTTTATATTTAAAGTGTTTTAAGAATAATCAGTGACCATAATTTAGCCAGTATAGCTTAGGTGATTATATAATTAAACAAATGAATGTTAGATTTAAGTAGAGTGTAATAAAAGAAAATTTAACATTCTCGAGCATAGCGTTTAACAGTCAAACTGATTGACATATATACGAGAATCGTTAATAATAACAGTGTACAGCTGCATTCAGATTATATGTATTGGTATATCATGAATTAATATACACGACAAGATCACATTAAAACATTTTATATGCTTATTATTTATAAATATATAAACACACAAAAAAAAATAATGTATGATACAATATACAAACAATAATGAAGCGAAAAGCGTGCTGCTTATTAGCTAAAGTGTTATAATAAAGTTGAAGCTTTTTTTCAATAACATCCCGATTACCTTGGGAGAAATTATCGAGTGTGTGTGGTCTCCTTGGAATGTCTTCATGGGTCCTCAAACTCGGCACTGAACAGACACAATCACCATATCCCTTTTATTCACCACAATATCAAAGCTCTTTATATCATGGTATCTTTTTTTTAAAAATTAATTTTGAATAAATTTTATTCAATAAGTGCTCACATCAATTGCACGGATAGCAAAGCAATAACCATTTAAACATAAAAAAAAAACAAAAAAAAATCATGTCTTAAACATTAAACAATTAATGAAATATATACATTGAAATGTATCTTACTGAATGCATAATGTAGAAATGCGAAATTGATATTGATTTTTGACCAAAAAATATTTTTTATTCAAAACATTAAAGATTTATATTTTTATGTTAAACAATATTAGAAGGTTAGCAGATGGGTTTCTCGTTTAATTAATGGAATCTAATAACATTGTCATGAAAAGTTGGTCTAAGTTATATCAAGTGTTTGTAGAAAGTTTTGTAAAGGAAGCAGATGTTCCGGGGTGGCGGTCATAAATAGGCTAAATAGTGGTAAAACTATTTTTATTAAAAGCCAACGTTTAGACACCGACTTTGCAGGTCTTCTTCAGGGAGGTGTGTTCAGCTAGGAGTTACACTTAGAACTGAAAAAAGGCACAGTTCTAAGTGTAACTCCTAGCTGAACACAACTCCCTGAAGAAGACCTGCAAAGTCGGTGTCGAAACGTTGGCTTTTAATAAAAATAGTTTTACCACTATTTAGCCTATTTATGACCGCCACCCCGGACCATATCCTTCCTTTATAATGCAACGGTCTACTATTAAATATTCAATAGTTTTGTATTTTTCCTTTTATGAGATAGGACTAGTGTTGCCCAAATGCGAGATCGAGACGAGTCTTGGTCTGCAAATTCAGTCTTGGTCATGGTCTTGCTCTTGGGTAAGAGTCTTGCTGTTACTTATTAGCTTATTACTATAGAGATATTACTGTAATGCTTTTGATAGGAGAAACCTAACTATGCCCGAATGAAAAATTAGATGAGTTAAATGCAAAAGTATATTGGTTATATCAATTATTAACATATAGTAACTAAGGTTGTCAAGTATTAGTAACTATTTTGCCTTACTTTTTATTTAAAAAATCGATTTTTTTTATCAGTCCTGGTCTTGTTCTTGCAACAGTTAGGCGGCCTTGGTCTTGGTCTTGCAAAGTAAAAGACCAAGACCGATTTTGGGCAACACTAGATAGGACTTCAAATTTTTCGACATTGGAAGCACTCCAGATCACTTTTGAATATCCCAAAATCTGCTAAATTTAAGCACTTTTTTCTCCATTTTGACAATGAAGGGACACGTTATGGACGAAATCAGTCTATACATTCTTAAATTATATCAAATTTACTACAATTTAAGACTATAATAAGCTCGTTAACCTGATAATTTTCGAATTACATCATATCGAACTTTTTCTAAAATCTTCCTCTACAGTTGGACATGTTTCAATATTTTAACCAGAAACGTTATTATTGTGTCCAACAAGATGAACATAGTATTGAAGAAAATAGGTTTTCTTTTCACCCCCTCCCTCAACTACCCCTTAACAATTTTAAATTGAATATATTTTTGTTTCATTGCCTCATATCAGGCAGATTATTGAAGATATGAAGAAGAAAAATATTTGAAGAAAAGACTTGTAGTTTTTGAATTGGGAACATTCTACCAGACAGTTTGTTTGTTTCGATGTCTAGGCGTAAAACATCCAGGTCATCAGCGCCCGATCAATTATATAACACTACTTTTATACTGTTGAGGTGGTTGGTACACAAAATAAAAAAAAGGATAAAAAAAAAAAGAATTAATAGAATAAATAAAGACACTTATAAATAATAAGATAGAATAGATATGTAGATAAATAAGTAATCTTCAAAAAAAGCAATACATTAATTGAAATTAATAAATCAATGAACTTTTAAAATTAAAAAATAAATAAATCTGCAAAGGATCATTAGTCATAAACTTGTCATATATGTTTTATAATTTTTTCATCGTCTTGGAACTTCATAACTTTGGTAAGGATTTCTTCGTGATTTCCCAGGGATGCTGATATATTCTGGAGTATTCCGAGATCATTTAACCTTGCGGTGAAAAACAGTCTTCCAAAACATGTTTTATGGTTAATGACTGGTCACACTTTTGACATCTGTGGATAAGATCTTTTGTTATGAGGTGGAGGTTTGTCCGTCTAGATTGTCCTGTCTTCAGCCGCGTGAGAACGACCTCTACCAGACAGTGTTTTACAATTTGAGATGTATTATATTACATTTTTCGAATTTGGACACTTCGATATCTCTTAATAGGTAGCCATTTGTAAATTGGCAGTGCCCAATCCTAAGGCGGCGCGGTATAATTTCTTCTCGCTTCAAAATTCTGGTGCTAGTAAGGCATTTATTGCAATTAGATTTAACTTCTTTGAGTTTATGCTATTTGATTTTCTACTATTTTCCCCAAAATGCGTTTTCTTTGTTTAGTGTATCCGGTCTTCTAAAGTAACATATTTCAGTCTAGTCGCTACCGATTCTTCTCCACTTCTTGCCAAATTGGCTCATCATGAATGCTTCAAATCTTATAAGCGATTATAAAAAGAACTGTCAGGTAGGTGTGACATACACGTGAAGAGTTTAGCTCCTTATCGATAACCCAAACCCTAAGAAACTCTATAATTGGAGAAAGAATAAACGTAGGGTTAGAGGAAAAAAATAAAGGAATAAAGCTCACTTGAAAATTTTAGGGGATAAAAACATGAAAATTATTATGGCTTTAAATTTTTAAGTTTGGAAAATTGTAAGTAGCTATAATTCAAAAAATGATTAATTTTATCGAGCCTATTCTGGTTTCAAATTGTAGTAAATTTAATCTTTTTTTTTTTAAATGTATAGACTATTTTTTGTTTATAACGTTCCTCTTCGTTCTTGAGATTTAATTTTCTAGCATTGTGTTTTTTTTTTTAATGTTATCAATATTTTGGATAAGTAATATATTCATGTGTATTCTTGTTCTGTACATTATTCCTAATTTTGGTGTCCTAGAGTTTTCATTTCTATAAATTATGCCCATATTAAACCAATATTTCATTTACTTCATATCATCATTCTTGACGTTTCGGCCAACGCTAGGGTCATTCATTTTTTTTAACAAGTGGCTCTTTGGGAGGTCTTCCTCGTGTTTAAATAGAGTAAACCCATTGATATATTTGCGTTAATTTCAATGTGTTTTAGGTAATAATCTAATTGATAAATCTTGTCTCAGTTTCAATCTAGTAAAACTATTGTTATTAAACAGGTATCAGCTTTCTTTAGTTCAATTACCTATAATAAGAGATTAATGGAAATCAAACTTAGTTAGACTAAGGAGAGAGGTATTAATTTTTTGGATAGCTAGTTCTGGTTTCCTATTAACATCTGAATATGGCAATGTTCATTAAGGAGATTGAATATATTTAAAATTTGGCACTTGAAACTGAGATCAATAAAGTAAAACTGTTGGAAAATAAATAAATGTTTAAATTACCTTAATAAAATGTCACGATGTGTTTACTGATATTAGATCGCTTAAACTATCTAATTGTTAAAAACTATTGCACAAATGGATTATGACATCTTCTCATACGAGGGACTTAAAGGGAATGCATTCAGCTTATTCATAGTAGACAAGTATGTTTCAATATTTTTAATAGCTCTGGTTTCGTTTCTTATGGGTACCATACTATGTGTCTTGATGCTGTCTTCCAACTAAATATCCATATTTAAGGTAATTTTTCTTAATATGAGACGAAATAAATTAGAATAATATGTCAATTAAATTCTTCTCAGATTAAGAAAAATGAGATTAAATATGGATACTTAGTTTGAGGACTGAATCAGGCCTTGAAAATGGCCCTAGCGTTGGCTGAAATGTTGTCCAGAAGGATGACATAAAGCAAATAAAATAGTATATATATTCTTTTTTTTTTAATCAATTTATTATGTTTTTTCAATACATTTTAACTAGTATTTTTCGAAGAGTATTTTCTACCCAAAATAACTATTTATTTCAAGAACCAATTAGTAAATAGTCTAAAATCAACAATAATTGTTATTATAATTAATATATTCTATTTTCGATGAACATTCACAATTCTATTTATTTAGTGCAAATTATCATATGCGTGATATTAAAATTTATTTTATTTAGCACAGCATCTGTCATCATGGATGCGGCTTTGATTCCATGCGAACTTAACTTACTTTTTATTTGGACTTGATTTCTTCTTCTCTTCTGTGAAGCATCGGGTGACTTTCTTCAAGTTGCCGTTGTTTATTGCTTGAAGTAAGATGAGTCCATTTCCACACTTTTTCACAATAATCCGTTTCTTTGGGAACAAAAAATATAAGAAAGAATCCTGGGTCTTCTTTGATGTTGATGTTTTATTGTATCATGGAGTATCTTATGAGAATTCCTTCAGTATCAAACTATTACAAAGATTAAATGCAAAGACGTGCTGAATAATATTCAGGTACAATCACAAATGAAGATGTTTTGAAAGCGGCCGTTCATGAACGCTCGATTTTTTACGAGAAGTGATTCGCTCCTGTAGTCCTTTTCTATAATGTTTATAACTCGTAAATACTATAATTCTAGGTTTTTATAAATATACTAGCTTTACCCGGCCACGCTCTGCTGTGGCTTAGCCTAGCAAAATGAAAAAGGAAGAAAATAGAAAGCACATATGAGTAGATTAGTAGCAAAGGACATCTGTCATTTTTAAAAAGTTGGCAAACAAATTTGTCTGTAAAATGGCTTCAATTAAAACCAATTCTAATGATTTTCTCATGATTCAAATTGAACATTCATAATCATCTGAGTGAATACGCCGTCATTCATAATCATCAGAAACAGTCTGAGTTGAACTAATAAAACTAAATAAAAAAATTAATAAAAAAAACGTACAATAGTATTGACCTACATAAGGAGAATCATATTACTTCTTCAAATGATAATTTCAATTACTTTAGTAATTATAAAATTTTCTGTTAATCAATAAATAAAAAAATGCTTGCCTACCTTCGGTAGTGAGGAAGCAAAAGGAAATGATCTTTTCTAAAGGGAAAGCAGTAAATGTTTAAAACTCTATAACTCTGCAACGAACCGTCCGATTTCAATGATTTTTTTCCGTTTTGTCAGAAATTCAGAAATCTTTCAAATAAATATGGGTATTATCAGTCAAAAATTGTGTACTTTTTTAGCTTCGGCAAATAGAATATTGAATTCATCATCGTAACATTTTTCAGCTTGTTTTCGGGAAAGTATGTTATACACATAAATTAAAAGGGTTTCAAGGAGAAGACTTTAACCAAGTTTCGTTAAAATCGGTAAAGCCGTTTTGGCACTACAGTTTATAGCGACACATTTTTGTTCGGCTTTGAACAGAAAAACATTTACATTTTTATTTTTTTTACATACATGAAATTATCGTAAGACAGAAGTGATATAGAAACCTTCCCAGGAGTGTACGGAACAACTTCCCAAAGTTTCATGGCGATCGGTTGAATGGTTTAGTAATGCACCAAGGACAAACAGACGGACAGACAGACATACCATTTTTATATATATATATATATATATATATATATATATATATAGAGATTACTGGCGAATATTAAGAAAATTATGCTCAGCTGTTAAGAATTAATGATTGACCACTCATGATACCTATAGCCCGTGGTACAGACCCCTTTTTATCAAATGATTAATACTCGGCTGAAACTTCGTAAATAGCTTCATCTCATCGTGACCTACAAATATTTTATTTACGAAAACTCCTGGAATTGGGACGTTTTCAATCTGGAGGTCAGCAAACTTTGTCTATTTAATTACGTACTAAAAACTCGTAAATACCCATTTGCTTTCCACTTTAATCGCAAGATTACTTGAGTAGAAAGTCGAGAAAAGGGGTGGACTTCAAAAATATTGAGCCGTTTGGCCTATATAACCTCTTTATTTTGACAATTTGGAGGTCACGCTAAACGGCTTAATATTTTTGAAGGCCACCTTTTCTCTTGACTTTGTGCTGAAGTTATCTTTCGATTAAATTAGAAAGCAATTAGGAATTTACGTGTTTTTAGTACCTAATTAAATACACAAAGTTGGCCGACCACCATTTTGAAAACGTCCCAATTCAGAGGAATTTGGTAAATAAAATATTTCTAGGTAACGATGAGATGAAGCTATTTACGAAGTTTCATCCGGATTTTAATAATTTGATAAAGCGGACTCTGTATTACGAACTACTAATTAATAATTTTGGTCACGCCTTTTTTTTTTCTCTCAATAAAACGTAAAAAGTGACTAAACTTGTATTATTACAAAATTTCTAAAAATATTTTAATGTTCAGATTACTGACACTCTTTGGATTTGATGATTTAGGGTAAATAGTGTCAATTCAATAACAACAACGTTAAATTATTTAATTTTTTTCTCCTCTCAAAAGAAGTAAAAAATGGGAGAAATTTTAAGAATATCATAAATTATCTAAATTTACGATACCCCAACAGCCTGATCAGCAGTTAAAAAATATAATGATTAAATGAATGCTCCGAGAGTACTTATAATGTATCTGAGATACCTTACAACCGCTGATATAAGAAACTAGCTATATGAAACTGTGAATATGAAAAAAATCCGCAATAAATTTTAAATATATATATATATATATATATATATATATAATATATATATATATATATATATATATATATATATATATATATATATATACATACATATACATGGGAGGGGGCTGGGTTAGCCGTACGGGCTAAGGCCCTTGCAAGATGTAATCAAAGTTAAGCAATGCCAAGCGTGGTTAGCACTTGGATGGGTGACCGCCCGATTAGGGATACCGTCCATCAGGAAAAGCCAGGAGCCCCCGAGATTCCTTTCCTCCCCATGTGAGACCGGTCATTCTACTGGAGGCAACTCACACCTACCGGGCGTAGGGCTGATGGTCCTACCCCCATGTACTTAAATCGGGAATCGGGATGTGGTACGTATTTAAGATAGACTACATACGGGTCCTTACAGCAAATATTTAGTCAATATTGAATTTTCCGCAGTTAATCTCTGTCAGACATGTGTGAAATCTTTATATTTAGCGAAAATTGTTATAGCAATGTAAACAATATAATAAAGGAACCAGTATAAGATCTTGGAGTACTCCTACGAAAAATGGAGAAATCTAAAAAATTCTCACTTTAATTATTTTAAAAAGGTCACAATGAACTTATTTTTTGCAACTTATTTTTTTTCATTTTAACCGACGACGGCCCTTATTCAGAAAAAAAATAATCAGTGAAAATATGACGAATAGATAACTTTTCAAGGTGTACAATTTAATAATCTTTCAAACCAAAATAATTATTTGATATATTCTAAACAATGAAGATTTTGGCTTCCAGGATTTAAATCATAAAAGAGATTACATCTAGAGGTTCTAGAGCTGGAAGAGAATGTTTGGAGTACAGAAAAGTCTGTAAATGCCCGGAGCCGTCGAGTTACTAAAAGGCTGGAGAAAAAGAAGTTGACCTTAAAGTAGAAAAAAACCTTCTAAGTCTGGAAGTAAAGAAAGATAAACTATTCTTCCAGAGTTGAATTCCAAAGAAAGCTTCCATCAGTAAATTAATAATCTCGAGATTTATTCCAAACTGTTCAAATTCAAATTCAAATTTAAATTTGAGAGGGTTCTTTAGTTCGTGGCAATAAAGTATTTATACTTAATGAAGAACATTCAGAATTATACTAACAGCATATAACCAGAAGAAATAATTGAATAAAATACTGATAATATTGAATAAAACTTATAGAAAATGCTACTGGCAATGAACGAAACAAGACAGACCTCATTCCTCCCGTAGAAATTATTTTATAAAAATTATTATTTCACTATAAACCTATGAATTTATGCTTAAATTTATTTATTGAAAATAAAGATTTTTTTTATATTAATATTTTTTTCAATTTCTTGAAGTATACATTTGTTTACGAGCATTAATAAACTTGTTTGTAGAGTCTTTTAGTAATTGTCTATTTTGATATTTCTATTTTTTTTTAATCGATTACTAGTTTAGTAAACTTCTCAATTTTTTTATGAGCCTTGAAGATCTCTTAATATAACAGGATTTTTGATTTATTTTTTTTAGTAACTGATTTTGTTAGTAACTTTCAGAATGATATTTGTATTAAATTAATAACAAATATGTCGTATCTAATGACTTTATTACTAGAAGTAATTCATATAGGGTCTCTGGATCTCACAGAAATTTAAAAGCGTTATATCTTTATCTCACTTAACAAAAAAAATCTTTAAAAAAAGTTATAATTCAAATAGAGGTTAGTATTTCAACCCAAACATGTGGGTCATCATCAGGGCGTAGTTCGAGCACTCAAAGGTATTCAAGTACTCTGTCTCAGACATAGTACTTGAATACCTTCAGTAATTGAATGAAAATCTAAGAAAAATATGAAGTCTTCTGAAATCACTGTACTATATAAACAAATTTTTAATTCATTTTATTGTTTACTGGGCCTCTATATTTGCTGATAATAAACCAATATTTAATAATCTGCGTTTTTTTACCAAATGAACATACCCCTAAATTGAAAACATTATTAAATTCATGCAACATAAATAATATTTCTTCAATAAAATTAAATTACACTTTAAGCAACACTTTTAAATATAAATTTAATCATCTATTAAAGTACAGATGAATGTCACATTCTAAATTTAAAAGTTAAAGATTTCTGTGAGATCCTCATTTTTTTATTTTATTTATTTAATTATTTATTTGTAAATATTATTATATTATATACTTTTTTTTCTCTAACTTTTAACTATTATTTTCCCATAGGTCAATTTAATAAATAGACACACTTGGTTTATGATCACTATTTATTATTGTACGTTTCGGGGAATCTCTGTCCCTCTCTTCACCTAAAATTATAGAATCAATATAAATTGTTTTGTATAACATAATATAAATTATTTTTAATACATTTGTAAAAATAATAATGTACTTAAATATTAAATTTAACCCCCTCTCTCCCCCCTCCCACCATCCACAACCCTAAATGTATTTTAATATTTTTATTTGAACTTAAACCATTGGCCAAACTTATTAATAAATTGGACTAACCCAATTTTGGGGTAAATCATGTAAACATATTATTTTAAAAATGTATATAAAATAATTAATATTGTTCTAAAAAAATAATGAATATTATTGAAGGAAGCTAGTCGATTGTTCTACATATCATGAGTGATAAATAATAAATATAAAATTGTTTTTATTTGCGCCAACGTTTCAAACCAAAAATGTGGGTCATCTTCAGGGCGTGGTTCGCGCACTGAAGGCTTTCATGTAATGACACACCTTGGTGTTCTATTATATTACATATTTATCACCCATGAATATTATTTGTTTGAAATTAAAATGACTGGTTGATCATGATGTTTATAATACATTAGTTGTATAATTTTAGATTCGAAGAGGGAAACAGATATTAACGAAAACTTTCATTAATAAATAATAATAAAAAACTAAGTCTGATTATTTCTTAGGTTGGCCTCTTGGCAAGTAATAGTGAAAAGATAATTTCGAAAAAAAAGGTGAAAACTGGAAAATGGGCAAAGTTTTTTATATACACGAAAAGCCTTGAAGTCTTGAGTGGAATATTAGAAGTGGAAATTGTAAGATATCTTGGCAATAGAGATTAAATGATTAATATTATGAAAGCTAGAAGATCATCAGGATTGAACCATGAATAAAACTGAACTAATCGTTGGGAATGAATCGGGGAAACTTTAAATGCTTGTTTAATTACGGGTGTTTGTGAGGCTCGACTCTTTCAATCATAATCTAATATTCAATTTGACGCAAACTTATCCAAAGAACTTTTGTTAAAAAATATAACGTATAAGTTAATGTCTCCGGCTGAAAAATAAAATTCAAATTAATCAACATATTTATACATGAAATGGTTGTCGAATGACCAAGAGGAGAAGATAAAAGTTGAATGGGTTCGTAAAGATTTGAGAGGGTTTGAAGAAGAACAAAAGAGACTACAGAAAGGTAAGGAGGAACGAGGTACCTGCAACGCTCAGTAAATTGCCAGTAGCAGCTTTGAACCGATGGTAGAAGGTGGGAAACTCCTGGTAGGCATCGAAGCTGAAGAGGCCCGCCGTACTACCGGACTCCATCGGGAGGCTCATTTTCCGCTTCTTAAAGGGCATGAGGATCGTTGTTGGACCTGAAACATTACAATCCCATTTCTATAATAAACATCTGTTTCTTATACAGAACAAGGTGTCAACGCCATGGAAGATCCCGCGAAGAGTTCTCTGGTTTCTTCGACCCTTGTAAGCTATACACGCAAGCTCTGTTGTACACTTCTACTGTAAACGAATCGCAGGCAGTGAGGACTTAAGATATAACACTTTTATTTATAATTTCTGTTACAAATCCATGGTTGTGCCAGAGAAGGTTTAAATTTCCCCCCGTTACGGCGAGTGGTGGGGGCAGATCTAAAAGATAAAAGATAAGCCTTAAGCCTTGAAACCGACTGGTTGCCTCTCCCCACTTCTTGACCAGCAGTCAGCTAGCAAGTACCAACAGTCACGGCGGAGAGCCCTCAATGTAAAAAAGATGGATAAGAAGCTGGCAAGAAAAGAAGAAGCTGGCATATAGACGGTAATATATTTGTTGCCTACTCATTAACCTACCAATCCCTTGAGATACAATGCACTGCTTAAAATTAGAATGTTGCCTGATTGAAACTCATGACAGTTATTTTGCCATAATTGGAATAAGGTGCCTAAACAATCTCATATATTGAATTATAGGGGAGAGTGGGTACGGTTGTGACAATTTTCATTTAATCGTACTTAACTTCACAGGCGGATCTACAGGGGGCTTTCGGACTGAAGCTCCCCACCTCCCCCGCCCCCAAATAGTAAAATATAACCATGTTTTATAGAGAAATATATTAAAAGCTATCTCTTAAAATATTATTGTTTGTATAATTACATTTAATAGGACTTCAAGAACCACTTAAATTTCATGTAAGAGTTCATTTCTTTCCTTTCTTTTTTCAATTAATTATCGTTATATATGTGAGAAAAAAAGTTTTCGGGCTGAAGCCCCCCTCCCCAATTGGTAAAATATAACCATGTTTTATAGAAAATAAATTTTAAAAACTATCTCTTGAAGTATTATTGTTCGTGTAATTACATTTAATAGAACTTCTCAAACACTATTTCATATACGTAGTTAATTTCTTTCCCTTTTTTTTTTTTAAATTAATTATCGTTATATATATGAAAAAAAAACTATCGGGCTGAAGGTCTCCAAAAATTAAATCCTGTTAATTAAATAGAATAAAAATAGTGCAGTGTCATATGTATACTTTTCGAGTTATTAGCGAATAAAAATATAAATCCATCGTTATTATTTTTTTTTAAATATTTGAACCCTCTGCTTATTCGGTGAACAATTGAGGTATTTTTTTTTAATCTTCGATTGCCATGAAATATGAGATTGAGGATTTTTCCAAGTACAAAAAAAAAAACAATCTAAAATTGGTTTAGCTAAAAAAGTATTTGAATTCGCTTTTCTCCTACGGTCAGTACAAATTGTTTCATTTTAACATTGTACTCATACTATTGCTATATTACAAATATAAATTTGTCATAATAGAGCTCTCCTAACAAATATAAACGGAAAAAATGAAAAAAAAAAGCCATAAGAATATCTTTTCTCACATGATTCTTTTCAATTTCTGTAATTTCATTTTTTAGAGAATTCTGGAAGCGTTCAAATACTCATATGTTTAAGGAATCGTTGTATTAATTTGTGTTTTACAGAAAATGTAGTTTTTGATTTATTCGTGTGTAAAATTTTGAATCCATTGTTACTTTTTTTCAGTCTCTTGTTGGAGAAGTATGTTGTATACATAAATTGAAAGGGCTTCAAGAAAAACGTTTTAGCCAAGTTTCATTCGTTAAAGCCGATTTGACGCTGTAACATATCGTCCCTTTTCTCCAAATTATTAACATCCTTCTGAAACTTTGTTAATAGCTTCATCTCATCGTAACCTACAAATATTTTATTCACAAAAATTCTCGGAATTGGGCCGTTTTCAATCTGGATGTCGGCAAACTTTGTTTATCTAGTTAGGTACTAAAAACTCGTGAAGACCTGTTTCCTTTCCACTTGAATCGTAAGATAATGTGAACACAAACTCGAGAAAAAAGGTGGCCTTCATATATATTGAGTCATTTCGCTTGACCTATACCCCAAAAATATCAAAATAACGAGGTATTATAGGCCAAACAGTACTTTCTCGATTTAGTGATCAAATTATTTTACGATCCAAGTGAAAAGATAATGGGTATATACGAGTTTTAGTACCTCATTAAATAGACTAAGTTTGTCAATATCCAGATTGAAAACGGCCCAATTCCGAGAATTTTTGTGAATAAAATATTTGTAGGTTGCTATGAGATGAAGCTATTTACGAAGTTCCAGTCGGATGTTAATAATTTGGTAAAAAGGGTCTGTACCACGGACTATTATAGCGACTCAAGTTTTCCAGCTGCCATTTCGAAACGGAAAAACAATCCAGAATTTGATTTCGAAGTCCTATCATAATTTTATAGCAATTTATAAATTTCGGAGATTAGCGGTTTTGAACGAACTTCTATTTTTATTTATCTATACTGATTCCAAAAAAAATGTTTGATAACCGTGAAGCTCGTCAATAGCTACTAAACAAAAAAAAAAAAATAAAAATAAAAAAAGTAACTCGGTTAAGAAACAGAGGAGGAAATGGAACTGAAATTTTTAGCCTATATAATAATTTATATAATGATTGTGGATTGATTGTTGACCGTAATGGATAATTGAAAAGAAGATTGGTTATCAATAAAAATAAAAAATAAACAAATAAGTTATATTTATTTTTGCCGACGTTTCGGACCAAAGTTCATTCCTTCATCAGGGCTGCTTAAACGAAAGAATACCGTAAAACCATTAAAAAGTAAATATATCTTATTTATTTTTACACTTTTTTTTTTTTTATTGATCACCCCAACGTATCGTCTCTTCAATTATTTATATTTATACGATATCCACAAAAGTACTTTCTGATGAACTTCATATTTCAAGCAAAAAAATAAACCGGAATTTTACCGGAGTTACCTTTAGAGTTAAATGACAACAAGATTTCGTAGCATACATTCCGGATAATGCAGGCTCAATGCCAAGTTCAAATAAGATTTATTCCTTAGAACAATTAGGATGTAATGTGATAATTTGTGAGTTCTAGAAAATGTTTCACGATGACTCGGAACAGGCTCTAAGCCAATTTGGCAAGACCTCGCGACACATAGAGTTTAAAATTATTAAATTGTATTTATTGTTCAATGGTCTTGAAATTAAATTTTTATCATAAAATGTTATATGATTTTTATATTTCTTCTTTGATATATTATTTTTTTCTTAGATATCATTATTTGTTGTAATTTTTATATATAGGGTGTCCCGTAAGTAGAGGGAAATATTTGAAAGTCTGATCAGACATCAAGATATACCAAAAAGTTAAATAAACAATTTCTTAATTCCCAACAGAAAATAGGAAATGCAAGATTTGTGGTTTTTACTATTACTTATCTATATATGTAATATATAGTAAGGAAAAGCATTGCGACTCGGGTTCCAAGACAGTGAAAAAGCGTTCTAGATTCATGGATTATAACTCTTCAAAGTCAGAGGTGTACAACTGTATTGTGGTTCCACCTTATGGTTTCCGATTAAATTACACGGAGTAGTACCACTATTCCTTTGAACGGTCGGTGTAAGTTGTCTCCCGTAGTCTGAAATATCTTATCTACAAGGACGGGTACTAGGACATCCTGGCTTTTCCCGTTGAACGGCCATTCGTCCAAGTACTAACCGAACTCGACGTTGCTTAACTTTAATTGCAAGTACCTAAGTCTCTCGCCCATTTCGATTGGCTCTATACACCATATCACAGGGGGATTTGGAGAGGGTACTTTTAGGGCTGAAGCCGCTTCCTCCCCCACAAATGGTAAAATATAACCATGTCTTATGATAAAATATTAATAAAATTATCTCTTAAAGTATTATTACTCATGTAACGACATTTAATAGGACTTAAAAAAATCACTAATACACCATTTCATATAGTTTCTTTTCTTTTTTTTCATATAGATGTTTGATCGCGTGGTGTAGTTCTTTACAAACTTATATTGTTTGTGGAAGCACAGATAACCAAGAGGGGGTCACTCAACCTCACATTGGTACGAACTATGGTCTCTATGGTCC
This sequence comes from Nezara viridula, assembly GCA_928085145.1. Classification (NCBI taxonomy): domain Eukaryota; kingdom Metazoa; phylum Arthropoda; class Insecta; order Hemiptera; family Pentatomidae; genus Nezara; species Nezara viridula. The sequence goes on from OV725083.1 coordinate 23,812,335, forward strand.
TGGGGCAGGCCATCCATGGCTGGATAGCCGATCTCTTCGGGATCAATAACCTAAATTCAACAACATCCTACTGACTGACTTCGGTTTCATTTAGATACCGATCTGTCTAGATCCATGGATTATGGCTACACAGATCGGAGGCGCACGAGGACCTATATTTCTTCCCCGTAAACAGCCAATGATCCGAACTTCTGAGGGCTATTCGCAATCTGTAAAACCTCATCTTCTCGGTAATTATATACAAATATATATATGGCGATAACTTGTCCTCTATGGAATGAGATGTATCGTTTAAGTAATATAAGGTTCAAAATCAATTTGAATTACATTATTTCCAAATTCTAGAAATAAAATGCAGTACAGAAAGTTTTCCTCTGTCAAGAATTAGAAGAAGGAAGAGAAAATCTGTTGAGCAAAAGATTGTCACTCTGCAGCTGACAGCTTCTTAATTAGCTCATGTCACTGTGGCCCGAGAAAAGATTTTATTAACAAAGAATTCTCTCCAACCCCTTCCCCCTCCACCGCGCAATATTCTTTTGTTGATTCTGTTAATCTCCGTTACGTCAAACGCTGGCCTTTCATTCAATGTTTGCATGAATTTAAGTGGTATTTAAATTTAAAATAATAAAAGGGCTACCTCGAAAACGAATTTAGTGCAAATATACACATGCATAAAATATTATATACATAATTACAGTCGTGGTAATATAAATAGCACCACCTATTAAATATTTTATAATTTTTGATTATTAAAATTTAAAACCCCATGAATCCTACATATTGGCCTACATCTCTGAAAAAACGTCCCGATATCCTGGATATATTTATCACCTCCCAGATTTCCTGCTTCCAATCCATTATCAAATCCCTGGATGATCTTTCGTCAGATCATAGTCCAGTTTTGCTTTTACTACATTCGAACTTTGCTCCTAAACCTACACCTCCTAAACTAATTACAGGACGAGTGGACGGGGACAAATTTCGTCATGATCTGGAAGATAAACTGGACTTAAAAATTCCCCTTAAGACAAAACAACATATTGATAATGCCATAGAAAACCTTAATACAACTATAACAACGAGTATAAATAATAACACATTTGTTAATAATAAAAGCAATAATTTAAGACATATTAACTTGCCACAGCATATTCGAATCTTATTAAGGGATAAACGCAGTGCAAGATCGAAGTGGCACAGGACTAGATATCCTTCAGACAAAACGTACTATACCGAATTGACTAACAAACTAAAATCAGAAAATATAAAACTCAACAATTACTGAACCTAACTGAAAATATTACAACAACTGACAAATCACTATGGACTACAACCAAAAAACTTCTGAAGTTTAAAGACTTTAATCACCCACTTCTTACTGAATCCCAAACCTGGTCCAAATCCGACGAAGAAAAAGCCCAGTTATTCGGTCAACATCTGTTCCAAATTTTCAACCCACATCCTGATATCCTTAATCCAACCCACATCGAATGTATTGAATCAGAACTGGATACTCCTCTCCAAATGTCTCTTCCACCTAAAGCATTTCATCCCACAGAAATATCCAACATCATTCAAAGATTACCCTCCTGCAAAGCTCCTGGACATGACCTAATAACATCCCAGATCTTGAAACTTCTTCCTCGAAAAGCCATCTTATTCCTTACTTTCATATATAATGCTGTACTCCGATCCACATATTTCCCTGATCCTTGGAAAATATCTATTGTCAAAATGATCCACAAACCCAAAAACCACCAGAATATCCATCCTCTTACCGTCCCATCTCTCTGTTGCCCATCATGGGAAAAATCCTGGAAAAACTAATCTTAAAACGCCTGTACCCAATCCTAGATTCTAATCACATAATCCCAGATCACCAATTTGGATTCCGCTCCTCCCATTCCACTATACAGCAATGCCATCGTGTGGTAGACGTAGTATTCTCTGCATTGGAGCGCGGTATGTACTGTACGGGAGCCTTTCTCGATGTTGAACAGGCGTTTGATAGAGTTTGGCACCCGGGACTGCTGTACAAACTCCGAAAATTCCTACCATCTACCTACTTCCTCATTATCCGTTCCTACCTTACTGATAGATACTTTAAAGTAAATCACAACAATGTATATACATCCCGTTTTTCCCAGTCTACAGGTGTTCCTCAAGGTAGTATCCTAGGTCCTATCCTTTACACAGTTTATACAGCTGACATCCCAACCCATCCCAACACTGTCATCACCACATATGCTGATGACACATGTATCCTATCAGTTAATAAGGACCCATCTATTGCATCCCAAACCCTTCAATCCCACATCACAAACCTTGAAGAATGGTGTCAGAACTGGAGAATTAAAATAAATTCCAATTAATCCCATCAAATTGCCTTCACCCTTCGTCGTAAACCAATGACTTCCTGTCCTTCAGTATCCTTTAACAACACCTCACTTATTCCTGTTGAACAAATCCGTTACCTAGAACTCCATCTGGACAAACATCTAACTTGGAATCCTCATACCAGACTGAAACGACAAGAAACAGCTCGACGTTTCCGACTACTTCAACACTTCCTGTTGATAATGTTCCTTATGTATCAGATTTGGCCCAATCCAGATATCTGCCCTTCCATAATAAACTTCATAACCATCCCAACCCTCTTGTCTCTAACTCTGCTTCCTATTCGATTCCTGATAACCCTCCGTGGCGTCTGAAAAGAAGATGGCCACGTGATCTTCTAATATAGACATATTATTAGAGTGCTATCAATGGGTAGTTTCTCAACATATGTTCCATGTTTTTATACCAATGTGCGAATTTACCAGATGTATTTTTTGTATACAGTTGTAAATATCATTTAAATAAATAATAATTATAATTATAAAAATTTAAAACTGTAGTAAATAATAAATACAACAAGTAACATGGCATATAATGCATGAAGAGAAACTACCCATTGGTAGCACTCCAGTTGTATTTCTATATTAGAAGGTCCCGAGTCCATCTTCATTTCAGACGCCTCGAGGGATTAACAGGAATAGAAGAGGAAGCAATGTTGGAAACAAGATCGTTCGGATGGTTCAGAAGTTTATTATGGAAGGATAGGTATATGGATTGAGCTAAATAGAAAACATATGGTACATTAAGGTCGTTATGGATGATTTTATTTGTGAAAAAGTAGGGAGCATTGAGGACTTTGGATTGTAAGAATTGGATACGAGTGGAATTTAATGGTTTAATAGAGCCCCAAAGCTCGATCCCGTAAGTCAAAATAGGCGTTATTATAGTAATATATAAGTCTTGTAAATATTTGGAAGTTTAGAGCGTTTGTCTATTAACTGTTGTAGTAGTCGGGCTCTTTCTAGTCGTTTCAATCTGGTTAGTCGTTTGTCCAGGTGGAGTTCTGGGTATCGGATTTGTTCAACAGGGATACGTGGAGTATTGTTATTTGGTACTGTAGGACAGGAAGTCGTAGGTTTACGACGAAGAGTAAAGGTAATTTGATGGGATTTATTTTAATCCGACAGTTTTGACACCATTTTTCAAGGCTTGGGATGTGTGATTGAATTGTTTGGGATGCAATAGATGAATCGTCCTATCGTAACTGATAGAATATATTTCTCATCGGCATAGGTGGTGGTGACAGTGTTGGAAATCATTTTATTAAATTTTATTTTATTTACCAGATTGCTATCTGCATGATCTCCGGATATTTATTTGCCATATTTGAAACGATATTCTAAAAACAATCCCACAATTTAGCGATCAAATTGTTCGTTTGTTTTTTATTTTTCTCCCAGTTCCTTTCTTTCGCTGCCTGGTGCCCAGAGAATGTTTTTTTTTTAACTATGACTACGGTTAAATTGCGGTACCTATTTCTTTTCGATATTTCCTATTATTTTCTGACGAGGACAGTTGTTTGAAAATGGTCGCAATTACAGTTTTTATCCTGGCATTAGTTAAAACTGAAATGATAAACATTTTATTAGTTTTTTTTGTAACCTAAATCAGTAATGAATGACTAAAAATCCAAATGGAATCACCGTTATCAAAGTGACACTCATTTTTCATGACCACGACTTCATATTTTATATTATGTTTTGTTATTGTTATTATGTATTTTTTTTTTTCAAATTATAGTGAATAGAATCAGATTTTTATTAAACTTTTATATGTTCCTCTTAGGAAAAATAGTTTTCATAAAATCTAAATGAATTTTTATATCATATTTGAAAATATGCTTCAGGCGATTACATCGCGGCGAATCAAATGGGCTTGTAAAATTGTTGGGCTTAGCAACGAAATAATTCCTAAAAGGTTAATATTTGCTGTACCGAATGGTAAACGTCCGATGGGTAGACCGAAGCGAAGGTGAGAAAATTGCGTTAAAGCCGATCTGAAGGGACTGGGTTTGGACGGCGAACGGTGGAGAGAGGTGTGTAATAAGTGATTGGTGGTGTCGGTATCGAACCTTCGGTTTCGCTAAGCCTTTCATTATTATTTATGTTTTAGATAAGTTGAACTCTCAGAAGCTGTTTTGCCAAAGAAATATAATATAAACATTTATCCTTATGTCAATTATGATTGGTTGTTTATTTTATTAATTTTTTAAGATAGGAAAGAATAAATAACAACAAAGAATCAAAAACATATTTTATTTCATGAAAACCTTATTAACGTAATAAATAAGACTTAACAATATAATAAATATAAAGTAATGAAATATAAAAAATAATTTCTTTTCATAATTAATGGTAAATATAATGTTTTCTTCATTTATTTTATTTTTTGTTTATTCCCCTCCATAGTAGCAATGTGGCGAGTTTTTCTACCCACGCTCTCTTGAAATAAATAGGTACGGTACACCTGGTCTAACTCTTCTTTTTTCTGCATCTATCTCTTTGCAATTTCCCTTCTAAGCTTCTTTTCTTTTCTTTTTTTTTTGTATCTACCAATTTAGTCATTTCGGTTTATCTCTTCTAATATATTTTTTATTCTTCTTTCATTGCTCTTCGATTAATTTTTTTTTCTATTCTGGGCACTCCAGCCTTTATTCGAGGCCATACATAACTTAATAATATAAACATTTATGATGAATAATAAATCATATTTTCATATTTTATTATGCTTTATAACGTTCCGAACCAAGCTTTTGGGCCTTCATCAGAGCTAAAACTTTTATTATTATTTACCTGTTTTATAAAGGAGGACCCTTATTTAGTTCTATAATTACCTTATTATTATTTTAGGAAATTCTATTTGTTTAATATTCTATTTAAATCCTTATTACTGAATTTGAGATTAAAAAAAAAATCATGAAGGGTCTTGTGTTTAGTACTTTGTAAGTACTAATTATTTGTCAAAAGGAGTGCAATGAGGTAATTTAATCGAGATCACGCTCAATCTCCAGGTTTTTTCCTTTAGACTAATCACTAACCACTTTACAAAGGCTGGTTGTGCCCGACGATGGTTATTCTTGGTCAGGTATAACAAAATGAATAATTACCTACCACAACAGGACTAAAACTTGGAACCGAAAGAATATACACCTGTTTTTATTTCTGATTTAATTGTATTCTTGGAAACCTATAAGCTTGGATCGAAACGTTGATTATAAAATGATGACATATATACTTATATTGTTTTAATCCAAGATACGTAATAATATTTAAATTACCTATTAATAATTTAACTTAATTAAATAATAATGACATATTTTAATAACAGAATAATCACATTCTTTAAAGGATATAATTTTCTAATAATTAATATTAAAATTGTCAGCTCTTTTGCTCATTATAAACAGCTAGACAAAAACTGAAAATTAACAAACTAATATATATATATATATATATATATATATATATATATATATATATATATATATATATATATATATATATATATATATATATATATATATATATATAATATAATACTATAAAAATAAACAGGCTCTTTTGACGCTTTGGTCAGTATTTAATCTAGTAATTTTGAATTTTAACTGATCTAACCCACTACAGGACGTCAATAATCCAATACATAAACATGTATAGCTATTTCTAGTTTTATCTCGAAGTAAAGTAGGTCTGAGTTAGTTATTCATGAGTTAACTCGTAAATAGTACGTAATACAGACCCCTTTTTATCAAATAATTGACATCTGCCTGAAACTTCGTAAATAGTTTCACCTCATCGTAACTCTAGACTATTTTATTTACAAAAACTCTTGGAATTGGAGCGTTTTCAATCTGGAGGTGGCCAAATTTTGTCTATTTATTTAATTAAGACAAAAAACTCGTAAATACCCATTTGCTTTCTACTTGGATCGTAAGATAATTTTATCACTAAGTCGAGAAAAAAGGTAGCCTTCAAAAATATTGAGTGGTTTGACCTTCACCTCAAAATAACAAGGTTGTATAGGCCAAAGGGCTCATTATTTTTGAAGACCACCTTTTTTATTGATTATGTGATAACATTTTTCTATAATTTAAGAGAAAAGTAATATACGAGTTTTTAGTACCTAATTAAATAGACAAAATTTGCCTTCCTCCAGATTGAAAACGCCCCAATTTCAAGAGTTTTCGTAAATAAAATAGTTGAAGGTTACGATGAGATGAAACTATTTACGAAGTTTCAGGCGGATGTTAATAATTCGATAAAAAGGGGTCTGTATAGGCTGTTGTTGCTGTGGATTTTGATTATAGATTAATTTATTTATTGATTAAATTTATTCATTATGATCTGAAACAGTCTAAATAAGTAAATACAATTGAATTCGCAATATTTTACATTATGCAAACATTACACACTACAATGACTTTGCATAGGCAACAATGCGTGGTGTACACAAACAGACACAAACTTTCAAATATATTTTTATTCGAAACATATATAAGCCTGTGCCAATTGAATAAATGACTTCAGGCGTATAATATGTATTTAGATATATAATATATTTATATATCGATAGGGATAGATCGACTTACGGACGGAGCAAGTTGCTGAGCGTGCTGGCGGCCTCGCCATTGGTTCGGGAGTTGGTCTTCGGCTGCCCGACAGTCCGTCCATGGAGGCAGCGTGGGGTATCGTCAATGGCACCTAGCGTATTTAATGTACATATAATTATTATATTATTACAATTAATTATTATTATTAAAGTTCTTAAACTCTGGGGCTAATTCTATACAAAATTGCCAACAAAAAAGTTCATTTGATGAATAGACCAATTTCGAACGAAAAAAGAGTTAAGACCACTTTTGTGTTTTTCTTAAGTCAGTCACGTTTTTATTAAGTAAGAAGGAATTTCTCAAAACTGTTCAAGATAATTAAATTCTAAATGCACCATCGTAAAGTACGCAAATCCAACCATTATACCGAATTATTTTAGAAATCGGGTGAGATTACAGAGATATTCTGTTCGGGTCTGGGTACTGTAGCTGGGACCGTACAGCGGCCATATTAAACCTCCTGAGAGTCTCTTTCGTCATTGAACTTAGTAAGTTTAATCACTGTTTTATTTAAAATATTTTATCTACTTTACGATAGTGTACTTAGAATTCAGTTATCTTGAACAGTTTTTGAGCAATTCCTTCTTATTAAATAAAAACTATGACCACCTTAAATAACACAAAATTGGTCTTCCGAATCGGCCTATACATCAAATGAACATTTTGATTAAACATTTTGTCTAGATCACCCTACAAAATTCGGCTATTAATAGATGAGACACCCTGTGTAATATGGTATATAAAAACATAAATAAATAGCATATAAAAAGAACCGAGTTGAGGTATTATTTGAGAAGACGTGATTAATAACAAGATGGAAATAAATAAAGTATTAATTATCTTTGATAACTCATGAACTACAATGAAGAAGGCAGGTAAGCGACAAAAAGTAGAGCAATGAAGATGGACGGAATATATTTGATACAAAACATTCAACAAGCTTTCCAGAAAAGCTAAATATGAGTCTTTCAGGTGACAGAATGACGAACTCCAAATTCAACATTTTCTAATATTAATTTTAGTGATATTTCTAGTGAGAAAACATACCTTTATTCATAGTTCATATTTCAAAACTGCAATCCCCTACTCTGGAATCAACATACTGCTTATATAGATATTATGAATTTTTTATTCAATTGGAGTTAGTTATTCTGTCAACTAAAAGCCTCAAATAGTAGTAAAACCGGTATTGTTTGGAGTGAAATGTATGAAACCTATTTTTTACCAACACAGAAGGACTGCTGAAAATAGATAAAAAGATACTGAGGTTTAAACCCTTGGAATAATCTTTGATCAAACGCTTTCCTGGTAAAATCATGTATCCAATATCATCCGCCTACCATTTCCATCCTAAAACGTCTGAACTACTCCCGTCACCTATTTCCCTTTGATACACGTAGGCTCCTAGCCACTTCTTTAATTTTTCCCCACTCTGACTATCACTGTACGAATTCATCTTCGGGATCCCAAGGAACGCCTGTGAATCCCGTTTTCATGCTTGATGATTTTACTACAGACAGATGGACAGCAGAGGTGGGGTGGCCGAGGGTATTAACGGGTGTTTACTGCACCACGGAATACCATCATATAAAAGTGAAATTCCCCATGGTTATTTATTCATGGTTCACATCAAAACTTAAAGAACTTATCATGCGTTTTTAACTCTGACAATAATCCCTCGCCCTCCCTCTGGCCAGAGAAAACCACGTATAGCCTAAAAGGCGAAGAAGAAAAGAGCAAAAAAAAAAATACAGATGGCCACCGAACTAAATTAGATTCTTCATGTCTGAAACGTAAAACGCGTGTGGACATTTTTGATTCTGAACACAAACACTTTTTTAACCTCCCACGCGAATACAACGCTTCCCTGCCTTCGGTTAGTGGGAAAGAAATATAACAAGAAGCTGTACGAAGACATTGAAGACCTAGATAAGAGATATCAATGAGGAATAACTTTGGCTGACGTAACATGACGTCATTCATTGGGCTACAAAATTTGACTACAATGACAATAGTTAACTCATTATTCTTATTTAACTTGTAAAAAAAGTATACACTTTTGTAATCGTATTTTTTGAATACCTTATTTAAAAACATATGGGAACATGTTGGGATAAACATATAGGAAACCAATTGGGTAAATGCAAACATTCAGATGGGTTACGCCTGCATTACAATACCTTGATAACATCAAAAGTGCTCTTCTTGTTATTAATATTTTATATTCGTGGTATAAATTAGAGACTGTTACAAATGATTTTCTTAAAGCATATGGATACGATAAGATCTGCTTGTACAAACATTCCCTTGTTCAATATAGCAAAGACAGCAACAGCCAAAGGGTGAGGACCTTGTTAACGTGTTAATTAGGAACGTTCGGCCTAATCAAATATTTTCCAACCTTAACCAAAGCGACTTCTAACATTACAAAGATTGGAGCCAAATACTATTTTAATTATTTACTAGTTGTTAACTTTTCCGTAATCAATACATCCCTTTCTTATTAATAAATATTTAATTATAATAAATTCCATTAAAATTTAATTTTTATTTTAATCAGCTATGTAAGGGAAGGAGAGTGGTCCCTCAATAAGTGGTTTCCAAACTCATCGTTATTTCCAGTGATATTATTACTTTAATTGATACTTAAAGTATATTATTTATTCATAAAATTAATTTAATCTAAAAAATTCTTCCATTACGAAAAATAATGACAAAAACGCGAAATAAAATAATTTGCAAAAATTTAAAACGGCCAAGACCATTCGAGTGCATAAGTTTTTGTATTTTTTTTTTTTCTATTTTTTCTATATTTATATTTTCCTTAGTATTTTTTGTATCTATTTGTATTATATCTACATGCCAGAATATATCTAAGGGGACTTCAGACCCAGAATAAAATTATTTTTAATTTCCATTCATTTCATTCAAAAGTTTTTGATTTATAAAACACAACAAGAGAAAGAAAACAGATGACAAGTTATAATTGAAAATTCCAACTATGTGGCATTGTGTCTGTAAAATACAGATAAAAGTAAAAATAACTTGATAACATTTCACCAATCATCATCACGACAGAAAAGAAAACCAATCCATGGTCATAACCTTCTACGGCTTACTGAAACGAAAGTGAGATAACACAGCTGAGGAAGATCATAATCAAACAACTCATAAAAAACAAAAAATAATAATAGAAAAATGAAACAAAACATGTAATCAGCAACAAAAAATACAAATGATAATAAGTACAAAAGCAATAAGAATAAATCAAAATTCGTATCAAAAGAAGATTATCATCAGCTGATCACACGAACTAACCAAAGTACCTTTATCCTAAATTATCAAAGACTTATCCAAAATGTATGAAGTATATTTGTTCTTGAAAAACGTAAGGGAATTTTTACAAAAATTATAAGTAATTTAAAGTTTTTTAAAAATTACTCCTTTTTCTCTATTTTTTGATCAAAATATCTTACGATTCAGGTGGAAAGCAAATGGATATGTACGAGTTGTTAGTACCTAATTAAATATACAAAGTTTGCCGAATTCCAGTTTGAAAACGCCCCGATTCCGAGAATTATAGTAAGTAAAATATTTCTTCGATGAGAAGAAGCTATTTACTGAAGTATTAGGCGGATGTTAATAATTCGACAAGAAGGGATCTGTACCACGTAACACGGTTTTGCAACAATTAGGCGGTCTTGGTCTTGTATTACAAATTGCAAGACCAAGACCGATTTTTGGCGACGCTACCTATTATAAACAGAATTATCTAACTTCTATATAACATGCATAACCTCAAATATCTTTTTCATTCTGGTGATTCCTTTTTTTTCTCCTATATTTGAACATTATTAAAATTAATTTTTTATGAATTTTTAGAGTGAATGCACTAGTTATGGACAGGGGGCCCAGTGATGGACAGGTTGTTCTTTAAATGTAAATAATAAGCTTCCTTTTTGATTTAAAGATTCCAGTTGTTTTCTAGATTGAAGAACAATGCCCTCTGTTGACAACTCTATGAACAAAGTTCCCAAAAGAAAATTTTAAAATGCCTATCCTTGTTGTTTATATAGTTTTAGAATTATTCTGAGGTATGTCCATTACTGGTACCGACCTCCTGTCCATTACTAGAACAATTGAATTTCGGGATGTCCATCACTATTGTTTTGTTTTTTTAAATGGCGATTACACCTGCATAACTGAATATGTATTAATTTTTAAATTGTTAAATAGAAAATGTAGACTCTAGAGATTCCAAATTTCCAACGGAGAAGTTTATAACTATAATAATTACGGCGGCATAAGCCAAAATAGAAAAAAAATTTCTTAGCTATATCCGTCACTGTTGCGCTTACCTAACCATATTTTTGGGTGGAGGAGAGAGTTTTATTTCTTATTAATATTTAATTATTGATTTACTTATAAATAATAAAGTATTACAATGAGAAGATATAATGCATTGGCTACTCAGTTACCTGGTCCTCGGGTGAGGCTAAAGGTGCCACCGCCGATGAGGTACTTGGGACAGCTACGCTTTGACTCAGTCTCTCAGTTTCGGCTGTCATTGAAGGGCTCAGTCTTCTGTAACATAACATTTATTTTTTCATTACATTAAATTATGATTTGTACACTAATAATATTCATCCTCAACTCCAGGGTTAGAAAAGTATTGAGAAGAATATGGGGCGGAATCTCTGTGAATGGAATTTGGAGAAGAAGAAAGAATGAGGAGCTGCGGGAACTTTAAGGAGAACCTGATATTGTGGCATTGATAAAAATAGCCAGGATAAGATGGTTAGGTAATGTGGAAAGAATACCAAAGAGGATGCTGTATGAGAAGCCGAATGACAAAAGAAGTAGAGGACGCCCTCGGATCAGATGACTGGAAGATGTGGACGACGATTTGAGACGATGGAAGGTATCACAGTACCCTGGAGATTGGTTGGCTGTAGTGGAGGAGGCCGCGTTCTTGTAGGACCGTAGCGCCATAATAATAATATTTATATCGTGAAGCTAGAGAATATACAGAAACTAATTCGAAACGAAGTCAAAGAGAATCTTCCTGAATATTTCCAAACCACAAAGGGGATTAAGCAAGGATACTAGCTGACATCCCTATTGTTTATACTATTTCTGGATGGGATCAAGAAGAATACTACAGCCGGCTGACGGCTTGGAATACAGTGGGTTCTCCAAAAGTGAGTGGAAATGAGTATGTGGATGATCCATAGATTCTCTCAAAACCAGAGAAAGTTGTGAACTAACAATAATTGTCTTTGAAAGACCGACGATGAGAATAATTATCGAAAATAGGGACCCGATCACAATCCAACGCCAAATATTAGAAGAAGAGGCTTTGGATACTTTAGGAGAGTAGTGGCAACAGGCAGAGGAGATAACGACGGTTGTGGAATGCCGGATCAGAAAGAGTATGGTCATTTTCGCTTAGGTCGATATTCTGTATGGAAAGTAATGGCATGGAAATAAATGTGGGCATAAGGCTCCGCGTATTCAACTCCAACGTGTCTGAAACCTGGAGGATATCCCGTTTATTCTCAGCCTGGGTCATCGCTAATCGATATTATTGAAATATCGATATTTTCCTTCCAATATTCGATATTTTACCATCGATGATATCTACTTCGGTATTATTGACTGTCGATATCGTTCCTTTGATATTTTAACATCACTCTATTAACAAAAAAAATGTTTAATGTATGTAATCAAACCAGACTGAAACGACCAGAAACCGCTCGACGTTTCTGATTACTTTAGCACTTGACAAACGCTCTAAGCTTACAATTAATTACAAAATACTCATATACTATATAATAAGGCCTATTTGGACTTACATGGTTGAGATATGGGACTCCACTAAACCATCGAATTCCTCTCGTATCTGATCCTTACAATCCAAAATCCTTTGTAAAATCCTTAATGTTCTCTACTTTGTTACAAGTAAATCCATCCATAATGACCTTAATGTTTCTTATGTTTCAGATCTGGCCCAATCCAAAAACCTATCCTTCCATAATGAACTTCAGAATCATCCCAACCCTCTCGTTTGCAACCTTCCTTCCTCTTCAATTCCTGATAACCCTCCGAGGCGTCTGAAAAGAAGATGGCCCCTAGATCTCCTAATTTAGACATATCATTAGAGTGCTACCATTGGTTAGTTACTCAACAACTGTTTTCACATCATTATATCAATAAGTTAAAATTTACTAAATGTATTTCTTTAATACAGTTGTAAACATCATTCAGAAATAATAAAAAAAAATGTATGTAATACTTTATTTTATTTTAGTATTAGGAGCATAGAAGGTTACAGAACCTCTTCTCTTAGCTCTGTAGTTAGGACTTATGACACAGCTGTGAATTTAATTACATTTGCGTTGAGCTCCTGTTACATAATACACTTCTACTACAAAATATAGGTAATAGACTGAAAATTTGTTCTGAAAATGGTATTTAATCGTCTGGAGGTGGTAGTTTGATTTTACCTAGTATACAGCAATTATTTTACAATCTAGAAATTTTCATTTGTGGTTTAATTATAATTATTATGGAATAGAAAAGGAGGATAGCGAACAATGGAAATATTAGAAATAAACGGCTTAAATTATTGTTGGGCTTAAATTGAGCAATTAGGTGCAAAGATACAATTTTAAATATTTTCCATATAGCAAAGTTTATAAACATTGTTTTTTTTTTTTAAGTATTATTTTAACTGAAGCTAAGTTTTCCATTTTCTTAGCAAATAACTAATAATGAAAAAAAAATTATTTAGGTCAATATTTACCTTTTATCTATTTTTCTTAACGTTCCACGGAAAGTAATGTTACTTTTAATGAATAGTTGTAATAAATAATAAACCATTGTGTGATAATTTTCAGCGTTTTTAATCTACTAGCTAAATATTTTAATATAGGTTTACTTTATTATTAGAGCGCTCATGACTATTTTTTTTACTTTCCTACCTAGGTTACGAAAGTATTGCAATCGGGTCAAATTTTCGATAGGTGGTTTTCGACGGATCTATACGTTTCAGAGCCCTCTGAATCGGAAAAACATTTTTAGCCATTGGTCTGTCTGTGTCTGTCTTTAGTCACCTGTCATTTGAAAGGTAATGAAATTCCCTACAAAGCTAATTCAAAATCGTTAATTTTGGACAACTATTAACGAAGTTACAGCCATTCAATTTCCAATGTAAGATTACGGTGTCAGAAAGGGGTGAATGAGAGAATAAAGATGACTAAGTGAAAGTTGCCCGCATCAGACAATCGTGACCTATTTCCTCTACTTTTAACAGAAATTATTCTTTGACAATACTAAGCTATGGAAAAAAATTGTTGATTAGCAATATTAGGGAGTAATGATCAGCAAGAGTAGTGAAATGTTTACACTTTACATCTACCTTAAGCCGGTTTACATTGCATCAGTTTATCAAATAAATCGTACTCAAATCTTTTGTTTGATCAATTTTCAGGAAAATAAATCTTGTTCAATTCTTTTTTGTTTCTTCATGAACATACGTAAAGATATAAAAACATTTCTGAAATAGGTAGGAAAGTCGTGTGAGTGTACACACCAGATATTTTTTTTTTTTTGTGCATGAAACATCAAAAGAACCAAATAAATTTTCTTAAGATATCCTGTTTTTTAAGTATTTAATAAGAGTAAAAAAAAAGTATACTGTAATTGATCATCGGCTGAAGATATTTCAAACGATAAGACTTATTTTCTTTTCAATTGTACCTAAGCTATAAATCAGAAGTTGGAAAGCAACAGGTGATCTCCGATTCCTACCTCACATGCGAGCCCATATCCTCCTCAGCGGGTAACGTTGAGTGTTGATTTAATCAACCTTTCAGGAATCAACAATGAATCAACGGCACACTCATGTTGAAGCACTTGCCAATTATTCACCCAGTATTCAGCCGTAGCAATTCGAGCCTTGCTGCCGTTTTACGTGCGTCGATACTCTCTCGTTGGTTTGTGAATAACTCCCTCTTCTCAACAAATCTTGTAGGTTATTAGAACTATTGATTAAAGATTTATAAACGTTATAAGTTATAAACGTTTGTTTGTTTGTTTCGATGTCTCGGCGCAAAACATCCAGGTCATAAGCGCCCGATTAATTAAATAACACCACTTTATACTGTTAGAATGGTTGGTACAAAAAATAAAGAAATAGATTGATAGAATAAAATAAATAAATAAGGATAATAATAAACACTTATAGATAATAAGATATAGTAAATAAACTTTTAAAAAATATCAGTAAAATCAGTAAATGATTGAAATTAATAAACAAATGAACTTTTAAAATAATAATAATTATATTTTTTTTTTAAAGTTCATTTGTTTATTAATTTCAATTCATTTATTGACTTTATTGATATTTTTTAAAAGTTTATTTACTATATCTTATTATCTATAAGTGTCTATTATTATCCTTATTTATTTATTTTATTCTATCAATGCATTTCTTTATTTTAAGAGTTAAACGTGAAAAAGTAATGTCAAATTTTTCTTCCTGTTAGTGAGTTCGGTTGAGTTTTAGGCAAAGGTCTCCAAACAACTGTCTGTGTTTTCAGCAAAAATGACTATAATAAATTATTATAATTTTTTTTTTCATGATCATATATGTATTATGACAAACATAAATTCATTAATACACTTTTAATCTCTTTATTATATAATTTTTTTTTAATTACTTGTTATATTTTATTTTACATATACAAAACGGAACGGATCTTAACAAAGATACTACAATTCTTATTCCCAGAATTATTTCTACCTTATTATGGTTATAAATTAGTAATAAGGCACGATGTATAATATAATTTTTTAAAGAAATTAAAGACATTTTCTTTCCTTCCATTTATATTATGTTGATAAAAAATAATACAATCGCAACTAAATGTAAATTACAGTTATACAATTTGAATAACGAGTAACATAATTAAATAAAGAGTTGTATAATTTGTAAAATAAGGGTTGATCCACAGTTAGGCGGACAGAAAGCACCCAGCTAGTTTAAATAAATATATTAAAAATAATTATTTATCGTATATTTAATAATGGTTTTTATAAATATCTCTTTTATGGAAATTGACCCATATCTATAAGTGATCAACTAAATGTTTACTACTGTAATATTTACGTTTAAAATAAAAGAATCTGCAGATTGTATGATTTCAATTTTTATGAAAAACTAAATATTATAATTAGAAACAATATAAATAAATATGGATAATTTCCTGAATAAAAATAAAACCCCTACTGTTTCATCACACTGTTGTTTTATGATTTATTTGTTCCATAATTAAAATGTGTATTTATGCAGTCATATTTATTATAATACTTCCCAGGTAATGGAAAAAACAAATCAAGGCTTTGTGGTTATTTTTGTTGAAAACGGTTACTTTTAGGTCACAGGAAACCAAATAACCTAGTTTTTTTACACATCTTGAGAAGAATCTTAACTTTTTTCTAAATAAACCTCGTCTTAATTAATATGAACATATTAGTCCGTGGTGTAAACCCTTTTTTTATCAAATTATTAACACCCGCCTGAAACTTCATAAATAGTTTCATTTCATCGTTGCCTACAACTATTTTATTTACGAAAACTCCTGAATTTGGGGCTTGGAATTTTTCAATATGGAGGGGAGCGAACTATGTTTATTTGATTAGGTACTAAAAATTCGAAAATACACATTTGCTTTCTAGTTGGATCGTAAGATAATTTGATCACAAAATCGAGAAAAAAGGTGGCCGTCGAATATGTGTGATTTTGGTGTGACCTACACCCCCAAAGTTTCAAAATAACGAGATTATACAGGACAAACGGCCCAATATTTTTGTAGGCCTCTTTTTTTCTCAATTTTGTGATCAAATTATCTTACTATCCGTAGTAAGCAAATGGATATTTAGGAATTTTTTGTACTTAATAAAATAGACAAAGTTTGCCCTCTTCCAGATTGAAAAATTCCACGCCCCAATTCCAAGAATTTTCGTAAATAAAATAGTTGTAGGTTACAATGAGATGAAACTATTTACGAAGTTTCAGGCGGATGTTAATAATTCGATAAAAAAGGGATCTGTAAGGACTGGTAGTATAGTTTGACAGTGAAAAAATCACGAATAATTAATGATTTTTTTTTACAGTTCTAAAAAAATCGTTTAACCGTTAACTCCAATCCTTAAAATACCATAACAAAAAACAGTTAGACGTAGTACAATACAATAGATAATGTAAACCAAAACAATATATTTAAAAAATATTGATATAATATTTCCATTTATCATGCAATAATGATTATAAGAACAGATAATGAGTGCATTGTTTATGTTCCTTATATAGAACTTTAGTTATAGTGAGAGATTTCTGTCTGTAGTGCAACGAATATGGTGCTCAATTGAAATATAAATTCACAAAACATCACTAAGACAGTGAGGAGTTTAAATAAATGCTTCGACAGACATTACAAAAAAACAGAAATAAATAACTGTGATTAGTCATCTTATTTTCGCAGCTATAGTAATAGTAGAAAAAAATAATGATACTGCAAAACTCATGTCTACTCAACGTAGAAGAAAATAATTGTAGATAAATTATCTTAAAGCAGTGTTTAGCAGATAATTTTATGACTTTCTGCCCCAGAATATTGCCAGATTTACTACAATTTATAAAAGAAGATTAATTTCATATTAATTTTATATTTCTATTACAATGAGCTCTTAAAGGTGATTTTTTTATGTATCCTCATAGAAAATAAGTGCTAATAGTAACCAATAAAGATAAAGTTTGAAACGAGAGAATTTAAAGGGAATATCTATGGGAATCTATATTTTCCTTTCGATATTCCCCAATAAAGTATAACATGGGTGTTTTTACATCGATACTTTTCTCGATTTACAATAAAATCGATTATGGTTCACTTTGGAAATAAACGACTATTTGTGACAAAAATTCCCTTACAAATATCATAGTCTCTTTTTATTAAAATTATTATAGCTTCTTCATCCCATCCTAATTTACAAATATTTTATTTACGATAATTCACTGAATTGGGACGTTTTCAATCTGGAGATCGGCAAAATTTGTTTATGTAATTAGGTAATAAAAACTCATGAATACCAATTTGTTTTTCACTTAAATGAATGATAACGAAACCGAAGAAAAATATTGGGCTGTTTGTCCTATGTAACCTTGTTATTTTGACATTTTTGGGGTGGATGTCACGCCAAACGGCCCAATATTTTTGTATCCCACCTTTTTTGTCGATTTTATGATCATAGTATCTTAACAATACGAGTGGAAAGTAAATGGGTATCCTAGAGTTTTTATTACCTAATTAAATAGACAAAGTGTGCCGATATCAAGATTGAAGAAGCTCCAATTCCGTGAATTTTCGTAAAGAAAATATTTGTAGATTAGGATGTGATGAAACTATTTACAAAGTTATAGGCGGATTTTAATAATTTAATATGAAGGGGTCCGTACCACGGACTATTATTTTATATTGGCGATATCTATAAGTAATGTCAGAACTTATTGCTTAATATCACAAGAATCATAGGCATGCCATCATTATGAATCAGACCCAATATGTATGAATAAAGCTCCCGAGTAAATTGCTTTAGGAGTTAAGACCTTTGCAGATGGCGCTACCTAGCAACCGCTGCTCGAAGCAAGCTAGAACTAGAGGGCCGTCGCAGAAAATAGAATGGCGGCTGTAATAAGTGATTTAAATACAACCTAATGTTGCAGAAGATATTTCACTGTCTTGTGCTTTCCTTAAATACAATGTTTTGAATCCCACAGTGAACAAACTCCACAGACGTCACAGAAGCACAAATCGTGTGCCTTGGGCATTGTCGACCAAGGTCTGTGCCTTCCAATGTGCCGCGTGTACTCACCTGAGCTTTTCCAACAAGGCGGAACAGTCGAAATCGAGACACCTCTTCTTCGAAAAATCGAGATGTTGCGGTCGTTGGAGGAGGCGTTCGCTTAGCTTTCTAAAAATAAATAAACATCTCCAGTTAAATATTAAATAAAACATAAAATCTTTGTACCTTTGTAAGTCTCTGATTCTTTTAACGCGATACTTTTATAAGTGTAATTGGAGGTAGATATAACGAATAAATCAAACTAACGTACTCATCCGATCAAGTATCCATTAAGTCATAATACATGAAAGGAATATTATGTGATTTTATTCTAAAGATTATAAGTATCGACTTCGTATTCATTAACTAACAATTGGAGAACAGCTCAAGTCAATTCATAACGAAGACGGTCTTCTGGAAAAATAGTACTCGTCCATTATCCATGGGTCTAGACTAATTTGTCACTGTTTCTGAACCCAAACAGTCGATGGACAGTGCCAGGTTGGGAAGGTTGGTTGGTTTTGTAGTAAAGGCGTAGAACCTATCGGTCGTCAACGCCGTTAATTAAAATTATATCTTTTAGTTATAAATATTAAGAATTGAATAAAATTAAAAAAAATGTAAAATACACGTTAAGGTTTAAAGTTGGTTATTGTTATTAAAGTTTAGTTATTTAAAATTAGTTAAAAAACTAATACTAATTAAAAACGCATGGGTACTAAGCACGTTAGTTTAAAAAAAAAAAGGAAAAAGAAAGAAAAAAAATTTTAAGAGGAAAAAAAGAGGTGGGAAGTGCTGCGTGAGAGGTTCAGATATTGTTTAAGATTTCTTCTTGAGAGATAAAACATCTGATTTTGCCTAGGATTTTTTCATCATTTCCCAAAACAGCCGGTGTATTTGCTGGTATTCCACTTATTTTTAATTGTCTAATGTAAAAGGCACAACTCTCGAAGATATAGACCACTTTCATTCTCTCTCCACACTTCCGACAAATGGACGTGTTTTGTTTTGTAGTTAGGTGAAGGTGCGTAAGGCTGGTATGACCTATTCTTAGTCGCGTAAAGACAACTTCCTCTCTGCGTTTACTGCGACTGGAACTGCTCCATAGCTTCACTTCCTTTTTAATCGCCTTTAATTTATTTGGAGGACTATTGTCCCATAATGTCTGCCAATCCTGGTGTATGGCCTCTTTCAGGGGTCGCGCCAGTTCGGACGCTGTCAAGAAGGCTTTATCACGTCCTGGAAGGGTAAGAGCTTCTCCTTCTTTCCTGGAGGGTTGCTGCTCCGTCAGCCATTTCATTACCACCAATGCCTAGATAACCAGGGGATCATAAAAAATGTTCCAATGTCGTTTAGCTGTTTTATGAGTCCCAAAATACTATGCATTCCTAGGTGATCTGGATACATGTTGTTCATGGCTTCAAGGGCACTCAAAGAATCTGACACCACAACCACATTTACAACTGGCGAATTTATCACATGTCGTGGAGCCTGTTCCTGGAATCAGGGAAGGGATCAGCTATAAAAGGATCTATCGTTGGCCTTTCGCTGCAGTGTTGAGTAGGGATCGCCATCGACAGTGAATATTCTCGAAGCATCGATATTTTTATTCCGATATTTGATATTTTACCATCTACTTTAATATCGATATTATCTCTATCGGTATAGTCTCTTCGATACTTTTATTAAAAAATAAGAATTGAAACTATCGTTTTCGGAAAGTAGGAGGAATTATATAAATGTAAAATTGTTATAAGGCCTAGGTAAACTAATCTATCTAGTAGCAAGGTTAGTCTCCCCAACACTTTTATCTCCGTCAATCACGTCCATCAGTACTTCAATCATAGCCTTACACGATCAATCAGAATGTCAATAATGCCTCTGAATGCTATCCCGAATTTCCGTGTAGGGTCCGCTTTAGGCTGAAACGTCGGCACAAAGAAAATAAATATAATTTATTTTTAGTTTGTACTTCCAATGACTGCAAATCCCAAGTATCTCATCTTCAACAATTTCTTTCAACAAATAACAATTATCCAACATCATACAGTTTTTTCACTATTCATTACTATTTCAACTCTCTCCAAGTCTCAATCATCAAACACATCATCATCAAACTAATTTGTTTAAACTTAACTTTAGGAATCTTACATACCTTGACATTATTTCCTTCTATGTTTGTATGCCTCAAATAAGGAAAAGTTATCTTTAAGCCAAAAGCACACACTCGTGGTAAGGATCTATTGCTGACCTGAATCGAAGATGTGCACAGATAAATCAGTGTCATTTACTCTCGAGAAAGCGAAACCAGTTCGTAAGCAACATAAAGTACCGGTTACTATCGACCACTAACATTTATCAAACGGTTTAAAGGCCACAAACTCCGATCACTGTCAGATTATTTCCATTCGGCAAACACTTATACAAGCAGTTAAATACTCCAACGTCTCTGTATGAAGGCCTGATTTAAAAAAAAAAAAAAAAAAAAAAAAAAAAAAAAACAGTATCCATATATCAGAAAGATTGCTTAACTTTTTTTTTTTACTTTATTCCTTCTTTTTAACCAATTTTTAAGATTATTTTCATTCACCAAACTAATGTAATGTATAAAGGTCTTTAAAAAAAAAAAATCGACATATGTACCCTCGATATTTGCATTGTTTTGTCAACACATTTATTTCTTATTTGACTAATATTTATTTTTGCTGACATGAACTACCGAGATTTTAACGTCGAGTATCATATTTCATATACATATATGTTTTAATTGGGATATTCCGATATATCAAACTACATATAGAATTTTTTTTTAATGTACAATTTATTATATATTTTTATTTAATTATCGAACTAAAAAAAGTTCGACATCTATTTGTACGAACCATATAGTTCCATATTGAGGTTTCATTTTACCTACACTTACTTTAAAGAACATGGACCTAAACCTAACCAGGATTTTACCAATGTATCAAGAATATCAAACATTTCAAATAATTTCAGAAATATGTACATAAATAGATTATATCTGAAATATTTAATGATTTTATTACAAATCATTCAAGATATTATAAGTCGATTATTTCGTTTATATAAAACAAATGAATAAAAACAATAACAATTAGATCGAGCCCACACGTCAACATGAAAAAAAACAAACTTTAAACAAGTGACTGAAAATACTGTACTCACTTTTTTATAAATAGAAATTGAAAGTTTTATAAAGAAATAAATACATACACTTACCTACTCAAACCCATCTGGACATATGCCTCTCAGATTTACGGTTCGGTAAAAATTACGTTCTTTCAAAATTAATATATCAATCCAAAATTTTACGTAAATAGTAACAGGAGCTCCCTGGTACGTAAACAACAAAACTTTACATAACGACTTACGACAACCAACTATTGACCAACACGTATGTACTCTCTACTCTCGTTTTTATATCAAACTGAACGGACACAACAACAGACTTATAAAAGACATGGCCACGACTGACATTCCTATCAGGAGAAGACTAAAAGGGAGGTGGATGAGAGATCTCTTCACCTAAATCAAGGAGATAAAGAATGACCAGGAAGAGGTGCTGCTGGGTACTACCCTTCCTCATGGCTATAATGACAATCCTCATCATCACAGCACATCTGTTTATTGTTAATACCATGAAAGGTGTGGATAAGTAGTTAAAGGGAAAAAAAAATTTTTAATAATGAACCATTGCTCAAAATTTGAGGTTTTACGTTTCAAGATACGTAGAATTCGAAAATCGAATACATTTTTTTATCCGTCAACGCATTTTCTTTGAGACTACTGGACCGATTTTTTCTTCCAATTTGGGTTTAAGGTCAGAGGTCACCCGAGGACGATACTTCAACATCGACATTACTATCCGCCTTTTCCTTTCAAGATGGCGGTCGAAAAACCTGTGTTGCTATAGACAGTAGCGCCTAAACGAATGTCCCGATTTCAATGAAACTTGGCCAACGTCTTCTTCTCGGTGCCCTTTAAATTGATCTATATGAGATACTTTAACGAAAAGAAGCTGGAATAAAACTTACGAGGAGCGATAAAATACATTTCCGAATAACTCAAAAAGTATATAATTTTTGTTGTATTAAATATATGAATATTTGAATTATCCCTGAATTCTCTAAAAAAAAAAAATAAATACCGAAATTGAAAAGAATCATGTCCAAAAATACAGGTATTCTTATTTTGTATATATATGTATATATATATATATATATATATATATATATATATATATATATATATATATATATATATATACCTCGCGCGGGCTCATTACCGCGTGTGGGGAGCGTCCCACGGGTGGCGGATGTGGGGATGGTCGGTGGAAATTCCTTGGAAGTTCCTCCCGGCTAAGTCCGATGGACTCGCTGACCAACAATGAGAGGGGCCCTCCAGACTTGCTGGAGGGAGGGGACCTCCAGACTTGCTGGAGGTAGGGGCCCACCAGACTTGCTGGAGGGTGTGACGTAGGATTGAACGCCCTACTCACATATCTTTAGTTCACCAAACACCACAAAAAGTCATGGATCTCCCTAAGGTAAAACGCTCATTATCCGGAGGTAAACTAGTCCCCCGTTCGGGTCTCCGGGTGGGGACTGCTTTAGGGGATTCATGGTGCAAGTTGAAATATAGGGATTTAAATATTGGTACGTGGAACGTAAGGAGTTTAAACACAGCAGGGGGGCTAAAATCGGTCGCGAATGAGGTAAATGGGTACAATTTGGATGTCGTGGCTCTGCAAGAGGTTCGCTGGCCAGGGGAGGGCTCGATGAGGGAAGGAAAGTACACTATTTGGTACGGAGGGAGCGGGAATCATTGTTTAGGTACCGGGTTTCTAATTAGGCGTAGATTACTATCCGCTTTGAGGGACGTACAATTCTTTAGTGATAGAATTTCGGTAGCTACATTTCAGGGACGTTGGTTTAAAATCGCATTAATAAACATACATTGTCCGACCGAAGACAGTGACGATGAAGTCAAAAGTGAATTTTACGATAAACTCGAATGGGTTTATGATAAACTACCACGAAACTACATGAAAATAATTGTAGGTGACGCGAACGCAAAGGTAGGAAGGGAAGAAGTTTATATTCCGACGATTGGTAAAGAAAGTTTGCACGAATATAGTAATGATAATGGGATCCGTCTGATAAACTTTGCCATCTCGAAAAACCTGATAATTAAAAGTACGACGTTTAAACATAAGGATATTCATAAATATACTTTTACATCACCGGATTCGCAAACACGAAATCAAATCGATCATGTTATACTTGATACAACACAGCTGGCAAAGCAGTATAATTAATGTACGGTCTTATCGCGGAGCAGAATGTGGGTCGGATCATGAATTAGTAATCGCGAAACTTCGACAAAAACTTAATATAAAAAAGAGAAAAGAAAACCGTTTCGATTTTGAGAATTTTAATTTGGAAAAATTAAAAAATCCATCAATTAGAAACCAATTCGAGCTAGATGTTAAGAATAGGTTTGAAGCTTTAGAGCTTCCTGACGAGGACCACGAGGATATTGACAAGTTATGGATAGAGATCAGAGATAATATTAAAGCGGTCGGTAACTCGTGTCTAGGAAAAAAGGAAAATAAGAATAACAAACCGTGGTTTGATGAAGATTGCTTAAACATGTGTGAAAAAAGAAAAGCCGCTAAATTAAAAGCTCTAAATAATCCTAGCGAAGACAATCTGGAATACTTCCGAATCTCAAAGAACGAAACGACAAAATTGCTCAAAAATAAAAAAAGGGAGTATCTTAAAAATAAAATAATTGAAATAGAAACTAATAGAATTGAAAATAACGTAAGAGAAATGTACAAAGGTATAAACAGATCACGTAAATATGTAGGGCCCGTAACGTCTGGAATTAGGGATGATAATAACAATATTCTGACCGATCCGGTTGACATATTGAATAAGTTTAAGGACCACTTTGACAATATTTTAAATACGGGAAATTATGATCTGTGTCCTCCTTCTGAGTACCAGAGTGCTGAACCATTAATAGAAGGACCAAGTAAAGAGGAAGTTGAAGTAGCTATCGGAAAATTAAAATCATATAAAGCAGCGGGAATCGATAATATTCCTACTGAACTAATTAAGGCATGCGGTGAAGCTGGAGTTTCTAAAATACATCGGTTGGTTAAAAAGATCTGGGTGAACGAGAAATTACCTGAAGAATGGAAAGAAACTATTCTTATTCCGATTCACAAAAAGGGTCCGAGGACGGATTGTAATAACTATCGAGGAATTTCACTGCTTCCGGTATGTTATAAAATATTCACTTTAATCTTAACCAGTCGAATCACGGAATACGCCGAGGAAATTATCGGAGACTACCAATGCGGATTTAGACGGAATCGTTCGACTATTGATCAAATATTTTCTTTACGGCAAATATTAGAGAAAAAATTGGAGTATAACGGTATTGTTCACCAGCTGTATATAGATTTTAAAAAGGCTTACGATTCTATTGACCGCCAGAAACTGTATAATATTCTAATCGAGCAGGGGATTCCAAAAAAACTAGTAAATCTAGTCAGGATGTGCTTGACGGAGACACTCAATAAAGTTAGAATCGGTAATAATTTGTCCGAAAAATTTGAGGTTCGTTCGGGTTTAAAACAGGGGGATTCTCTTTCGCCTGTCCTGTTCAATTTGGCATTAGAACATGCCATTAGGGAAGTAATGCGAACCGAGAAAGGGTTGGATCTGGGCGGGACAACATCCGTGCTGGGCTATGCTGATGATCTGGTACTGTTAAGCGAAGACGTTGAAACTATAAAACTAAATACGACAACGTTAATGAAAGCCGGTAAAGAACTAGGACTCGAAATAAACGTGGATAAAACAAAATATATGGTTAGCTGCAAAAATGGCGATACTACTGGTGATATCGATATAGATGGTAATATGTTTGAACAGGTAGATAAATTTAGGTATCTAGGTTCTACGATAACTAGAAAAAACGAAATTGAAGAAGAGATTAAGGTTAGACTGAAGGCGGGGAATGCTTGTTATTTTTCTGTGACAAAACTACTTAGTTCGCGCCTCTTGTCCCGAAACTTAAAAATTAGAATCTATAAAACAATTATCTTGCCTACAGTTCTTTATGGATGCGAAACTTGGCCGCTTACATTAAGGGATGAACAGCGTCTTAAGGTTTTTGAAAATAAAGTATTGCGTAGAATATTCGGACCGAAGAAGGATGAGTTAACCGGAGAGTTCAGACGGTTAAACAACGCCGAATTGCGTGAGATGTATCCGGGTAATATAATTGAGGTAATTTCATCGCGGCGAATCAAATGGGCTTGTAAAGTTGTTGGGCTTAGTAACGAGAGAATTCCTAAAAGGTTAATATTTGCTGTGCCGAATGGTAAGCGTCCGAGGGGAAGACCGAAGCGAAGGTGGGAAGATTGCATTAAGGCCGATCTGAAGGGACTGGGTTTGGACGGCGAACGGTGGAGGGAGGTGTGTAACAAGCGATTGGTGGTGTCGGCATCGAACCTTCGGGTTCGCTAAGCCTTATTATTATTATTATTATATATATATATATATATATATTTATATATATATATATTTTTTTTATTTAATTATTTATTTTTTTTTTTGTTTTTTGTTTCGTTTCGTTTGTTTCGATGTCTAGGCGCCCGATCAACTAAGTAACACTACTTTTATACTGTTATCGATATATACTGGATGGTTGGTGCAAAAAATAAGAATAAAAAAAGGGAAAAAAAATTATTAAAAGGGTTGATAGAATAAAATAAATAAATAAAAATAACAATAGACACTTATAGATATTTAGATAAAATAGATAAATAAATAAACTTTAAAAAAAACAGCAATAAAATCAATAAATGAATTTCAATTAATAAACAAATAAACTTTAAACTTTTTAGTATTGTTATGGTTATTTACAAGTTTACGAAATTTCCTAATTAAAACACCCCATCAAAACTGGCGCAAACATATGGTATCTAACTATTTTTCATATGTTCTACTGCAAAGATTACATACTTTGTTTTGGTTTTTGATTTTATGAAAGTGTTACTGAAGTAATGCTGTATTTTTTAACAAATTACTAATGATGAAAAAAAAAATATTTGGCCAATAAAAGGAATCACCTTTTATTTATTTTTCTTTGTTACCAGGAAGATAATGTTACTTTAGATGTATCATTGGAAATAATAATCTATTGTGAAATAATTTGCAGCATTTTTTTATCATTTTATTGCTAGTTAAATTTGGCTGCTAATACATAATGTTAGACTTCTGAACGCTATGTGGTAATGTGATGTCAGAAGACGCATTTGAAACTTGAAATATATGGAACAATTGTGCAGTAAGTAGTTCAATTTACTGATTTTTATAATGATAATCATACCTAAAAAATATACTCTGAACTATGATTAATACATTTTTACAAATATCCTAATGTTGTGAGTAATTAGTACAAAACTGTCAGCCTAAAATAAATGCTTGCGACACAGGACTGACACCTTCGCCTGTCAATTTATATTTCACTGATGGAGACAGATGCACCCGCCCGGGAAACCTATTCATACATTTTTTATCTTAAAATAACGACATTATAGCTGCTTCACAAATATTTTAGGTAGTTTTTATATTAACTGTTATTTTAATTTTTGATGTGAAAACTTCTTTAGGCGTGTTTCGCACTTTTTTTTTATGGAGAGTAAATTATAGTGTGCCGTCAGATCTCCGATGTGTAACGCTCGGGTAAAATCGTCTGGAGTCGACTAATTGAAAGGTTTTTATGTATTAAAATATCTCTGAACTAAAAATGGGATCTACGAATTGTTAGCGAGGGAAATGTTCATTCTTCCATTCTCTTTGTAATGATAGATAGATAGATAGAAATTTTATTTGTTTTTGGCTGGGTTCCCCCAAAACAAAAAAAATAATAAAAATTAAAAACTTAAAACGATTACTGCATGATAATAAATATATGAACCTGTTACTATGTTGGAAAATAATAAAAAATATAAATATTTATATATATATATATATATATATATATATATATATATATATATATATATATATATATATATATATATATATATATATATATATAAACAAAATATTACTTTTAACATCAACTATCATCAAGCTATGATCAACAATTTTGTGTATGCACTTTGTGTACCCCCATCATATAAAAGTAAACTTTATTTAACTTATCTATACAATCGATATTCAATATTGTTTCGATGTTGTGGTTATCTGAAGATTTGGAGGAATTTTCGTCTACAGTCATTGTATGCTGAGCAGTGAAGGAGAATTTGATGTAGACTATTGTGGATAAATTGACTGCATGATATACAAGTTTCTTCAGACTCGATCAAAAAAGTTGTGTTTTTTGCATAGATTCTGATATGTTCTAGGTTTGCAACTCTTAATTCCCTAACACATCTCAATTTCTTTATTTGGACTTTGATTGTAAGGTGAGTTTCGGGATCAGGAGTGCATAGCATAGCATTCTGTATAAAGGGTAATTAGTTGAGTTTAAAGTTCTTTGTATGTCGGCTGAGAAATAATGGTTGTGTGCTTTTTCCAGGATGTTTTATTTGTATGGAAGAAGTCCGTTTGTGAGGTGAACAAAAAGCTCTTCTGCAAAGGCATTAAGTTCGGCTATTGCTCTAAATTGAGACACCCAATTGAAGTCTATGTCAGGCTTATCCTTGTCTATTGATTTAAATCTATTAAAACAAAGTTTTGGGAGTCGCTCTTCTGGCAGGAACTCGAGCTTGGTCCATAGATTTATTATATTTTTCATCACTTTCATTCTTAATGGTTCTCCTCCTGTTTCGAGGCTGAAGTTTGGAGTATTTCTATGCCAACCAAGCAGTTGCTTTAAAAATTTAAGTTTGTATTGAGGTATTATTAAAAATTGTTTCTTGACGCGATTCGCCGTTTTAGACAGGCGTAAAGAAAAAAAATAGTATCGAAAACCAAATGATAACGAGTTTTATTGAGGATATGAATTAAAATATTTCATAATATAAATCAGACCTGTATATAGTGTTGCCCAAAATGGGTCTTGCACTTATCAAGACCAAGACCAAGACCGCCTAACTGTTGCAAGGCCAAGACCAAGACTGGTGAAATAAAATCGACTTTTAGTTACTAATATTTAAAAAAATAGTTACTAATACTTTAAATTTTAGTTACTACATGAAAAGAATTGGTATAACCAATATAGTTTTTCAGCTAACTGTTCTAATTTTTCATTCCGTCTTTGTTAGATTATTCCTATCCAAACAATTACAGTAATATCTGTATAGTAATAAGCTAATAGGTAACTGTTGTGAGACTCCTGAGCAAGACCAAGACTGCGTTTGCAAGACCGGGACTTGTCTCTCTCTCGCATTAGGAGAACACTACCTATATACTGTAAGCAAGGGTAGTGTTCTGCATTTCTTCTTCTTTGTAACTAGTTATTGTTCAAAATTGTACCTTAAGCCAACATTGTGTTAGAGAGTAGGAGAGACAAAAAGTGTACAAAAACAAATGATAACGAGTTTATGCTAATATATAGTACAAATTATAATATTATAATATTATTACAACTTTAAAATTTTCGTGAAATGATAACTTCTTTAGGCGTGTTTAGCACTTTTTGAGTAGTCGAATCTCCGATGTGTAACGTTCGGTTAAATTAGGCAGGAGTCGACTAATTGAAGTATTTTTTTGCATATATATTAAAATATTTCGAAAAGTAAAAATCGGACATTAAAAAAATTTCATTAATTTCATTCTCTTTGTAATGTTATTCAAAATTGTATCTTAACGAAGTTCTCCGTGTTATAGAGGCGAAAAGAAAAAAATAGTATTGAAAACCAAATGATAACGAGTTTTATTTATGATATGGATTAAAATATTGCAGATAATTTCGGATCTGTATATTGTAAGCAAGGGTGATAAAATATAATGATAAAATATTCAGCATTTAGGGATGTATGTCCCTAATGAGCTCAAAGGTTCAGTTACCGGAATTTATCAGAACGGGGCCGCCGAGAAATGAAAATTAACCGACTCAGGTGGGAATCGAACCCACAACATAATCAGGCCCACGCCACAACGTGCTCGGCCATCCCGTCCTCTCAGGAGACTCTTAGAACAATGTCAAGAAACACCTTACACAACGAGTTTACAAATGGAACATAATACACAATGCAAACTAAACGATCAACTTAGAAGGGACAGTTAAACTTGGACGGCATCACCACCTGTTGCGCTTAGTCAAGTGACAGAATTAACAGATGTCTCAGTCAAACTTAGCTCTTCCACTTGAAATGAACATAAGCCATAATATTTTAAATATTCTGTGTCAATATATGAAACAAGTGGCTTAAGGAGAGCGAAGGGTTGGACAACCAAAATTCATTTAAAAATTACATTGTTCGATTTTTGTTTTCTATGAATACTCTAAGAATAAACGGTAAATAATTACTGTACGGTTCTCTTTTCAATAGCTTCATTAAAAAAGGCCTAAATTTAAATTTAATTCATAGGGCTCCATGGTTCTTATAAGATGTATCACAAGACTGAAAAAAAAAATCATCTTGAAAGCGCTAATGACTTGGAAGAAATAAATAATACTTTTTAAAATAATTAATTTTTATGAATAAAAATCTTGCGTTTAGAGCATGAGAGATTATTTTTAGAATATGTTTATTTATTTATTTTCATTTTCTGACATCACTGGTTGTCCAAACTTAATGTAAAAATTGTCGTCATTAGATTTGGATATATATTTAAAATTCATTTGTGTTGATTATAATTTTTGTCGATGTTCATTATTTATAATTATTGTAGAACTGTATATTCTTCTCTATTGCTTAGGGTACAGAGGAAAATTTGCCCAAAAAAAATTGATGTTATAAAAAGAAAGTACCCTTTTATAAATAACCTCTTTTACAAAAAAGAATCAAAAAATACTGCTATATAAAAATAAATCAAAATTCAAAAAGACTCAAAAAACAAAACAGTAACAACTTTTAAAAAGTAATCGAAAACAACTATACCGAAACCGATGATTAATTCTAAATTAATTCATTTATTCAGGAATAATCTTAAAAAATCACCATACACCAAACGAAAATTATTAACAATCATAAAAAAACCTGATTAACCACATAAAACAACACGATTAATTTAAAAAAAAGCTATTAAGAATAAAATAATATGGTTAATTTTAAAAAATGTTGATTATACTGAAGATTCAAAATCAATTTTTAAAAATTCATGTAATCGTATACATTTATAAATAACCTGAAAATATAATTATATATAATTAAAACATTGTTAATCAGAGAAACATAATTAGTCTAGAATAATCATGACCGATCTAAAACAAACAGTTATTAATAGAATTAGGATTAATCAAGAAAAATCACAACTAATTAGGTATTAATATTAGTTATTAATATTAAGCATTAAAATTAACTATTAAAATAAATGTTAAATTAGAATTAAAATTTACACTTAATTTTGTTTTTTTTTATTTATTTTTGTCGAAAGCTCCTGATATCTTTTATTCGATTAATATCGAACGAACGAAACAAAAATTTATTTATTTTTTTATATATAGTCACTATGGGTATCTATAAACAGTTATTTTTTAATGTCATTACTTTTTTGACCGAAAGTTTTAGATATCATTTAAATTTTTATTGTCGATTTTATATTCATTTAGAACTTGAATTTTTCCATGCAAATTTATCGATATACTCTGTTTTTCTAGAAGTTCGAATAATTCATTTTTTATAGAAATAAATCTATAAAATGGCAATCAAAAATGATATTTTCAGCTACTCAAACGAAGGAAATATTATTTCTACGATTCTTTAACTATGTATTTTTTCATCAATATTTAACAAAAAAAATTTTAATAACTTAAATAAATAAAAGTCATATATTTTTTTATAAATACATAACTATTATTTCGAAAGAGTTCCTTAGAAACTATTAAAATGTTACTTTTTAAAAAAAACGTCGATAAAAGTTTTAATATCTGATTTTTATTAAGTTGACCCAGGAATGGTTTGTCAAACCAATACACTCATCTTGGAAAAACTTCTTCTGGGGTTCAATATTAATCCTCTTTTTAATGTTTTATTACAAATAATATTTTATAAATATTGTAATATCATTATTGTATATATATATTTATATTTACTCACCCTGACGGGCTTGGTGTGAGGGATTCCTCGGTGGTCGTGGGCGGTCCGAGCGTCCTCCCCCTCCGCAGGTTGGCCATCCTGAGGGACTGACGAAAGGACTGCCTGGCACGATCGACTGAAACAGTCGTCCACATCGAGACTGATCACATTATCATATACTTACACACTCAGACTGATCACATTATCATATACTTACACACTCAGACTGATCACATTATCATATACTTACACACTCAGACTGATCACTTTATCATATACTTACACACTCAGACTGATCACATTATCATATACTTACACCCTCAGACTGATCACATTATCATATACTTACACACTCAGTATGTGCTATGTTCTTACCTACCTCAACATCATCATCGATAATAATATCAAGTGATAAATAAAAGCGTATATATAATATTACCTATTGTGTCGTATTTGGGTACTTGCATCAATTGTCAATTTTCATTCGTCGATGTAGGTTAGGTTATAACCATAAAACGTAATAAGTTCCGAATAGTAAGTAATTTTTCTTTCTCAGGCATTCGATAAAATGTGGCACCAGGTATTCTCTTTAAACTCCAAACTCTACTACCTCACATATACTATCTCGTTCAGTCTTTCCTTTTCGACAGGTTTTTCACTGTTTGACAAGGCTTAGAAATTTCCTCAATTTGACCAGTGTTTGTAGGAGTACCTCAAGGACCAATACTGACTCCTTAACCTGGATTTACCTCTCTCAGATTTTCAGAAAAAAAGATGTACTTACAAAATCTACAGTAATTTCAATATAAAATTTTAGGCCTAATATCAGCAGCTCCCTGGTACATAAACAACAAATCTTTTCATACAGACTCACGACAACCAGCTATTGACCAATACATCTCTACTTTCGATTTTAAACTAACTACATGCACACAATAACAGACTTATAAAACGTTGTCAATTTGACACGTTCATTAAGAGGCAACTGAAAAGAAATTGGGTGAGAGATCTCCTTTCCTAAATCAAGGAAGGAAAGAATGGCCAGGAATAGGTTCTACTGGGTGCTATCCTTCCTCATGCCTGTAATGCCAATCATTTAATTCTTCACAACAAATCTGCTCGTTTATCATGCATGACAAGTGCAGATAAATACTTGAATCGAAAAAAATATATATATGTAGATATTTGAATCATGAATAAATGACTAGACCGAGAGCTGCAGTACTAAAAAAACGATTCCTTAATGTGAAGATTGCATAAATTCGAGGTATTCCAGATAGCAACAAGAATAGACTAAACTTGGCTGAAATGTATACCAAATTGCTTGAGTATCCAAAATTTCTTATTTAATGCAATTTCGCTCTAATATGACTTCTTTGCTTAAATATCTATCAATGCTTTTTCCATTTCTCTTCTTCTAAACCTTGTTCTCACTTCCTTTCTCCTCTTCATTCCAATTTGACTTTTTTCTTTATTTTTTCCTTCTTTCTTCCACCATTTTTATGAAGACAGTTATTTTGACACTTCATCTTGAATATTAGCTAATAAACGCTCCTAGTGGATTCATGCGAAATGATTTCCTATTCACTATAATAGAACACTGCTCTAAATTGAAGTTTTAATCATAAGGACATGCCTATTGTCTTTTTAATACTTTATAAAGCCCTTCGATTGCTCTTTAAGAGTCTGTTATCTATCTGTATAGTCCATAAAACTGTTACATTTTAAGGTTTATCAGGGTAGACTATATAAAGCGATTGTACTTTATAGGTATTTTAACAGAATGAATTTTCCATTGAAATTTTGATAGTCCGTTGAAAAGAACAACAAGTCTACCAAATCATATGCATTGAAAATTATAGAAAGTTTAGAAATTAAATTAAAATTTTATATTCAACCTCTTCCCCCACTCCACTTCTCCCTCCCCAAAATAAATATAAAAATACTTCTACTCATACATACCAATCGACATCGAATAGGCTTTTGATCTAGTTGGGCACCAGAGATTGTTTTTTTTTTTTTCATTTCGTAACGCTTTTCTCATCATTCATTCCTGTCTTACTGACAGACTACTCAAGGTGAATAAAAATAGTATCTATTTCTTTTTCCTCAATCTGTCTCAGACTTGCTCAAGGAAGTATCATCGGCTCCATGTTCAACACAGTTTATGTTTATATTAACATTATAAAAACACCAATAAAAAATGTTTACTATCACTGAATAATCACCCATCAATCGCATCTCTAAATCTTCAATCACATATAAGAAACTTCAAAGGACATAAAGATAAAATTAACTCATACAAATCCCATCAAACCCTCTCAACCCTTACTCATAAATTTTCATGTTCTACAGTATCCTATAATATTATTTCCTTTATCCTAATATTACTTAAACAAGTACTATTGGGCTTTTTCGGATGCTTTAACCTTCCAATTAATCACGTATGGCTTAATTATATGCCTATATGCCAATTGTACAATTTGAGTTTAAGTCAAGTTGAAGCTTGAACTACAGTCAACCATTCATGATTTGAGATTTGGGGCTCCACGAAAATCTTCTCGTATTGAATTCTTACAATCAAAATTCTTTCGTAAAATTGTTAATAGTTGTTACTTTGTCACAAACAAAATTATCCATAATGATGTAGAGATGGTTGACCGTTGATATAATATGAGAAGGAGTTCATTGTATACATTGTCACCCACAGGATACATTGTCACTATATCTCTGATACCATCTTTTATTTCTGTATCTGACAACTTCTTCTTATTTTATATATACTTATATTTATTTTTTATTTTCAACATGTTTTGTATCTTTTGTAGCCCTAAGACGACCTGCAAAGTGGGTCGAAACGTCGGCAAAAATTAAAATAATTAATATATTTTAATTTTTTATTTATTTGACCGCACCCTCGACTAACTCCTCTTAAAATTATCCATAGTGACTTTAATGTTCGAGATGTTGCTGATTAAGCCAAATCCAGCTAACTATCCTTTCGTAACAAACTCTAGGTCTATCCAAACCTACTAAATTCTAGCTTAGCTTTCTCTGAGCTAAAAAAAGCTCTGAAAATCTTTTTTTTGGATTTTTTAAATTTTATTTCTTACCTTCATTTCATCTGATAAAAAATTAAAACCGCACATAAATTAAGTTAGCTCCCAAAAATATTGTTGCTACACCGGATAACATTTTCCAAAATCTAAAAAAATCCAAGTAGGTAATGGCAACAAATATTATTGAAATATATAATATGTATATTAAGATTTATATATTGTATTAGTTTTAATGTATTTTAAAAAAAATAACCCCACAAAATCTACAAAACAAAAAACATTAGAATCATACCTCAAGCAAGATAAATCGCAAAATGCAATACATGCCTCAAATACCAAATCGATAAACAATTTAGTTCGTTTTCAATTCATACGATATCGTTAGCAGTGCAAGAAAGGGTCTACCAGATAAGGAAGTCGAAGGGGCCATAAGTAAATAGAATATATATTATATATTATTATATATTGAAAAGAAACTAAATACGAGATCCAACATTCTATTTTTGGGTTTATGGATACTCCAAACCATAATTTCAGGGTAATCCTTTATCATTGCAGCAATCAATGTATTAGTTGAGTTAAAGAAAATTGATTAATTTTATTGTTAATTCAGCCAAATTGATTAAAACCCGTTAAAATTCACTCTTATCATTCAATAGATTACGTTTGTTCCAACTGAGGTATATGTTACGGCCGATGTTGAAGTTGAGCGTCGTAACACGAGAGTAGAAGCGCCGAAACGTCGAAGACACTATGTCGTTACCCATTGCTTCAAAGTCTAATAACTGTAGGATCGTATCACGTGTGTCCTGGAAAACTATATATCACCTGTTATTAATAACATATTGCAACGGAAAAATGATAATTATGCGTGCATTTGTTCCTTAATAATACTATTCTTTGTAGTTAAAGTTCTGGTGCCCGCAACACACAACTTTCACTTACCGCTCTATTTTAAATAAAAATTATTTTCTGCCAATGTTGGACTATTATAAAATTTTTGAAATGCATTTTTAACTGGGTTCAAGTGTAAAGCTTACATCCAGCAAATCATTGGTACCATTAAAATAACATAAATCCAATTTATTATATCAATAGTTGATTATGGATTGTACGATACATTGATTATGAATTGTTCGACTATTAGTTATTAAAATGTTATTTTTCATTGCAGAGTTAACGAAAATGCAATTATGAGATTTGTATTGTCTGTCATAGATTGATCAAAACTTGTCACACTAATTTTAAGTGAATTCTGTTGGGATATCGCAAAGGGAAAAATCATCAAATTATTCACTAATTTAATTTTCTAAAATTTTACGTGATTATTTTTCGGAATAAATGAATGATAGCTGCCTAATTATTTAAATGTAATAGTATTTATTTTATTTATTGTACATAGAGTGTGAATGTGATCTGTGAACTCTATTATAAATGTCCTAGAGACAGATTGTAATATTTTTCAATAAAAAAAAAATATCGGAGTTATTAAAATACAGATAACGTATTTAAAGTTATAAACATATCCATAAAATATTTTTATACTTCACTTCTTTGAGTTCTACCAATGGGTAGTTTCTCTTCATGTTGTACATGCCATGTTACCAATTTCACATTTACTTATTGTATTCTCTATGTAATACAGTTGTAAATTCCATTAAAATAATAAAAAAAAAAAAAAAAATATTTCACTTCTTCTTTCACAGAAGTACTGTGAAATAGTATATAAACAATGCTGTGATTTGATAGATTTTGATTACATTTAAAATTTAAAGAATTTTAAGTTTACATTTAGTAAGAAAAATTCATTTGATTTCCTTGGATATATGTGATTTACTTTAAATAATGTTAGTTTAAAAAATTATAATTGTTTTCGTTACTCTCCATTACCTTCTACAACTTTATTTATTATATATTTTTTTTTTTTTTCTGAAATTCTTCGCTTTCCAACGATATATTATATGTATACCTTCTCACTAGAATTTCCAGAGATTCATTTTCGACCTAAATAAACATTTTTCCGTTTTTTTTTCTCCATTTTCCATTATAAAATTATCAAGCTATATTAAGCATTTTTTTCTAACTCCTAACAATGAGAGATAGTTAATTAGTTAAAATAAACAAAAGTAAAAATAATTTAAAGGAAGACATGTTGAACATTGGGCATTTAAGCCCTGTTAAGAGACATCAATGGGAAGAAGACCTAAATAATATTCAAGATTACCTAATTATTCAATGATACACCGAGTTTAATCAAAATCGTTAGAGACGTTTTTGAAAAAATTGTAAAAATGTGTTGATCTAAAGTTGCATTTCCAGTTAACCTACTTTAAGGCTGCATATCCTGACCAATTTTCAGCCATACTAGAAATTGTAACAGTCAACTATACATCCATCTCTTAAATGTATATATATTTTTTATTATATTATATATTATATTATAATATATAATATAATATACTTATTATAATTTAAAGATATTTACACTTGCTAAGCCTGTTGTTCCCCCGCTCGTCGAGGGGGCTACTAGGGTTGGTCAAATCCTCGAAGTTGATGACGTAGAGCCGGATATCGTCAACTTCACTCTTCACCGGGGCGATCACTTCGCTACACAAGAACTTGGTACCTGTAACAACAGTAGCAGTTATTAATGGAGGAGTAACAGTGATTTGAGGAGTCATTGATTGATATATTTTTGTTTAAGTCGATAATATATAAAATATTGAAATATAAACTAGATCAAGAAGTATTGAAATATTTAAGAAAAAAAATCTTCCGAAATATAACTGGAACAATGTTGAATCAAAGTATAAATGCACGAAGGAGAAGGACCCATAAGGAACTGCTTACAGAAACTGGTCAATCAATATCTCATGGTATGAAGGCAAGGAGGTTAAGTGGACGAAAGGTACTCGGATCAATCCATCATGGAGTATCTACACAATAATGAATACCTTAATACTAGGCGCGTGGAAATAAAAACCAGATGAATCATTTTGAAATTTCACACATTTGAATAATTTATCTTAGACATATAAATAATAGGTGACTAGGGAATATCTCCTGTCCTCCCGACAGCAGACCAACCCCCTTTTAACAAGGCATACAAATGAAAAATGTGTATGAAATACAGAAATCATTAAAGAAGATAATAATTGAAAACGTACATCTGAACAGTTAGAAAAAATCTTATCTGGGGTTAGGGCGCAGTATCCGAAAACCCGCACGGCGTCTGTGTTCTGCAAACATTCCACCTTATATGTATTGGGTTGGCAACTAAACCCTTTCAGGATGAAATAAAGCTGAATTTTTATATACATAAAACTTATTTTAATGTTTAAGATATTGACCATTATTTAATATGAATTATTCCACTAACTGCATAATGCCAGGTTCATAGAATGTCTGGAGTTTTTGATGTCCTCTTCCTTTTGGGAGTTCTTTCTATTCATAGAGTTCTGCAGAGACCTGGGATAAGTGGTAGTCACTTGAAGCTAGGTCTGGTGAATAGGAAGGGTGGGGCAAAGACTCCGATCCAAGGCTCAATCATTTATTGCGAGTGACCAATGAGGTGTGGGGTATAGCGTTGTCATGGTGCGTTGTTTGGTTTGGTCAAAATTGGGTCGTTTGGTTGCCGTTTATAGTGAATCACAAACAGAAATGCGTATTGCCAAGTTGACTTCGGTTAGAGAGTGAGGGACCCAAACATTAAGCCTGGAAACAGAGCCGAGCTTGTGCAAATGGTTTTCTACGCTTGTGTGCGACACATTTAGGGCCACAGCAATCTCTCGCCCTGATAGGGTGGGATTTTTATCAACAATGGCCTTAATAACATTGCTCGTTTCAATTCCATGTGGGCGACCAGACCGTTGAACATGATTGATGTCAAAATTTCTTGAATGAAATTTGGCAAACCAATTTTGACAGGTGCATTCGGTTAAGTGCAATTTTTCCTATTAGCTTCTGCAATTCGCTTACGTTTTTTAAAATAATATAACCAAATATGCCAATGATGAATGATATTTTCTTCCATATTCATATCAATAGCAAACATAATACTAAGTTAGTTTGAACAAGAATTAACATATATAGTTGTTGACATATTACAAATAGGATACACAATACACCTTAGGGATTAATTCATGAGATAAGAAGTGTATCATAATAACATAAAAATAAACTTAAAAACCAAAAGGACTTGTTTGCCAACCCAATATGATAAAATATCGGTGACTAAAAACGTTTATATAATAGAAAAACGTGTTTTAATATTTTCGGATATTCAAAATTTTGATTTTATTTTTTATGGCAAGTCGGGGAGATTTCTACTATTTTTTTTTTAATTTTTAAGTAAATACATTTTAATGTTAAATACCAAATAGAAGCCTATATAGTTAGCTTCAAAATGATCTATGAATCAATTTACCACCATTCATGAGCACGAAATATGAATATATATCCCCCATATGTTTGGTTAAAAAATTTTGAAAAACATTCACACGAAGAAATTTAAAAAGATTTTATTTTATAATTAACATACTAAAGGTCATGCATTGATTGTTTAAACATGACTCTGAAAATGTATTAGTGCTTCATTATAAGAGATTAATAGTTCTTAGCCTATTATTTATAACAACTTTATTATGTTAGTAATGTACAGCTATATGGAATGGTATATATATATATATATATATATATATATATATATATATATATATATATATATATATATATATATATATATAAACAAGTTTTCATCTCTTCCAATGGAATAATGTAGATTTGTAATGGAAATATTGTAGATTTGTAGCTGCAAAGAAGTTATTCTCATTACACTACATTCTTAAAATATAAATCGTAGTTATTATTATACCGTTGAAATAAATTATAATTAATTAGCTAACATAATAAAAAAACATAACAGTTTTGAAAATAAAAAAAGATTGAAAGAGAAGTTGGTCGGATCAAAACAATTTCTTTCTCCTCCGTCTCCTCTTCGCAGCTCGTATTTCCTTTAAGTAACTAATTTCCTCACTTTGTCCTTCATTGGCGGCACTCGAGCTTGGTTTCCTTTTACTTAAAAATACTCTTTTGATACTTAACACCTCATTGCTTTATCGAATAAAGAAAAATATAAGAAAAAAAAAGTAATTAAGGAACTCGATAATTGTATTCCTTCTTTGATCTTCAGGAACTTTATTTGAAACAAAAAAAAAATATGTAGGGTCGGTAAGAGTCGCTCAAAATGTTAATATTTATTTTACTTTCACTTACCTATATATATATATACACATATATAATTTGTTTTTGTAAGTTAAATACATTACTATAATGTGTGTATTTTGTTTTCTATTTTCGTTTCCAATCAGCTGTTCAACATAATCTGCTGCGTTTATGCAACCTCCAGTTTTTAAAAAATGTATTTTTTTTTTCCATTATTTTTCTTCTTTTTGCAAATTATGTGAACTTGTCTTTTCTACCCAGATGACGTCTAAATTGGCCAAAGGTTACACAGTGTGGCCGATTGCCATGTTTTTGGTATTAATATATTTCCTTCTCATCTTAATTCGTTATTGTTGAAAAATGTCATTGAATGTTTTATAAATCATTCGTACGTAAAAAGTAACAGACAAAAACGCGTAATAAACGTTTCTGATTTCTGATTGAACAGAAGATAAATAATCAGGAACGTTGCCGACGTTTAGACCCTAACATATTGGTCATCTTCAGTTATGATTTTTTTTTCTTACATCAGAGATATAATATATAACCATGTTTGCAATATTGAAGGTGTTCAAATACAGGCACCAAAATACTAGGCCCTTCAATACTGCAATCATTATTAGCAATATTAAATATCACATTTTATAATTTGATTATGTATATTATTTTACAGTTTGTATAAATTAAATTATTCCACTAAGTAAAGTATCCCACTTGTTTATCTAATGTATCATTCGTCACTATTTACCATTATTAACTATTTTTTGTTTTTTATGAAATATATCTAATGTGATAAAAAAAATAATTAAAAAAATCAGTTCTGATGACCGACATTTTTGGGTTGAAACGTCGGCAACATTAAAAAATGTCTAAAATTTTTAGTTTAAAAATGACTGACTTAGAAGGATGGTTGGGGTGATCAGTCAAAATAAAAAATAGCAAAAATGAATATATTGGCCTTCATCAGGACAAAGAAAAGAACCACATAACAATAGGTATGAGAAACTAAGGTAACAAATGTAAAAATAAATATTATTATTTATTTTTGCTATTTTTTATTTTGACTGATCACCCTAATCATCATTCTCTTCAATTATTCACTACAGTCAACCATCAACCCAATATTATTTATGTGTTTTTTTTTTTATTAACATCTTACCAATGGTTGAAACAAAATTTATTCTCATAATCTCAAACTTCATTTTTAGACATTTGTCCCGCTAGATTTGCTATCAGTACATCGTCGGTTAACTGTTTACGTATATGGTAGAGACTAAAATCTTTGTGGTGGGGATTTTTCTATTTATAACAATA
This sequence comes from Nezara viridula, assembly GCA_928085145.1. Lineage (NCBI taxonomy): Eukaryota > Metazoa > Arthropoda > Insecta > Hemiptera > Pentatomidae > Nezara > Nezara viridula. The sequence continues at coordinate 23,854,078 of OV725083.1, forward strand.
AATATTTGTATATATATATTTTATTTTATTTATTGAATATTAACACAATCTGCCACATTCAAGAGCAGTAAGCATTAGATCTAAAAGTATAAACTCATACAATATATTTATATTTATATACGAGAAAAATAAATGAGATTAAGTATATTATTAGTTTGTTTTTATTATTGACATTGCTTCATATCGTTTAGTGTATGTATTCATACGTCATACATCTCAATAGGAACAATTTGAGTTTTGATAGATACTTAGGATGGTTAAAAATAAAAATATTAATTAGATAGGCTTAAGAGTTGCTAATTAATATTTCAGGAAATGCCACATCGTTGTGTAAATGTCAAAATTGGTGTATTGCGGCTCCTGTTTTTAAATTTCATAATGTTTCGTTCTACTATTTAAACATTGAATATAATTATGAAAACGTTTAATGGTTACTAAATACTTATTAAAAAATAAAATTTTTCAACTCTAACAGTGCCCTAAGCGTTTTAAGTAATTTGAGCGATCAAACTTACCAGCCATTCGCTTAGCTATTCGTTACATAGCTTCTAGTATAAACCCAAACATAATCCTCTTGTCGCTTCGCTTAGTCGGATAAAAATAATCAACGATGGAAGGAACGATGAAAGCGCTCCGGGTAGAAGCGGACTATCTAAATGAAAAAAATATTGATGCTCTTCACAATCTTCTTATTTTTTACATTTCTTGTATACACTTCTATATGAAAAATTTCAGTCAATTTTATAATTTCTCATTGTTGTTCTGTAATTTAAATAATTTTTCATTGAATATTATTATTCATTTCATTTTTTTCAAAAGATTATAATTTAGTGCATAATATATTGATTTTGTTTATTAAATAAACTTTTGAAAAGTTTGGATTTTTAATTATTTAAAAAAAAAAAAATTTTATTGAATGATTATTACATTCTATCACTAAGGACAATAGTAAATGATGATAGCGGTGTTCATTCAAACCATATCTAAAATAAATTAAAAAGAACAACAGCAAAATAATAGTATACAAAAAAATATATATAGATATAATGATACTTAAATTAACTAAAATACCCTAAATATAGACATACTTTTATACAATATTTACAAAATTCATTCAGTCAGCAGAACTCTGAGCCAAGCCTTTCCCCCACTTGTGAGAGGAAAAGCAGGACTCTATGAAATCCCACTGCCTCTCACTAAACCGCATAATTGGTATTAAGGACCAGTGGAGGCTGAGCAGAGGCACTGTAATCATAGACCCATATGACTTGAGAGGAGAATCTGGTCATTGCCAGAACTCCGATGTATGCTTATTTACAAAAGATCTCTGGACCACCTCCGTCCGAATTTCAAGGAGGATGAGCTAGATGGGGATTGTGCAAGGGGGGTTTGGAGAATTTTTCTGGGATAAGGAATATTAAGGTCGTTGTGTAGGGTTTTGTTAGTTAAAAGTGAGGAGTTAAATGTAAAAGTATATTGGTTATGCCAATTATTTACATATAGTAACTATGCCAATTATTTACATATAGTAACTATGATTGTCAAGTATTAGTAACTGTTTGCCTTAGTTTTTATTCAAAAAATCGATTTTTTTTACCATTCCTGGTCTTGATCATGCAACAGTTAGGCGGCCTTGGTCTTGGTCCTGCAAAGTGTGAGACTAAGACCGATTCTGGACAGTATTAACTGCAATGAATGCATTTATGCTTATTTACAAAAGGTCTCTGGACCACTGCCGGCCAAACTTCGAGGAGGATTGTAGGGATTGGTGAAAATAGGAATTTTGCTAGTGGATTCGGATGAAATTTCGGAAAATTTTCTGGGATAAGGTCTAGGGAAAATAGGATATTAAGGTCATGCTGTAGGGTTCTGTTGGTTACATAGAACGGAGCCTCAACTATTGTTCCAAAATATTTGGACTGAAAGGATTGAATGTGTTTGATTTCTCCCACAGTTTCTGTCGTAGGTCCAAATAGGTTTTAGGATTGTCTTTTAGATCAGTAATTTTTTGTCAATCTTCTGTTCAATAATCTATATGGAGCCTTTCAGTTAATAGAATGACTAACTCCAATTTCAATTTTTGTTTATTATTAATTTTAGAGATATTTCTTATTTTTTTTATTTGTTTATTTAGAAATGTAATAATTTGTCACCTGGACAATAATTATAGTGATATATGAACACATTCACACCATATATACAGGAAATATAAAATTAACAAAATTAAAATAATAACTAAATAATAATCAAAAACTATATACAATAAAAAATAAAATAACCTAAAGATATGATAAGATATAAGATACAATCACGCAGAAAAACCCTAGCCAGGCTTTTCCCTCCAACTGTAGAAGGAAAAACAGGACTCCAAGAGATCTCTGTGCTACTCTCTCAACCGCGTCCCTGGTGCTAAAGCCAGCGGAGTTTGAGCGAGAGCGCTTTAGCCACATACACTCATGTCTTGAGTGGAGAATCTGGCCATTGCCAGAACTCCAAGATATATTGTACAAAAGATCTCTGGGCTACTACCGCTGCAACCTTCGAGGAGGATTGTAGGGATGGATGGAGCTAGAGGATTTGGATTGTTCATAAGGTTCTGATGGAATTTGGAAACATTTTCTGAAATAAGTTCAAAGACAAAGGGATATTAACTTCATGATGTAGGATTTTGTTGGTTACATAGAACGAAGCATCGACTATTGTTCGGAGCACTTTAGACAGAAAGGATTGGATGCGTTTGATGTTAAAAAATTTTGCTGTCCCCCAAAGTTCAAGTCCTATTGATATCTAGTGGGGAAATTATACCTCACTGTTATATAACTGTTTAACTGTGAGTAAACAGTTATATCATTCAACACTGCAATGACTTTCTCTGGAATCAACTTACTTTCAGTAAAGATATTATAAATTTTCCGAACTAGAAAGATCACTAAAATGACTTTATTCAAACTAATAAAATACGGTCAATTATTGAAATTGACCATATCGTCGATTTAGTTCTAGTCGTTCAAGTCTCGTATGTGGAGTTCCATGTTAGTCTTCAATCTAAGATAAAGCCACAGAGAATTAAAGTGGACTAGTAATAGGTAATATGTTTGCAATTTGATTCATTTACTTTAATGCGCCATTTATTACACCATTGCTTAATCAGAGAGAGTCTGCAGATTTAAGGATGCAGTTTCAGGACCCGATGATTTTATTAATGGTATTTCTTAATTATCTGTTTGCTTTATACAGGTTAATCTAACTTGAATTACATCATTCGCTAAGCAATGCTCTGTCTGTATTATCGATTTGTTTTGCTTCTAGCTTATCGTAATGTGAATTTCCTATTGTTGTTTGGAGCCGACTACAGGTGAGATAAATAGAGCAAGGGAAGGTAAATAGGAAAGCAATAAGACGAGCTAAGAGTGGAGGTGGATAGTGGAAGCATGGCTGAGACAGGTTGCCGTAGCAGGGTATCGATTTCATATCCGAACCAGGACATACCAACACCGCTGCCTTTTATCTCTGTCTCTGCCGATATTTGCAATAAGTCATAAGCACACTGGGCCTTGTATTTCAGATCTAGGAGTCGAATATTAATTTTAAAACATAAACATCGATATGATATTCATACTCCATTTAATTTAAATTTATTCAAACTATAAAGCCACGAGTCTCTAACATGCAAGAGAGCAGTTAACTTGCCAACGTTTCGCACCAATTCAGGCATCATCAATGCAGAAAAAACAGGATCACATGTATCCAAAAAGAAAAAAAATATTGCTATTGACATCTCATAAAGCCAGAAAAAAACGCTGCAAATTATTTCACAATGGTTTATTATTTCCAAACAATTATACATCTAAAGTAACATTACCTTCCTAGTTACAAAAAAAAAATAAACAAAATTTGATTCCAATTATTGGACTAAACTTTTATTTTTATTCATTAGTAATATGCTAAAAAAAAATTAGCATTACTTCAGTAACACATTCAAAATTTAAAAAACAAACCAAGAATATAACATTTGGAGTAGAACATATTAAAAAAACCGGAGACCATATATTTGCTCCTAATTGTCTGATTTTAACGATTTTATTTTTAGTTTTTTTAAGAAATTTCGTAAACTTTAAAAAAAAAATCATTTTTCGAATTCCATGCATGTGAAACGTCAAATTTTGAGAGGGAGTTAAGTTTTTGAATTTTTTGGTCGATCACAAAGGTTCATTATTGAAAATAATAAACCAAAAATATGTAAAAACCGCGATATCTCTACTAATAGTGCTTTGATTTCGATGAAACTTCCTTCATTTTTTAGAAAATTTAAATGCGTTTGAAACATCTTATCACTATATCGTCAAAAAAGTATAAACTTTTTAAGTTATTCTGAATTTAATTTTACCATCCCTCGTAAATTTTTTTCCAGCTTCTTTTCGTTGAAGTATGTTATATAGATAAATTTAAAGGGCGTCGAGAAAATGACTTTAGCGAAGTATTCAAGGATTCATTGAAATCGGTACATTCGTTTAGGAGCTACAGTCCATATCAACCCATGTTTTTGAAACCCATCGGCCGCCATTTTGAAAGTAAAAGGCGGATAGTAATGTCGATGAAGGAGGATCATCCTCGGGTGACCTCTGATTTTATATCAAAATTTGAAAAAAAACCGGTCCAATAGTTTCGGAGAAAATAAATGAAATAAAAAAAAATTGATTCGTTTTTCGAATTCTACGCATCCTGAAACGTGAAACCTCAAATTTTGAGAGGGGATTAAGTTTTTGAATTTTTTGGTCGATCACAATGGTTGATTATTGAAAATAATAAACCAAAAACATACAAAAAGGAAGGTTATATAAAACAGCTGATTAGCAGGGATACAGAGCAACATACTTCTATTTAAAATCTACTAGTACAAAAATGTGTTAATAAAATAGGGGTAATCATGCAATCATTGCTAAGTATAGTAAATATTTTTAATGTGTAAAGTCGAAAAAATTATTTACGAAATGTGTTTTAAATATGGCCGCTAGCATTCATGATATCAACGCAGCCTATTGTCCTGTAAATATATTGCTAACTTCGTAAACGCACGCAGAAGATTATTGTAAGATTTTGATGTGTTCTATTTTTTATTCTTTGTTTTTATATAATATATGTATTTTTTGTTTTGTTGTTTTTTGTTTTTGTTGAAGTCCCATTCTTAAATCCAAAAAAGATGGTCGTCAATATTACATAATAATGAACAAAAAAATCTGGTGTGTCCACTCACACGACTTTCCTATCTATTTCAGAAAAGTTTCTATACCTTTGCATATGTCCATAAAGAAACAAACAAAAAATTTAATTAGATTTATTTTCATGAAAATTGATCCAAGATAAGATTTGAGTACGATTTATTTGTTAACAGTACAGAAACTAGTGATGCTTGTGTGATGCGTGCAACAGATCTTCTTACTTTCACTTAGATATCTTTTTTCTCTCATTTATCCCTTTTTGACCAGGATATGAACCCGTAATCTTACATTGGAAATTTAATAGCTGTAACTTCGTTAATAGTTATCCGAAATGAACGATGTTTATATAGTTTTGTTGGGAAATTCATCACCTTACAAAAAATTGGTTTTAGATATCAGTAGTCAAAGCCCTACGAAATAAAAAAAAGAAGCAGCAAAATCGGTTCACTAGCTCTCGAGAATATCTTGGCACAGACAGACAGAACAATGGCTAAAAATGTTTTTTTCGGACTCAGGTGCTATGAAACGTATAGATTCCTTTCCTTACAGACGTTTTATTTAGTGATTTCCCTTTTTGTGAAACCTAAACATTTTTTCTTGCGCGATTGCAAATTAAACTAAAATAATAAACCATAACACCGTAATTACAAATAATTTATACAAGAAGGAAATATTGAGGTTTGTCTGATTACCATCTGCGTAATCAGACACTGAGGTAAATTACTATATTATGTAAGTCGATCGACACCGAAGACTTTCGAAGACTTAAACAAAATCTGCTTTAGAAAATACTTTCGTTTTTGTCAAGTTATTACGTAATTAATTTTAAGGAAGGAGATGGTCCGTGGTAACGGTCCTAAATAGACTAAATAGTGGCAAAACTAACGTTGCCTTTGCAGGTCTTCTTCAGTTGTGTATGTTCAGCAAGGAGTTTCACTTAGAACTGAAATTCTAAGTTCTAGAAGTTCTAAGTGAAACTCCTTGCTGAACACACCCTCCTGAAGAAAACCTGTAAACTCGGGTCGAAACGTTGACTTCTAATAAAATAGTTTTGCCACTATTTAGTCTATTTATGACCGCCACTCATGTTCTTCCTTAATAATACAACGGTCAAGTATGTTTTTATTTACGAAAATTCTCATAAATGGAACGTTTCCTAATTAATTTAATGAAGTATTAAAAACTGGTAAATAATCATTTACTTTCAACTCAAGAATCGTAAGATCATTTTTTACAAAATCGAAAAAAAAAAAGAAAGAAGGTGGCCTATAAAAATATTTGGCCGTTTGGTCTATATTATTTCGATATTTTAACATGTTGGGGATGAAAGTCACGTGGAGGGAGGCTCAATATTTTTATAGGCCACTTTATTGTCGCTTTTCGTAAAAGTTTTAGATAACGATGAGATGAAGTTTCAGGCGGATATTAATAATTTGATACAAATAGGTCTGTACCACGGACTATTTTATTTAAATGATATGAGCAATACGCTCTAAAAGTCTAACTTAAATCATGGTACATCCTGCATATTTAGAATATTCATTTCTACTAAACCAGCAGTGTTAAGCTATGTTTTATTTATTTTGTATGACTTCTTTCTTAAGTAACAAAATTAATTCCATTATAATTTAAAGGATTCTTATCTATTAACAACCAAATAACAATAAACTCTATCACTCCAATTAATAAATTATATTTAAGTATGTGTGTGGATATGTATATATGTGTGTGTTTGTGTTGTGTGAGTATGTATATATATAGTTTTCTTTTGTATATAAATTATATTTTGTTTTTCTTGTACTTTTAATGATTATAATCTAGTTTTTCATTTATATCTTATGTAGGTTTTATGAGGTTTTTCCTACTTTAAAAATGGATTTCAATTTTCTAAATAGCATTCAAACCACTAGTATGTCATGTGTAAGGTTACTGCAACCACAAAAATGTAATTTATCATAATGACATGATGTAATGTACATAAAAAAATAAAGCATTATTATTTTTTTAAAAAATCCATTATACTGTTCTTTCCTCAGACTAACGTAAAGACAATAAATATCTCCATATGTTATCGATGAACTAGTGCAGAATTTAGTGGCGAATTGTCTTATCACTGAAGACAGACCTGGAGGAATTTTAAACAAAATGTATACAGGGTGTCTGAGTTCTTAATGGCTGAACTGTGCGAGATGATTCTAGACAATATTTCCAAGAAAATTTTTCATTGGCCTGTATATGCCGATTTCGAATCGAAAAGTAGTCTAGCCCAATCTTTTCTTTTCTTAAGGTGGTTACGTTTCCTCTTTCATAGTAAGCGATAACACAAAAAATATTTAATTCAGCTAATTAATAATTGAAAAATTAAAACCATTTAAAGGGTAGTTCTGAGTGGCCAAATATCAAATTACATAATTTTTCACACGAATGAGATGAATCCCAACTCTATTCTAATACTAACCTCAAATAAATTTTTATGCGATCAAAGCTTATGAAACAAGAAACTTTTTTCATAAGTGTGGTATCCATAGAATGATAAAAAAATCGCGTATAGTCCATGATTTAATGAAAAGCTCAAGCACGGCCCCTCAAAATTACCCTTTAAATTGTTCTGACAAAGACAAACTCTACTTATTTTGAAGGAAATTTTGTCTAGTTTATTATAGAGCAATTGTTAATTGCTCAAGTTGCATAGATTTTGTATTGGTTTAGAGATGATTGACCGTGATATAATATGAGAAGGAGTTGGTTGGGGAGTACGGTCAAATAAATACTGAATTTTTAAAATAGTATTTCAATCGTTACGCCGACGTTTCGACCCTTTTTTCAGGTCAAGACTAGACCTGTTTCGACTGCCAGGCTATCAACTGCCACCTGCAGTACCCTATACCACGCCCTGATGAAGACCTGCAAAGTGGGTCGAAACGTCGGTATACCGATTAAAATACTATTTTAAAAATTTAGTATTTATTTGACCGCATCCCCCGAACAACTCCTCATAAATAGTTTTTGAGTTATCGCTTCCTATGAAAGAGAAAAGGTTGTTGTTGTTTAGGGCTTAAAGGCGTAAAACCCTGAGGTCATCAACGCCTATCTATTCCCTCAATAATAAATTATTTAAAAAATAAAGAATAAATAAATAAATTGGATTTTGTTTAACAAATTGACTTTAAGAAAATTTATCACTAACCTTACTTTAACTTCATCACTATTTAAAATATCTGATAGTTTTGGTATGAGTCCTAATTTCGCTAAGATTGATACATAATAGGGACACTCAAGAAAACTGTGAGTCTTGTAGCAGCGTTGACATTTTGTTATTGGCTGCTTACTTATCAGGTAAGAATGTGTCAGGTTCGTATGTCCTATCCTTAGTCTCGCCAAGGCAACCTTCTGTCTACGAATAGGGCGGTTTGAAGTGGACCATGATTTTACAGATTTATTTCAACTTGATCGAAGGGCCCTCGTTCCACATGGATTGCCAACTAAGATCTATTTCCTTTTTGAGGGGAAGGCTTGTATCACGTGGTGTTAAAACAGCAGCGCCTCGTCCTGGAACAGTGAGTGGTTGTTTGGCTACAGCATCCGCGAGAAGAGAAAACGTGATCACCTTAAGAAAAGACAAAATTGGACTTGACTCGTATTCGTTTTGAACTCGACCTTTACATTAAATAATATTTTTTGTTGGAAGTTCTGTCTAGAATCACTTCTCAGAGTTTTGCCATTAAGAACTGAGATATCTTGTATATCGTATACAAATATCAAAGAGCATCTAGTTGCTTTTTTCTATTTTTCACCTATATATTGCAAACTATTGTCTTATTTTTTATTTCGTACAAACAAACGACGTTAGTCCACACTTCAGACCTTATTTAATCAAATAATTAACACGCATCTAAAAATTCGTGAATGTCTTCATCATATCGTAACCTACATTTTTATTTATGAAAAGTCTTGGAATTGGGTGTTTTCAATTTTTGAGAGATCTGGAAACTTTCTTTTTCTTCTTCATTAACCCACAATCATTCCTGTTCCATGCTGCCGTCTTCCAGTTCTGGACTCCAAGCATGGATCGTGCATCTACAGATACGCCATCAATCCACAACAACCTTGGTCTTCCACTTCTTCTTTTGCCAAAGATTTGTTCTAAGAGGATTTTTTTTGGACCTTATCTTTAGAGATACTTACAACTTGTCCAGCCGATCTGAGACGACTTACTTTAATAAAAGTCACATCAGCATCCCCATATAGTTGCCTTAATGTCTTGCGCTCATGATTCTTCTCAGGATCCGTCTCTCAAATCTTACCAAGACCTGTTCTTGGTTCCTGGTAGTGGTCCAGCAAGTGAGTACTGGTGTTACCAATGTCTTATACAGGCGAATCTTGGTAAACTTATTTAAAATCGAGAAAAAAGTAGCCTACAAAAATATTGGACCTTCGTCTTAACTATCCCTAAGATGTCAAAATAACGAGGTCATATAGGCCAAACGGCCCAATATTTTATTATTCCATCTTTTTTTCTCGAAGAATTTACCTAAATCTCCCAAACTATTTAACTATTAACATTATTTTAAAGTCGTTTTAAGAGATTACAGAGAGCTATAGTAATATAGTATCCTTAGAGTTTTGTAGCCTTCTAAGAGATAGATACTTCCCTGGAGCAATCTTCACTATAGAGTCAATTCCTTTAATGAAATATCGATTGTGCGGCCTAGGAGCTCAAATCATTAAAGTTATTGGGGCAGTCGCTAGTTCCTTAGATCCTACAACCAAAGCTAAACGGATGAATTTTTTATAGCAAGTCGAATAAAACAGCATTATGTCTGTTTGTAATTATAGTATATCTTTTATTGAATACTTGATGGTGACCGTTGTATATTATTGAGGATGAATCCGGAATGGTGGTCATGAAAACACTATTTTATTTCAAGCCAAAAATCGACTTATTCGAATGAGAGTTCGAAATCAGAAGGTCACCGATTTCAGTTAAATATCTTTTGGTGATTCAATGGGTCTTAAACGTCGAGGACCAATAATACTACGAAAATAAATAAATAAGATAATTGGTTCACTTTTTTTTTAGATCGTTGTAGACATGTAGAAAAACTATTTTTTTTTTCTTTCTTTCTTTTTTTTTAACTTGTGGGCAATCAGCCTATGTTACATGAAACATGCTCTGTTTGGTTATTTATTTGTGTATTTAAAATTGTATCTTGGAAATACAAATACTTGTTATACCCGCCCATTTGTCGAAAGTGTGCGGAGAGAATTACGGTGGCTCATATCTTGGAGAGTTTCGACTTTTATATCAAAAAGTAGAATGAAAAAGGGATACCAGCCAGTACATCGACTGATTTGGTAAATAAGGAAGAAGTCTAGATTAAAGTCAAATCTTTTCTCTCCGAAGAAGAAATTTGTAAAAACATCTGAACTAACCTTATTGTTATTTTTCATTGGTATTATTGTAATTGTTATTTTAGTATTATTTTTTTTATTATTATTATTTTTTATTCATAACTATCAAAAATAACTATATATAAACTAAATTAACGGAGTTGAAAAAATACAGGTTTTTCGCCTTAATTCCATAACAACCAACCAAGAAATACTTGATTTTTATTTTGTGTTTTTACAATTTTAATCAATCTATTTTATATTTTACTTCTATAAAATTTACAGATTGATGTTGATAAAATGTACATAAAAATGTATTTTATTTTGTAATTTAAAATATTTCATTTTAAATATAGCTTAGGTCTGTATCAGACCACGGGATAGTAACGTTAACTATTTTAATTTAAAATTTTATTGATTTATTATCATTAGGTTGTTTATTTTGAGCCATAAACAATATTGCCATTATCAATATTCATTAATCGATAACAAACAAGTTAATTAATTCATTACTGCTTGTTGTAGGAATATTAATCTATGTTTATGTGTCATAATGATTTACATTTAACTATGACGTTTCTCAATGTGGAAAGCTATTGTTACATTTGTTTAACTATATTTAAGAATTGAAAATCAATAAATGAAAACATTATTGACATCTAATAAATAATTCATAAATGACATATTTTTCCAAGAATGCTTTTTCTGCTTCATAGATTAAAAACAAATATTTAGTGTGATGAATGATTTTTGAAAATTCAGCTTATAATAAAAGATGTTTATAGTAAAAGTAAAAAAGTTGTTTAGCTCAGCAAATAATGTCTTGAGCAGTTTTAGGGGGAAAAAGTGAAAACAAAAAGTATTTCGAACTTTCTTGGCATGGAAAAAACGATACATTAAATCAAAATAGAATTAAAACTTCATGAAGGATTAAATTAGATTTGAAAAATATGATACGTAATTTAAGTAAAAACTTTTCTAAAAAGTTATAAAGTAACGGTAGAAAATTAATAAATAAACTGTGAAAAAAAAATGAAATGACAGAAAAACTTAATTGATTATTAAACAATGAAAAAAATGAGTAAAAAAAAAATAATATATGGTAATTGTTATAAGTTGACACGAGTATGGGCACGTCACAGTTTTAACAGAAATTCTTTTAAAATCGGAAAAATTAAAGATATGTATTTAATTTTTTTAAACTTAAACTAAATATTTCATGTATAAAACCAAAGTAACTCCAAAAGTGTAATATTATTTCTAAAGCAAATCAATTAAAATCAATTCGAAATACTTTTTGTTTTCATTTTTTTCTCCTAAAACTGTTCGAGGCATTATTTGCTGAGCCGTGTCCTAAACAACTTTTTTTTTGCTTTTACTACAAACATCTTTTCATATAACATATAAACATCTTCTATAAGCTGAAATTTTTGAAATCATTCATCACACAAAAGTTTTCTTGAAAAAAGATATCATTCATGTATAATTTATTAAATGCCAATAACTTTTTTTTCATTTATTGATTTTAATTGATTTGCTTTAGAAATAATATTACACTTTCGGAGTTATTTTGGTTTTATACATTGAATATTTAGTTTAAGCTTTTAAAAACTTAAATATATCTCTTTTTTTTTTTAATATATTATTTTTCCGATTTTAAAAGAATTTCTGTTAAAACTGAGAAGTGACTATACTCATCAAATATTAAAAATAATAAGTTCTATTATCAAACGTTTTTTTATAGATTATAAATATTACACACTAAAAGCAGAAAATATTAAAATTGTAAAAAGAATCTTGAAGTACAAGAATCTTCACCCGAAATACTAACGAGGATAGGGAACCACTAATCAACAGTAGTCATAGTTGGAATTATATTTCAGTTTTGGAGTTATGTTGGTTTTGTACTTAGTTTAAGCTTGAAAAACGGATGGTATAGTAAATATTTTTCTTTAACGTTTCCGATTTTAAATTAAATTCCCTTAAGGTGTCTTTTAGACCACACGATAAAAGTGAAAACATTAACAATGCTAGATTAATAATGAATATAAATTACAAATACTAACTCATTATAAAGAGGATGAAATGCTTAACAATTACAATATGGAGGTCCGATTTTTAGTTACTGAGATATTTTAATCCATATCTTAAATAAAAATCGTGATCATTTGGTTTTCAACACTATTTTTCCCTTTTCGCCTCTCTCACACGACATCGCGTTATGATACAATTTTGAATAATAGCTCGTTACAAAGAGGATGAAATGATGAACATTTCCCTAAGCAACAATATGTAGGTCCGATTTTTAGTTTTTGAGATATTTTAATCCTTATACAAAAACAATTCAATTAGTCGACTCCAGCCTACTTTACCCGAGCTTTACATATCGGAAATCTGACTGCTCAAAATGATTCACCCTTCATAAAAAAAAGTGAAAAACGCGCTTAAAGAAGTTTTCAAATAAAGTTCAATTATCAAGCGTTTGTTTTATAAATTATAAATAAATATTTAATTATAAATTACTACTTACCCTACTCGCTAAAAGCAGAAAAATGAGTATGAAATGTCCACTAGATTGTATATACAAGCTAGAATATAAATCAATTACTTCCATATATTCGTATATATATGTAAGTAATTAATTTTGTTTAAATAGTTTTATGAAGAGAGGTGAAGATAAACCCGAGCTGAGAGACAAAGACTTAATGCCGCTTGAGCCCAATAGGTCAAAGCGCCTGCTTTCCACATCTTCTCACCTGGTCAATAGGTGTCTAGGCTAAAGTTGCCTAAATTTCTAGAATATTTTTCAAATTTTTAAAATTTAATACAATTTTGGATTAATATATAATATAAACTATACTAGTAACAGATAGTTTCCAACTCATCACTAGCGGATCCAGGTTTTAATTTTGGGGGGAGGCTTCAGCCAGAAAGTCTTTTATATATATATATATATATATATATATATATATATATATATATATATATATATATATATATATATATATATATATATATAAATATATAAAACAATAATTAATTTGAAAACAAAAGAAAGAAACTAACTTACCTAAATGACATGGTTTTTAAGTAATTATGGAAGTCCTATTAAATATTACACGAACAATTATACTTTAAGAGATAGTTTACTCCGTAAACCTGAGTGTCTATTACTGGAGCAAAATACGCTTTTAGAGTTCCTTAAGTTCTTCATAAATAATTAACTAATTATACAGGGTTAAGTTGCCAACCTGGAAAAATGAACTCAGGACCTCAAAACACGAAAAAAATTCCTCTGAAGGTATTTCTACAAACGCTTTGTTTAGGAGATATTCAAAGCATAAAGACATAAAGACAATATATGTTTATTTGAAAGTTATAGATAGTGTTGCCCAAAATCGGTCTTGGTCTTGCACTTTACAAGACCAAGACCACGGCAGTCTGCCTGACTGTTGCAAGAGCAAGACCAGGACTGGTGAAAAAGATCGATTTATTAAATAAAAATCAAGGCAAAATAGTTACTAATACTTGAAAATCTTAGTTAATATTTGTTAATAATTGGTATGACCAATGTACTTTTGCATTTAACTCGTCTAATTTTTCATTTGGGCTTAGTTAGGTTTCTCCTATCTAAATAATTACAATAATATCTCTAAAGTAATAAGCTAATAAATAACTGCAAGACTGTTGCGAGAGTCTTGCGCAAGACCAAGACCATGACCAACACTGAGTTTGCAAGATCAAGACTCGTCTCGGTCTTGCATTTGGGCAACGCTAGTTATAGAATTCTATTACTAAAAAAAAGTGATTTTTATCTTTGAATATTAAACCTGTCGAAAACTGGTGACAATCAGCAGATGTTCTGATTAAAGTAATGAAACTGACGTGTCAGGTAAGGGGAAGGATAGCACCCAGCAGTACCTCTTGTCTGGCTTGAATTAATTGCCATGGTTTGTCAAGGAAGGAGGTCTCTCATCCAGCGCCTTTTTATTGTCTCCTCATATTGATGGGTATGTCAGCTGAAGCCATATCTCTGATTAATATATTAGTATGAACGAGTCTAAGAGCCAATTTGTTTCATTTACACTTAAACATGACTGTTGTCCTCCAGTGTTCTTTAATAATATCGCTCTACCGCCTTCAAAAGCTGTTCGATATTTGGGTCTCCACTTGCACAAACGATTGACATGGACATACCACATAAAACAAAAAAAGAAAAGAACTTAATTAGCGATACGGACTTCTTTCTAGGCTACTTGACAGACGTATAAATTATCTGTGACTAATAAATTACCTATTTACAAATCCTCATTAAACCACTTTGGACATATAGGATCGAACTATGGGGAACAGCAAATAAATCAAATATAAAAATCATCCAGTCATTCCAGCCAAAAGTCCTTCGGAAAATTGTAGACGCACCCTTTTGTGTTTCAAACCTCACGTTACACACTGAACTTAACATTCCTTTCATCACGGCAACTGTCACTGACCGCTTTAATAATTTCCATGACAGACTGACTCTAAATTCCAATCCACTTACTCAAGCTCTATCGACTGCTACAAATCCATATAATCCTCCCAGAAGACTGCTGAGGCGCTGGCCAAGAGACTTATTGCATTGAGCGACTTGCTGTATTATCTTTTTTTATGTGTTATTTTACTACTGTTTTTTTTTTGTCTTTTTGATTTGTTATTACTATTCTTTTTTTTTTTATGCTATCATTTCTTCTCCTCGATGTCATATTTGCTGAATACCGAGGTAGATGGCAAATTTATTGTGAGCCAGGAATATGTATAAATAATAAAGAATAAAGAATGTCAGTATGTCCTTGTTAAATTATAGTGAAATCTTTTGTAAAGAGTTCTTATTTGTTGGTCAACTGTAGGCAGGAGGAAGTCTGTACGTAACGTTTTGTTTGTCACGTACCATCGTGCTTTAATTATAAGTTGTAATATTTTTTATTGGGAAGTATGATGTTTGTGTAAGTGAATCTTTGTATATCTGTAAGGAGTACTGGATTTACTTTAAACAAAATCTTTCCTCTGGAATTTCTGGTCGTCCATACTAGATATAGCAACATAATTTCGAATAAACCGGAATCTATTGTATTGAATAATTCTTAGTGTATGATATAAAAAAAAAAAGAAATAAAAGAGATTTTAATCATATAAGTGATATGACCGCAAATGTGGAAAGGCCGCCCATCCCCCCTCCCCCTCCCGCATTGGAAGACTTCCAAACAAAAGTTTGATAAAGGAGACGATGAAAACAATATTTCGGCAGGTTAGAAAGATTAAAAGATATCTTTATCGAAGTGGACCAGTGACTTGTAGAAGAATAGACTCGCTTTGAGGTAAGATATTTATTTCGGGCCGGATCTCAGATATGATCGATACGTATTTTAGACATTACTAATAACTATTAATAACAAATATATCAGATTCCTTTAAAATTCCGATGTTTTAAGTAAAGTAAAAGAGTGAATTAATCAAGACTATGAAATTCAATTAAAACACTTAAGTAATTAGGAGTCAGTAGTACATAACCATTTATGTTAGTAACATGTTAATTTAACCTATTTTATAAAAAAAAAATATGCATAAAAATGTTTATATCTCAGTATTTAAAATATAATTGTAATAATAATAATAATAATAAATATTCATTTAATCAGTAAAATAATAATTTGCATATGAATCTTGATAATCAGAATAATGGGAAAGATATTTGCATAACTATAGGTAGTAATTTAGGCATTAATGATGTTGATTATTAAAATTCATTATATTTTATGCAAATTTAGTATGTTGTATAAGCACTCGCATACATACCAAATGCAGTAAGCACTTGCTAAGAAACAAATGTATTGGTAAAAACATTATTATTACTTTAAGCAAAGTCTTTTTTCTTTCTTTCTTTTAAGATGCCTTTAAAGATCACTTAAATATCATTTATTATAGTATTCGTCTGTTACTTTCAGAATAATTATAGTCCGTAGTACAGACCCCTTTTTATCGAATCATTCGAAACATCCGCCTAAAACTTCGTAAATAGCTTCATCTCATCGTAACCTTCAACTATTTTATTTACGAAAACTCTTGGAATTGGGTTGTTTTCAATCTGGAGGGAATGGAAGCAAACTTGGTCTATTTAATTAGGTACTAAAAACTCGTAAATACACAATTCCTTTCTACTTTAATCGTAAGAAGATAATTCGATCACAAAATCGATGAAAACGGTGGCCTACAAAAATATTGGGTCGTTTATTATATATAATCTTGTTATTTTGAAAATTTGGGGGTGTAGGTCGCGCTAAACGGCTCAATATTTTTGAAGGCTGCCTTTTTTTCGATTTTTTTCATCAAATTATCTTACAACCCAAGTAGAAAGCAAATGTGTACTTACGAGTTTTTAGTACCTAATTAAATAGACAAAGTTTGCTCCCCTCCAGATTGAAAACGCCCCAATTCCAAGAGTTTTCGTAAATAAAATAGTTAAAGGTTACGATGAGATGAAACTGCATACGACGTTTTAAGCGGATGTTAATAATTCGATAAAAAGGTGTCAACGGACTATTACTGTAAAAAAACAAACATTTTAAAAAGTAATAAAAAAAATCCAAGCCTGCTAAATAAATGAAAAATAAATATAAATAATAGTGATAAATAGATCTTAATTTTCCTTTTTTATGCAAATCTTAAATTCTTCTTAAAATTAGAAATTTCGTGTTTTCTAATTTCTACCTCCAATTTTGCCCACAGGTGTTCTCTCACATTTATATCTGGTGACTGCTGTGGAGTTTTTATAACTTTAAAATAGCTATTCCTTAACTGATATGGTAGAGTGTTTGGAATATTTATTTTTGTTAATAAATAAAAATAAATTTGTTTTTTATCCCGAGATTTTTCGCAATTTTTTTCATGTTTCTTCTTAAAACTTTTTTTTTTTTTGTCCGCGAGGTGTCTATGCGAACATGTTTATTCACTATATCATAAGAATATTTCCATTATAAAGTGAAAATGTCCTAAACCAGAAGCCGCAATAAACCCCAATACCAAGAAACAGAAAATAATAAAAGAACATAAAACATAGCATTAGAACAAGAAAAATAATATAAGAAAAGAACATATTACTAGGTTGTTTATTAATTACAATAAATTAGAACTGACAAAATAATAACTTTTCTAACAAGGTTAAATTTAGTGAAAGAGCTATAATAATAATTACTATTTATCTTGTTCTCTTATTTAATTTGTTTTCCTTTATATATAGATATATATTAACATAATTATTAATTAGGTATCGATGCTCTATTTTTAAAATAGGTTAAAATTTTGGAATAATTGTAATAACATATGGAAGCATAATTGTGTACCGATTGAGCTATTTGTTTGTTGTTCTAGGATTGAAGAGGTTCCCATAGTTAACTTATAAAAAAAAAAAAAAAAAAAAAAAAAAATGCGATCGAAACATCGAATAAATACAGGAGCAATGAACATTTAGTGACCTTATATTTAATACTCAAAGATCGATAAAAGAAAGGTTGTATGTATATATATATATATATATATATATATATATATATATATATATATATATATTACTTTTTTTCTCCCTTATTTTTTTTTCTTGTTTTTTTTTATTTATTATAATTTTTTTTCTCATTAAACCTATTAGCTAAATATTTTATAGGCGCTGATGATCTAGATGTTTTGTGCCTATATCATCAAAACAATCAACCACAATAAATTATTGTTTTCAATGTAACTATTTATTTCAATTAAACTATTTATTTATTCGATAATTTCTATTAATATCCAGGTGTATTAGTTTGACCATGAGCCACTGTATATATATATATGTACATACGACTTGGACTAATTATATATTTCGAAAGATACCCGAACCAAGCTATTCTTTTAAAATAGTGAAGAGTTAGACTATCCAAAACCATTTTTTTTTTCATATTTTCTAAATTAGTTCTCTTCTGCTAAATACCGTCAAAACATGTTTTTTTTATAGGTGAAAAAATTATTAAATACGATAATAAAAGAAAATAGAGAATCTCAAGCCGATGAAGATATTGGAAAAATATAAAAGGGTTATGGGGAAAAACATTGTAATATATTCGTTGTATAATATAAATATCTTCTTTAACTCTAAACATACAGATCTTACTAATCCTTTAGACAGTAATGTCGATATCCGAAAATCCACGGATCCTGATATAAGAATTCGAATGTTCGTTCCTATCATCCTTTTCCACTCAGTTAGCCTCTGGAATCCTCTACACCCTAATATTCGCTATGCCTATTCTCATTCAAATTCCCCATATTTTATCAACACTTCAGAATCCTAACAACCGTTCACTTGTTATTGAATACTGTGACAACGGCCAATAATTTTAAAATTGTGAAAGTATAATTGACAAATTAGTTAAAAAACTTGATTGGAGGTATAGTCAAAGTTAAAGTATAAACAATTTTTATATGTAAACGTTTCGTTCCAAGTTTTTGACAAGCAGAGCTGATTATTGATTGATAGATTTATTTGAATAGTAATAATACCATCTGTCACAATTAAATACATTCGGTATTATGGCTCTATCCTTATATTCATTCTTTATATACAAATTAAAATACAAGCTAAGAAGATAAGAAAATAAGAAGAAATCATAAGTAAAAATATATAAATTAAAAGAAATAAAAAAAAATATCTTCTTATTTTTCTTATTCTAGGAACCTTCGGTTTATATATTTTTTTAACGTTAAGGCAAATAAACTTCCATTTTTTTTTAGTCTTTTTTAATCTGGAGGTTAATAATGGAACTGGAGGTTGAGGCCAGTGTTGGTGTGATGATGGACAGAAAATGAATGTATAACACCAAAAAGTATTATATTTAAATAGATATGACAATTATTGTAATTTTTGTCAATTGGTGCCACATTACAAAATCTAGTAATAAAGGATTCTCTGAGGATAGGAAAATTGTCCCGAAACGTCAGATGTAATAGATGAGATTAATAAAGACTGAAGAAAAATGAAAGTTTATTTGCCTTAGCCTTAAGAAAAAAATATCCTGTAAACATTGAAAAAATAAATAAAAGAAAAAAATACTTTTCACACATCCATTCCTAGGGAACTCTGAACCATACCTTGCCGCTCTCACGTGTAAGACAAGGCAAGACTCAAACAGTTCTCAGTGCTTCTCTCCCAGCCGCATAACTACTGTATGAAGGCAAGTGGAGACTGAGTGAGACCGCTTAAGTCACATACGCTCAGTACTTGTATGTGACGATAGGACAGCAATAGAATATTTACAAAATATCTCGGGGCCATTGCCGTTTCAACCTTCGTGGGAGATTATATGGATGGTTTGAGAAGGTTTGTGTTGAGAGATTAGGGTTATGGATAAGTTTTTGATGAAAGTTTATGAATCTGAATGAAATTAAGTCGAGAACTAATGGGATGTTGAAATCATGGTGTAAGGTTTTGTTTGTGACGTAGTCGAAGGACTTTGGATTGAAATGATTGGATACGTTTGATGTTTAAAAATTTAGCTGTCTCCCACAGTTCAAATCCATACTCGAGATAGGTTTTAGTATAGTCTTATAGACAAGTAGTTTATTTTCAATGGAAAGATGTGTTTCTGTTCAGTAGTCTACATAATTGTCCTTAATATATTAAATTGTCGGATAAGTTCTAGTCTTTTGAGGGCTGATTAAGATATAAAATTTAGGGCGAAACGTCAGATCAATGGAAGAAAAGATAATTGTTAAAACTTTTATTGTAATCTTTTACTAATTATAATTTTAGGTAAAGAAATGTAATTAACAGAGAATTTTTGTTTTAACTCAGTGCATCGAATCAGATTTTCCTTTATTTTTATTATTAAAAGCTTATTAATGTTTCTCTTACTTATTGAGGATACACATTGAATTTCACTCATTGTAAATGTTTATTACAAAAATCTAAGATACCTTTTATTACAAAAGACCATATGATGAAAATGTTTTTAGTTTATTTATCTGCCTCACTTAAAAAATATACGACCATTTAAGTTAAGGGGGGCGACGGCCCTCCAATAAAAAAACCGTGAGGGCAAGAATATTGACTCCCCGCCCCCTCTCCAGTTATTCGAAAATCAATATTAATAGGATTTTATGATCCATTCACCCCTTGTGTTCACCTCTTAATTTTTACGTGATATTCGTATCACAATTTTCTGCAGCCAAGTTAAAAAAATATACTTAATTGATATAAGTATAAGTATACAAACTAACAAATCAACTTTTTTTCTCAGTTTTTAACAGTATTTATTTTTAGCTGAATAAGTTTTTGGAAGGTACTTATGTTATGAAGGCTGACTACCTCCCTCCATCCCCCTATGCCATGCAATTTTGAAATATATTCAATTATATGAATGCATGTAATCAAACTAATAATTTTTATTATTATTTATTTTTTACAGCTTGTTCATACAAGCCTTACGAACTTGTAGGCCTCTCCTAATTAAGGGGGTATTTTAATTTAAATTTTTATTGGTATATTAATAAAACTTCGTGTGAGTAATCATGTGAAAAATATAATCATAAGAATCGCAAATTAGAACGCCACATGAAGTAAGATTTCGCATATCAGTAAAAAGAAAACAGAATATAGAAAATAAAACAGATTAACTATAGAAATATATTTTTTTAAAACTACAATATTGAATTGAAATAATAATTCAACGATTATTTTAATAAACAGATAAAGCTTTGTCCTGGATAAAAAAAAATATCTCTCCCAAAGGAAAGTGATCATTAAAATTATTTTTTCACAAAACATGTACAATATAGATTGGTTCCTTCATGCGAAATAACAAACAACTGACTTATTATTTGTATTATTATTATATTTTTCAATTTTTTTCAAATACATACTCTTGATAATTTTATTTATTGCCCTAATGATGACTAAATAGACGAAATTTTGGCTTTATAAAGAAATTATTGTTCTAATTTTGAGTCTATTGAGGTCTTTCTATCTTGTTTAAAAATCATAATAAAAATCTTAGTGTATTGATGTTTGTAAAAATAAAAATATACTAAAAAATGTTATTCTTTAATTTTTTGTATTATCATAGAAGAGAGGAAAATATCAAATTTATTCAAGTTTGCGAGAGATAAAACTTTTCTTTCGTATTTTAATATCCCTGAAGGTATATTTCAGCCCTAGGCCACCAAGATGAATTCCATAGTGGACGTTGACAATTTTCATTTCTTACCTGTCTCTCTCTAATATTAAGTTTATGTCATGACTTGGGGAAGTGTTCTTTGTTTAAAAGACGAATGTCTTTTTTTTCTTTTTACAAACCTTTATAAATTTTTCAAAATTCGATTCGATGAATAATCAACCTATGCTTACCTCTTAATGTAAGCAGCCAGGTTTCGCATTCATAAAGAACCGTAAAAAGACTAATGGTTTTGTATATTCTAATTTCTGAGTTTCAGGACAACTGTAAATCAGTTTGGAAAACGACTCACTTGGAATCCTCATACAAGACTAAAACGACAAGAAATCGCTCGACGTTCCCGATTACTTCAGCACCTACTAGACAAACGCTCTAAACTTCCAACTATTACAAAAGACTCATATATATATATATATATATATATATATATATATATATATATATATATATATATATATACATATATATATATATTACTATAATAAGGCCTATTTGGACTTACAGAATTGAGCTTTGGGGTTGCTCTAAACCATAAAATCCCTCTCGTATCCAATCCTTACAATCCAAAATCCTTCGTCATATCCTCAATCTTCCTTGCTTAGTTATAAATAAAATCATCTATAACGACTTTAATGTACCATATTGGACAGTTTTATAAGGATAAAAATATCGTTTCTTTTATTCAATATTTCATTATTGTCTTTATTTAAGAGGGCTTAATTACCATTATTATTTTTTTCTTCATCAATCAAGTGTAAAATTTATTTTATATTTTTGAATCTCCTAAAATCACCTTTACCCTTCGTCCTAAACCTACGACCTCCTGTCCTACAGTATACTTTAATAAGACACCACTTATCCCTGTTCGATACATAGGACTCCACCTGGACAAACGTCTCACATGGTATCCTCGTACCAGACTGAAATGACAAGAAACAGCTCGACGTTTCCGCTTACTCCAACACTTACTAGAAAAACGGTCTAAGTTTCAAATTAATTACAAAAGACTCATATACATGACTATAATAGACCTATTTGGACTTACGGATTTGAGCTATGAGGCTCCACTAAGCCATCGAATTCCTCTCGTATCCAATCCCTATAATCCAAAATCCTTAAAAAATCATTAATGCTCCTTACTTTGTCACAAATAAAATAGTCCATAAAGACCTTAACGTTCCATATGTTTCCGATTTAGCTCAATCCAGATACATATCCTTCCATAATAAACTTCTGAACCATCCGAACCCTCTTGTTTCCATTCTTGCTTCATCTTCTATTCCTGATAACCCTCCGAGGCTCCTGAAAAGAAGATGGCCTCGAGACCTTCTAATCTAGAAATATAATTGGAGTACTACCAATGGGTAGTTTCTTTTCATGTTGTACCTGTCAAGTTACTTATTTCATATTTACTAGTTGTATTTATGATTATGCAGCTGTAAATTTTAATAATAATAAAAAAAAAATTATATTTTCTTCTGTTTTCGTCCGCCATATGATAAAAACTTGTATATAAAATAGATATGCTATCATTTGTAAATATGAAAAAATACTTTTAAAAATCGCCATTAATATGTATAAAAATTCTTCAAATAAAGTTAATCCAAAAAAAAAATGGATATTGTATAAAAAAATATAAATATTTGTGTTAAATAAAAAAAATATAATTATTTATGTTTTTCGATCGGATCAGAAGTTTTGGGCCTGATTAATATTTTAAATTGTAGATATTGAGTTCTACCAATGGGTAGTTTCTCTTCATGTTGTACATGCCATGTTACAAATTTCTCATTTACTTATTGTATTCTCTATGTAATACAGTTGTAAATTCCATTGAAATAAAAAAAAAAAAAAAAAAAAAATTGTAGAACATGTTATTCATCTTAAGATTGCTAATTTTTATGTTATAGGGATTGAGCTTTAGGGCTCAACTAAACCATCAAATTCCTCTCGTATCCAATCCTTACAATCCAAAATCCTTCGTAAAATCCTCAATGCTCCTTACTTTGTCAAAAATAAAAAAAATCCATAAAGACCTTAATGTACCATATGTTTCCGATTTGGCCCAATCCAGATACCTACCCTTCTAGAGTAAACTTCAGAACCATCCAAACCCTTTCTAGTCTTGCTTCCTCTTAGACCTCTGATAACTCTCCAAAGCGCCTGAAATGAGGGTGGCCTCGTAATCTAGTTATGTAGATATAGTATTAGAGTGCTACCAGTGGATAGTTCATGTAATTATATTCCTGTGTACACATTTACTAGATGTATTTATGTTGTAATACAGTAGTAAATATCAAATAAATTAATTTTTTTCTTAAATACTCAACTAAATTGTAAGTTGTCCATTTGAATAGTCATTCAATTTATTCGGAAAGAGTAGAGCAGCTGAGATGTTGGAAATAGAAAAGGAACAGGTATAGAGGTAGAGGCATTTGGTTCGGGAAAAGCCATTTTCTTCAAAATTTAACTAAGGCCATAACATATCGACCACTCCACCTTAATTCCGCATCGCTTCCACCTGCTGTAAATACCGAACCCTTAGCTGACGTGTGGTCGACGTGTTATATTTATACATCATAGGAAGGTTATGAGCATATTTTAAGTGTTAATGATATCAATATTATATTTTATGTTTGGGTTACCCTAAAAACAAAAAAAAAATAAATTAAATAGAATGAAAACTAAAATATATATTAAAAAAACTATGATGTGTATTTTAGACCACACGATAGAAGTTAAAAAATCATCAAGGCAAGATTAATAATTTTTTTTTTCATTGAGTATTACAACAATCTGTCTCTAAATAAATAAATAAATAAGTACAAATTATAATAGTTCATTATATAAATGAAGAAATGCTGAACGATTCTCCCTGGCTTACAGTATGCAGATCCGATTTTTTAGTTTCTGAGATATTTTAATCCATATCTTCAACAAACCACGTTATGATTTGGTTTTCGACACGCCTTTTTGCTTTTTCGCCTCTCTCACACGTTGTCCCGTTAGCATACAATTTCGAATAATATCCTATTACAGAGAGGATGAAATGATTCCCTCGCTTACAGTATGCAGGTCAGATTTTTATTTTCTGAGATATTTTAATCCATATCTTCAAAATAAAATTCGTTATTTTATATTTTCGACAATATTTTTTTTCTTTTTCGCCTCCCCAACTCGGCCTTGCGTTAAAATATAATTTTGAAAAATAACTCATTACAAAGAAGATGAAACGATGAACATTTCCCTCACTAACAATTTGCAGATCAGATTTTTAGTTTTGTTGTGACATGTTTAATCCATATGCAAAAACATTTCAATTAGTCGACTTTATCTGAGCGTTACACATCGGAGATCGGACATTGGACATTTTATTTATATTTATATTTTTTTATCTATTATTTTCACTTATTTATTTTTTTTTCTTGTTTTTTATTTTTTTTAATTATATTTTTTTTCTCATTAAACCTATCAACTAAATGTTTTATGGATAAGGCGCTGATGAACTAGATGTTTTGTGCCTATAACATCAAAACAACGAACCAACAATAAATTATTATTTTCAATAAAACATAAATTAAACTATTTATTTATTCTATAATTTCTTTTAATATGGTGTACTATATTGACCGTGAGCCACTGTGATATATATGTATATATATATATATATATATATATATATATATATATATATATATATATATACACGACTTGTTACATTAACTATCTATGTTGAAAGATACCCGAACCAAGAAATTGTTCTATTATGTTAAACTAATAAAGACTTTCATTTATTCATTCAGTACCATTTTTTGCATATTTTCTAAATTAGTTCTCTTCTGCTAAATGCCGTCGTAACAAGGCTTTCAATAGCTAAAAAAAATAGTAAATACAATAATAAAAGAAAATGGAGAATCTCAATTAGTTTAAATTCAATTAGTCGACTCCAGCCGACTTTATCTGAGCGTTACACAACGGAGATCTGACGGCTCAATTTAATTCACTCTCTACAAAAAAAAGTATAAAGTTAGTAAAGTAAATGGGAAAAAAAACTGAACACCAAGTAAAAAAAAAAACGCTGCAAATTATTTCACAATGATTTATTATTTCCAAGCAATTATACATTTAAAGTAACATACCTGTACCTTCCTAGTTACAAAGAAAAATAAATAAAAGATGATTCCAATTATTGGATTAAACTTCTTTTTTTTAATCATTAGTAATATGCTAAAAAAAATAGCATTACTTCAGTAACGCATTCAAAATTTAAAAACCAAACAAACGATATAACAATTGGAGTAGAACATATAAAAATATCTAGACCATATCTATGCTCCTAATTGTCCGATTTTAACAATTTGTTTTTTAGAAAATTCCTTAAACTTTTAAATAACAATATACAATAATAACAAAAAAGTGTTCGATTTTAACCATTTTTTTTTTTTTTTTTTTAGGAAATTCCATAAACTTTTAAAAAACAATTTCAACAAAAAAGTGTAAACTTTTTGAGTTAGTCGGAATTTAATTTTACCATCCCTCGTAACTTTTTTCCAGCTTCTTTTCGTTGAAGTATGTTATATAGATAAATTTAAAGGGCATGACTGGAGGACTTTGGAGGAAGCAGGAAAATGACTTTGGCGAAGGTTCATTGAAATCGGTATATTCGTTTAAGTGTTGGAGTGTATAGCAACGCAGGTTTTTCGGTTGAAATTTTGAAAGTGAAAGACGGATAGTAATGCCGATGAAGGAGGATCATCCTCGGGTGATTTCTGATTTTATATCCAAATTTGAAAAAAAAAATCGGTCCAGTAGTTTGAGAGAAAATGCGCTGATGGTGGACGGAAAAAAAAATGTTTATTTTTTTTTTTTTCGAATTCTACGCATCCTGAAACGTGAAACCTCAAATTTTGAGAGGCGGTTAAGTTTTTGAATTTTTTGGTCAATCACAATGGTTGATTATTGAACACAATAAACCAAAAAATAAAGAACAAATGTTGTATGCAAATATGGCTATAATTTTGTTTTAGTATTTTCAATAATAAACCATTGTAATCGTCCGAAAATTCGAAAATTTAACCCTCCCCTTAATATTTGAGGTTTAACGATATGAAGAATTCGAAATTCGAAAAAAAATTTCCCATCTGCGGCTTTTCTCCGATACTACTGGACCATTTTTTTTTTCAAATTGAAATCAAAGTCAGAGGTCTGTGTTGATAGGGATTCTGGCGCCTAAACGAATGTACCAATTCAGTGCGTTGATCGACCCTAAAAAATCCTAAAAAGCTTCAAATGAACTTAATTGTTGGAAATTTTGTCCAGAATTACCCTCCTCCCTTCTCCTCTCCCCAGAGTTTGGCTATTAAGAACTGTGACACGCTGTATAACAAATGACAATGATGAACACTGATCGATGAAAGGACACAATTATTTTACAATAAATAGGTGAAGAGAGATGAGTTGGACAAAACCATTAACAGAAAGAAAGTGCTGAATATTTCATAGGACTCTTCAACTTCTTCTGAAGACATTGAACCAGCGCTTCGGATCATCAATCTTCCTCGAGAAGTGGAGGTGATTTTCCAGTTGGTTGCGATGAGGATATAAAGAAATAAAGAAACAAGATAAACATTATTTTTTTTTACAATGGTTAATAATTTTTGTTTGTTTTGTAATTAGATATGATCAGTTTAAGTATATTATTAGGCCCGTGCGAACGGTTTATTATTCAATAATCAAATAATAAATTAATAAGAAAATAAAACAATGCAACATATCATAAAAGAAATCAATTGTTAATTTCTCGCTAAATATAATCGAAAAAAGAAACAAAAATTGATTTAAAACAATGTTTGGAACTAATATGTTTACAAAGTTCAATAAGCTGTATCTTTGCTGAAAATATTCCGATTTCGATGATTTTCTTTTCTTTTCGTAGAGACTTTATTAATCTTTTATATAATCATGAAGGGAAAAGTTAATTTTCGAGTTATTCGCAAATAATGTTTTTTTTCTTTCATAACTTGTTCGCCTAAAATTCATTTCGGGGTGATTGGATTATTTTGTCTGCCTGAAGGAGAAGGAAACCTTCGAAATTGGTGGCTCAATCTTGAGATTTGGTGAAGAATTAACGATGATATGGCTTGCCGATCAAAAACATCATCGATAAATAATATAAACTCCTCCTCTCTCGGTCACAGGAGCCTCAAGTTGACGAAACGACATATGTATTCAGTGACAGTAATACAATAAACGTAAGGTTTGGGCTTAAGAACTATCGAAATGAACTATCCGGGTCTTGCTGTAAACATCAAAATCTACATAGCCCGATTTGTCCAATATCGATCTACAGACTTACCACCGTTCCGGTATTGAAGCCTAGAAAATTGTTTATATCGACTTTATTTATTTTTGAAAGAAAAACAAAACCGAGAAGTAGTACGATTCGCTAAATCCCTGTGAAATTCTGGATCCAATGGTGCCCCATTCGTGATATTTGAGCATGACAGGTACCAAATCGTTTATATACCAACATAAACATATTTGGTATATAAACGATTTCGAGCCTTACTGTAATAATATCAACTGTTATGAATTACCACATGATGTTTATGTTAATTAGTTTAATATTTATGAATTCAATCACTCGGATTCTTAATTATTTATTACCTCATAGTAACTTGTGTTAACAATTAATTTATAATATTAATAAATGATTAATTTATAATCTTTGTTTATTCGATCTATCCTGATTTTCGGCCTTCCACGTGGTCTCATGAGCTGTATGTCCCGCCCATCTTAACCTCTTTGCCTTTAATATAACCGAGAATTCTTGCTAAACATTTTTTTTTTTTTTTAGTAAATTTCTTTATTTTGATAAATTCCAATCTATAACCAGACATACATATCTTGAGTTGATAATCTGGCCATTGCCAGAACTCCAATATATTCTTACAACAAGTCTCTGGGCCACTGCCGCTTCAACCTTCGAGGAGGATTGTAGGGATGATTAGAGCTAGAGAGGGATTGTGCAATTGGATTTGGATGATATGTTAGGTTTAGATGAAATTTGGAAATTTTTTGAGTTATAAGATCTAGAACAAATGGGATATTAAGGTCATGGTATAGGGTTTGTTTGGTTACATAGAACGGAGCATCAACTATTGTTCGAAGGACTTTGGACTGAAAGGATTGAATGCGTTTGATGTTAGGAAATTTTGCTGTCTCCCACAGTTCCAGTCGTAGGTCCAAGTTGATTTCAGTATTGTCTTGTAGATCAGTAGTTTGTTGTCAATTGAAAGTTGAGATTTTCTGTCCAGTAGTCTATATATGTATGTGGATTCCATGTCAATCTTCGTTCTAAGAGAAAGCCAAGATACCGGACTGTGTCTGATTAAGCAAGCTGGATGAAATTAAAGTGTACTGCTGGAGAGGAATTGCGTCGGAGAGTTAAGGTAATATGTTTGCATTTCGACTCATTCACTTTAATGCGCCATTCATCACACCAGTGCTCAATCAGTTCTATACTAAAATTGCTATAATTTAGGTAATATTTTGTATGTTACCTAATTTTCAGCACCATATGTAATATTACATTATAAACAAACAATATTATTTTGGTCGTATGCTCCCCGAAAACAATATATTTTAAACCTCTCTATATTGAGTTAGAGAATTGAAATTATAATTGCAAGTTGGTGTTAGAGAAATGCATTTATTTTCTCTTGACCTTCACCTGTGTCTTAGTTCATTTCTGCGTTTTTCTATTTTGCATGTCTAAATCCCGTCTTAATTTAGTGAAGGAATGAGAAATATGGTTTTCATAGCGGAGCAAATAAATAAATAAAAATTTATTCGAAAGTAATTACTAGAACTCTAAAATATATCTAAATAGAGTTTTTAAAGTTATTTTTAATTTTGTTTTCACGTTATTGATAGATTTCAAGGCGAGGATTACAAGATATTTTTCAATTTCAATTTATTAATTAATGCCATGTGTGCACAATTGTTGTGGGAAGGATGTAGGTTGTCGACGTTACTCAACTAAATCAAACGAATTAATTGATTGGGCATACAAACAGTTCAAATAGCAAACTGAAATTAGAGAATTCTAATATACAATAAAAATCCATTTAAATATTTTTTTTAAATCCTAGCAGTATTTCATTTCATTAAAATTTATTTTAAAAAGTAGGTTAAGCGCACCAATGATGGACATAGCTAATGAATTTTTTTTATTTTTTGGCTTATTGTCCGGTCGCCGTCCACGCATTTTCTTGAACCGATGTTTTTCAAATTTGTATTTAATATAAGAGGTCACCCGAGGATGATCCTCCTTCATCGACATTTCTATCCGCCTTTTCATTTCAAGATGGCGACCGAAAAACCTGCGTTGCTATAGACTGTAGCTCCTAAACAAATATACTGGTTTCAACGAAACTTAGCTAAAGTCTTCTTCTTTATTCCCTTTAAATTTACCTACATAAAATCCTTCAACGAAAAGAAGCTGGAAAAAAGTTAAGAGGGATGCTATAATTAGATTCCGAATAACTCAAAAAGTATACACTTTTTTGTTATTGTTATTTAAAAGTTTACGGAATTTCTATAAAACAAATCGTTAAAATCGGACAATTAGGAGCAAAGATAGGGTCTCTAGGAATTTTTTATATTTTTACTGTAAAGATTATATCCTTTGTTTTAGTTTTTGATTTTTATATGTGTTACAGACGTAATGCTAATTTTTTTAGCGTATTACTAATGATTAAACAAAATATTTAGTCCAAGAATTGGAATCACCTTTTATTTATTTTTCTTTGTCACTAGGAAGGTAATGTTACTTTAGATGTATAATTGTTTGGAAATAAAAAACCATTGTGAAATAATTTGCAGCGTTTTTGCACTAGTGATGGACACCCCGTAATTCATTTGTTCTAGAATGGATAGAGGGTAGTGTTGCCCAAAATCGGTCTTGATCTTGTAAACCAAGACCAACACCGTCTGTTGCAAAACTAAGACCTAGACGAAAAATAATATAAAGTAAAAAAAAATCGATTTTTTAAATAAAAATTGAGGCAAAATAGATACTGATACTTGATAATTTTAGTCACTATATGTAAAGAATTGGTGTAACCAAAATACTTTTGCATTTAACTCTTTTAAATTTTTCATTCAGACTTAGTTAATATTCTCATATCTAAAAAAAATATAGTAATATCTCTCTAGTAATAAGGTAAAATGTAATTGCAAGACTGTTACGAGAGTGTTGCTCACGACCAAGACTTAGACCAAGATTGAGTTTGCAAGACCAAGACTCGTCTCGGTCTCGCATTTGGGCAATGGTAATAGAGGATAGATACCAATAATAGACGTACCTCAGAAAAATTCTAAAATCTATATTTAACTATTTTTATAGCGATAAAGATAACATAACATAAATGTTGAACGAAATGAAGAGAAAAAAAAATTATTCTGAGACTACAGTCCCCTAAGAATAATAACAGAGTTACAAGTTTATGGGTATTAGTCTGGCTTAAAATAATAAAAAAAATACAAACTAATTAACTGTTGATTGTTATTGCAATTGTGCAGTACATTGAAATTAAACAGTATACAGATGCAAGCAATTTTACATGTTTACATAAGTTTGAATGTGGAGTAGGTGGTGGAACAGGAGTTGTTTGAAGGAATTTGTGGACGTATAGAGGTAGGAGGAAGAGAGTTCCGAAAGTAAGTAGCACGGATGACGAAGGATTTGCCGAAGAAAGTAGTTTTATGAGAGGAGATACATAAATCTATATGTTGAGAAATGGTATTAAGTGAGCGGGTAGATGAACGAAGTGTAAGGAGTTCCAGGATGTAGGGAGGATTTTTTGTTCTGAATATTTAGAAAAGGAAAACACCAAGGAGGAATTGTCGTCGGGAAGTAGGATAAAGCCACTTCAACTCGGTGTACCAGAATGAAACATGCGAAAGAGGGGGGATCCCGAAGATGTATCTTATGAAACAGTTCATGAGTTTCTTCATTCTCATTTCCAGCCTGACAGATAGCCCTCCATACACCAAACAGCCGTAGTCGAAGTGGGGGAATATAAGGGAGGTTACAAGGAGCTGTCTGATTTTTAGAGGAATACAATCACGTACTCTTAGGAGTACCCAACAGGAATGGCCATCTACTCGCATATTCGATATTATCTACTATCGATATCCTCCCTTCTATATTAAAATTAAAATTAAAACTCTCGTAACCAGAAAGCGCTAGGAATTATATATGAATCTGACCATTAGAAAAAATATATACGCATTTCAGTAAACTCATTTTATCCAAATTTTTTAGTTAGAATCTTCTCAAACCAATGCCACAGATTGTCAAAGAAATCTATGTAGGATTCAAATAAATTAGCATTTCGCTCAATCCGATCTATGGCTGAATGGAAGCCATAATTGGTTGAGTGGAAAGTTCTGGATAAAACTTAGGGTGACGAAGATGGACAGGAATTAGAAAATTAATTTTCTTAAATTAATTAAGCTGTGCATGTGTTTTATTTATTTTGTTATCATTCGGCTTATCTGTTATTTTAATTATCTTGTATATGACTTTATCTTTTTATTTTATTTTTTTTTTCTATTTCTCTTCTTACTTGTTTATTTTTATTGATTTTCCTTTCTTATGTACATATTGTGTGAATGAATACTATAGCCCTATTACCAATGTATTAATACTCAATAAGACAATAAATAAACATATTAAAAACAAAAACACAATAAAACAAAAAAGATAAACTATTTATTATAATTGAGTAAAACATACGTTTTGCCTCAATTAAGGGCATTAGCATTTGAGATGTCAGAGACTCATTCATAACATATATATATATATATATATATATATATATATATATATATATATATATATATATATATTATAAAAACAAAATAAAAAAAAATTACAAAAACATATTCGTACTTATTTACAATATTTACAGTCAGCCGAGAGAGCTCCAACTTCTGTGGTGGGTATCCAGTGGAGACTGAGAGGGCACTAAAGCCACATGCGCTCATGACTTAAGTGGAGAACCTGGCCATTGCCAGGACTCCAATGTCATGTTTAGAAAAGATCTCGAGGCCACTGCCGTTTCAACCTTCGAGGAGGATGTGCTAAGGGATCAGGATGATCGATTAGGTTCTGATGGAAATTTGAGAATCGGGATGGAATAACATCGAAGACATAGAGGATGTTAAGGTTATGATGTAGAGTTTTGTTTGTAATATAATAAGGAGCATTGAATATTGTACGAAGGACTTTTAGATTGGAAGGATTGGATGCTCGAAAGTTTAGCTGTGCCCCATAGTTCAAGACCATAGGTCCATATGGGTTTTAATATGGTCTTGTAAATTAATAATTTGTTTTCTATTGAGGGATTAGAGTTTCTGTTAAGTAGACTATATAATTGCTCATATTGTCGGTTCTTGTCTTATAAGTCTAGTAAATCTTTATTCATAAATCTTCAAATTTTTCTAAGGGTGCATATTGCCAAATAAAGTTTATAATATCGAAGAAAAATATTTATAAACCTTATGCATTTAATTAAAATCTTTATTTCATTTCGATGATTTTTTGGGAAATTTTTCCAGTTTTACGTCGACCATTATATAAAACGACAATATAATCTTTCATTTTTGGCGAAAATAACCTTGTGTAAAGTAAAAATAAGTTCTAGCACTTATTTTAAACAGTAAATGTATTTCTAAAAATAATAAAGAATAACTCCAGAACTCCCAGCCACTAAACATTTTACAAAGTTATTAGAATTGGGAAGGAAAAATCAAACGTTTTTTTTTTTTTTTTAAGATATACACTGTAATTGGCAGAAAATAAATTTTATTTAGTGGAAAGCATCATCAAGAATCATTTCAATAACATCATACGTCATTGATGACTCGAACATCAATATTGGCTTGTTTATGGCTGAACAGATTTCTGAATATATTATCCCATCATATATACATAAATAATCAGTATAATAAGTTTATACAGAATAGGTATTCAGCTATTGTAAGGTGGTCCCTTATAAATATTTTTCTGTTAGGTTGTAATTAAAACAGAGTAAATATTATCTGACTGTGTGCGTAGCTTCCCAAACGCCGTACACCACCATTGATCCCCGAAACGCTGATGTTTGCTTATTATTATTAAGCTAATTACTGAATATATTATCAGCTTGATTGGTATAAATTCGCTGAGTTTAGTTGTGTTAGTTTCAGAATAACATTGGTATCATCTTCAAAGTAAGTATGAATCGTTCATGATACTAGCTTTTTTAAATCATCATATTTCAAGTGATATTTGTATATTAGTATAAATCATTTAAATATTAATATAATGAAGATGAATTGTCGGAATTAATGTGAAACCGCGTAACTGTCAGCAACTTCACGGTAGTTTATTAAATTTTTTTTATTTATTTAGACATATAATATTCTGTCACAGGGGACAATAATTATATTGATAAATGAACACATTCACACCGTATATACAAAAAAGAAACAAAATTAACAAAAGTAAAATAATAAATAAAAACTATATACAATAAAAAAATAAAATAACCTCAATATAAGTAAATTAAAAACATAAAAATACAGTCATACCTATATACAATATATACAATCAGGCGGGGAACCCAAATCCCTGCGCTACTCTCTCAACCGCCTCACTGGTGCTAAAGCCGGTGGAGTTTGAGCGAGAGCGCTTTAGCCACATACACTCATGTCTTGAGTGGAGAATCTGGCCATTGCCAGGACTCCAAACTAAATAATATAAAAGATATCTGGGCCACTGCCGCTTCAACCTTCGAGAAGGGTTGTAGGGATGAGTGGAACTAGATAGAGATTGGGCTAGTGGATTTGGATGATTGATAAGGTTCTGATGGAATTTTGAAAATTTTTCAGGGATAAGGTCAAGGACAAATGGGATATTAAGGTTATGATGGAGGGTTTTGTTGGTTACATAGAACGGAGCATCGACTATTGTTCGGAGGACTTTGGATTGAAAGGATTGAATGTTAGAGAATTTTGCTGTCCCCCAAAGTTCAAGTCCGTAGGTCCAAATGGGTTTCAGGATTGTCTTGTAGATCAGTAATTTGTTGTCAATTGAAAGTTGAGATTTTCTGGTCAGTAGTCTGTATAATTGGCAGTATCGTCGGTTAAGTTCTTGTCTTTTAAGTCTAGTATGTGGGTTCCACGATAGTCTTCGGTCTAAGATAAAAGCCAAGATACCGGACTGTGTCTGAAAAAGGAAGCTGGATGGAATTAAAGTGGACTGATGGACAGGATCTGGAGTGTGAAGGTAATGTGTTTGCATTTGGATTTGTTTACTTTGATGCGCCATTTATTACACCAGTGCTCAATCATGGAGAGATGCCTTTGAAGATTTAAAGATGTTACTTCGGGATCTGAGTTGGATGATAGGATGGTCATCAGCAAATGTTGCCAGGAAGGTATTGGGATGGACAGGGATATCGACGGTAAAAAGGATATAAAGGACGGGGCCCATAGGTTATTATTTATTAATAAAATTGGCCTCAATGTTCTTAACTTTAAAATAAGCTGTATGAATAGATAAATTAAAAATATGATTATAAAAATAATTAGTATGAACTATAATAAATGAAGGTTATTTATTCACGTTGGTGAATAAATATATACAGCCAGTATATATTTTGATGAAATAAGGTAAGACTTCATTCTTATTTCTAATAATAAATCTTCAAAATTGAATTTTTATTTTTATTTATTTATTTATTTTTATTATCCAACGTTTCAACCTTTTAAGCTATTTTAAAGGAAACAAAAATCTTAAAAATGAAATGTCATTATGTTGCTATAGTTCATACTAAATATTTTTATAATCATATTTTAAATTTATCTATTTATATATCTTAATGATGTAGAGATGGTTGAACCTTGTTATAATATGAGAAGGAGTTGATCGGGGGGTGCGGTCAAATAAATACTAAAATAAACAAGTAGAATTATTTTGCCGACGTTTTGACCCACTTTGCAGGTATCCATCAGGGCTATAAAAGATACAAAACATGGTGGAATTTTTTAGTATCTGAAATATTTTGATCCATATGCTCAACTAACCTTATCATTTGGTTTTCAACACTATTTTTTTCCTTTTTACCTCCCTAACACGTCGACATGTTAAGATACAATTTTGAATTATAGTCTATTACAGAGATGTGTAGTGTGTTATGAATAATGGGTTAGTGTTATGGATACTAAAAAAAGATAAAAAAAAAAAAGAAGTTTCAAAATTATCATTAGATAATATAAAAAAATAGATAATATAAAAAGCCAATTTTTTTCTGCTATCCCAGGTTCAAATATTTGTAGACAACAATTTACCAATTTAACAACAATTTACCAAAATATATAAGCAGGTTTATTATCTCTTTGCTCGGACAGGGAAAGTTATCATTTCTGTAGCCTAATTAATTTATAATTAAATTATATTTTAATGTACTTTACTGTATATAATGTTTTAAACTTTTTATTACATATTGTTCTTTTTTAATACAAATTACTAGCAAATTATTTTCTTAATATTTATTTATTTTCCAGAGAAATGAAGGTGATTCTGGTTTCATTCTTGTTTATCGGCGTGGCCTGGGGAAACCTCAGCTGTAGCTGTGGCTGGAGAAATGCGGTAATTATTTAATACTTTAATAATTATTAAAAATAATTTATCCCAGCAAATAAACTTTTCCGAATTTTTCCTAACTGCAATGAACTGATCCTTACTCATTTTGGTTCGAGAAAAATGAATAAGGTATTAAAAACAATTGTATTAGCTTATATTTTCAAGATTAGTAATACGCATACTACTTAGATATGGTCTGATAACGATTTTACAAGGGAAATAAAAATCTTCCATCACGATTTTGTGTACAATACAAAATCATTATCAATATAGTCCGAATTTATGAATAAATATGAAATTCCACTTAAAACAATAGTTTCTGCAGCCGGGTCAAGTGATGACTTCATCATTAAGTTTCATTTTTGCCTATACCTTGTACGTTAAATCCGGAAAATGTCTATAGGAAGTCCTGCAGTTGTCTGCTATATTGGTTCTTCCGACTGTTATAGCTGCGGCATCGAAGGAATTATTATTATTGTAATGGCGCTACGGACCTGCAAGAAACCGGCCTTCCTCCACTACAGCCAACCAATCTCCACGGTCTTGTGATACTTACCTCCATCTTCGAACACTCAGCCACCTCAGATCGTCCTTCACATCCACGAGTCATCTGATTCGAGGGCGTTCCTACTTCTTTTGCCATCCGGCTTCTCATGCATCATCCTCTTTGGCATTCTTTGGTCTGACATTCTTTCCACATGACCTAACCATGATACTGGCTCTTTTTGCCACAATATCAGGTTCACCATAAAGTTCTCGCAGTTCCTCATTATAGGGATATATGATCTCCTTGCTTACTTATGCAAGTAAATCTTTCATTCAACCCCATTCTTCTGACATCCACTTTTTGTCCTACCGAACTGATGTTTTTGAAAAGTCCTCATCCCAATCTTCTTATCTGTTACAAGTCCTTCTTATCTGTAGTGCTGTCCAAATGCGAGACCGAGACGAGTCTTGTTCTTGCGCACTCAGTCTTAGCCTTGGTTTTGGTTTGGCCTATTTCTCTCTCGCATGAGTCTCGCAGTTATCTATTAATCTATTACTATAGATATATTACTGTAATTTTTCAGATATAGGAAACCTAACTAAGTCTGAATGAAAAATTGGAATAGTTAAATGCAAGAGTATATTGCTTATAACAATTCTTTACTCCAGTCTTGGTATTGGTCTTGCAATAGTCAGGCGGTCTTGGTCTTGGTCTTGCAAATTGCAAAACCAAGACCGACTTTGGGCAACACTACTTTCCTGAAATTTTATCCTCCCGCTCACGCACCCATGGTTTCCTCCTTTTTAACTACTTGCTTATTGTCATTTTCTTTCTTCGTCAGAGATATTATTTCCAACGATTCTTTCAGGGCAGGATAGTCGGAGGAAAGGATGCCGGAAAGAACGAGTACCCATGGATCGTCGCCTTTCAGACCGTACAGAGCACCTGGACGTTTTGCGGAGGAGCTATAGTCACACCTTGGCATGTCGTAACCGCCGCGCACTGCTTCGAAGATGTTGAGGCCAAAGACCTAGTTGTCGTGGTCGGAGCGCACGATGTGAACAGCAGTGAGTATCTGCACAAAATGGTGAAATAAATAATTTAAAGTTTATATTCATTAATATCTTGTACTTTTTTAGAATATGAGTATGCTTCAAGCCGCCACCGTGCCGAAAAGATCATAATACATCCACAATACAATAGTAAAACTACTGTCAACGACATCGCCATCGTCGTGACTTCCACCGAAATCAAATATAACAAGTTCGTCGGCCCGGCTTGCATGCCCAGCGGAGTGTTAGGAAACGAAATGGTCGGTCAAATGCTGAAGGCTATTGGTAAGTAGAATATGATAACCTTATTGAAGGGTATTTTACCATTAGGGGAAATGGTTTTTTAGGAACATAGGTATGAAAATGGTTTCACAAATGGAGAATTAACATCAATCCCAGCAAGTCAACTCATGTTAGCTTCTCCCTGATGAAGATCTCGTGTCCTGCTGTGACAATAGACAATGAGCCAGTTCCCTCAAAAACACACGTACGTATCTCGGACTATACTTGGACAAAAAACTCACCTGGAACATTCACACTAAATTAAAAAAACAAGAACTGACCAGAGGATACAAACAACTGTCACATATTTTAGACTGCAGATCTCCACTCAACTTACTTAACAAGCGACTAATCTACACCACTATACTAAGTCCTATTTAGACATACAGAGCAGTACTTTAGGGTTCCGCAAAACATACACACATAAACAAAATTCAAACCACACAATCCAAAATACTCCGTAAAATCGTCAATGCTCCTTGGTTTATTTCAAATCACACCATGCACACAGACATGAACATACCAAAAGTATAATCCTACATACACAACATTTCACTCCTATACTCTCAATCATCGAAATCCACTCGTTCTATCTCTATCTTCCCCCCTGTTACCTGGTGAGCCTCAAAGACGACTAAAAAGGCAGTGGCCTAAAGATCTGCTGAAAAGTTAAGAAAATATCAGGAATTCAAGAAGATATAATTAACGCCAACACATTTGCTTGATGCGTTCCAACGCAGTGGCAAATTTAAAATAACAAAAAAAAAAGGTATGAAAAAGCAGAACCTCCAGAAAACAAAAAAAATATTAAGCTACTCTTAAGTAGCTTAATATATGTGCAAGTGGACGGTGCTGAGACTGTCGGTGTGTCCTTGGCCTGATCGAAGCTCTATTTTTTAAAATTCTAGCTTTGAAGAGGATCCCATCGTTGACTTATAAAAAGAAAATACTGGGATCGAAACGTCAAAAACATAGAAGAAATGAACATTCAATAGTTTATTAAATAATTAATAAGTGACCTTATTCCCAATTAAATAGCAAGTTTAAATATATATATATATATATATATATATATATATATATATATATATATATATATATATATATATATATATATATATTTAAACTATATGTATTTCATATTTAAACTATATTAAGACCAATCCTTAACAGACTGAACATAGTATTTTAAATAACAATGCAAATTTATTATTTCCGAATTATTATGATAAATGTGTGGGTATTAAGTTGAATTTTGTCTAAACAACAATTTCGGGGTTTGAAAAAAGTAGTTTATTAGCTTGCATTAGTCTCTCTGTATAAGTGCTTGTTTTTTTTTTTCAAGAAAACAAAAAAACAAATAAAGTATGCCCACAGAAGAAGTTTGAAAAAAATATGATTAAGTATAAATATTTTTAAAGATAGAATAACATATGTTAATGTACCGAGCCATGTTTTATCTCCACAAACAAAAGCCAGGGATGCCCACTCTCCCTTCCCCAAGGTCAATGGCGCAAGAACCTTCATCTTCCAAGATATTTTATTACTCACCTTTTCTTAAAAACAGAGCAAAGGAAAGTAGAATTAGATCAATCGTAGATAATATACAATTACACTCCATTTTCTTCCATGTTTTCCTCTTATCCATTATTCTGAAACTTTTCATTCCAACAATTCATAACTCCGTTGAAATGTCTCCCCACCCACAAAAATTCAAAAACATGTCTAAATATGCTTCCCTCAAATATTTTGATGGAGCACCTTGCACCATAAAATCTCCTTTTGGACACCCCTGACAAAAACTATACCCATAACTATATAATGTTTTTAACATTCTAGGTTGGGGAAGATACGACCCTGACAGACCCTACGCAGACAGGATAAAGAAACTGAAAGAAGTCGATCTAGAAATTATATCTACTCAGGAATGCAAAAAGCACTGGTCTGTTAACGCAGCCCAAATCTGCACATACACTCCGAGAAAGGACACATGCAAGGTAAGTCGAAAATTTGATTTAGAAGTTCGTGAAACTATAAGCGGTATAAGTTGTCTACACATAAAGCCGAAAATGGTTTATCGTATGTTTTCTATAATCTGTGATACATCGGATATTGAATCATGCTTTGTTATGCTACACTAATGTCTGCCCCTGAAGTGTTTACTAAGAGATCTGGAATAAAAATCAGGGAATAGAGCTATCAAACAAAAGAGATTTTTCTTAGTTGACTGGCTGAAAATACGAATGTAATGAAACTAAAGTAGTACAAACAATTGATAATGTTTAAAAAAAAAAATATAATAATAATAAGCTTCATTGGCATGAATAGATTTGACAAAGTTTCTTCCTTAGGGAGAAATTTTGATGGAGTACAGCACAAGAGAGTATATATTTTCACTTATTTTAAAACATGTAAAATAAAACAGAACATATCACACTTTCCTTCATAGAATAAATATATAAGGCCTAAGATAAAAAAAAACTTTATATCAAACTAAACAAAGACTTCATCGTCGCTAATGAACTTGGCAGTAGATGCGACGTTAAAAAATCGAATGCGGTGCGCGCATCTCACAACTTTCACTTACCACCCTCTTCTTCGCAGAAATAATTATTTTCAGACAAAGGGGAAGAAATATTAAAAATTATAGACGCTATATTTATTTCTATTTCATTGCGGATACTTTTATTTGTATAAATATCCTTATATACACAAATTTTTATATATATAACTTAAATATTAAATAATACCAACGATAGCATTTATGAAAACCGCATATTTATATTTATATAATATTGTCGGAGTCCGTATTATATTAAGCTCATGTTAGGTATGGAAGCGTGTTCTAATCTTTCGATCGAGCTCGGATGCTCTCGTATTGCTTTGGTTCCTCAATTACAACTAATCTCCGTAACGATCTCTTATTTCTCTTTCAGTTAATTATCAAAATCTTTCAAATTGTATATTTTATATTAATGTGAAATTTTCAATTTTTTCAAATAAAAAAAATATATATATATATATATATATATATATATATATATATATATATATATATATATATATACTTTATAGAAAGCTAATATTGAAAATTAACCATTTAAGCCCTGTTAAAGAATATCGATCAGAATAAAAACTGCATTTTATTTAAAACGGCTTAGTTTCATACTGATGTAATGAATTTAATCAAAATCGTTAGAGCGGTTTTCGAGAAAAATCGTAAAAATGTGTTTAGTCCATGATATAAAGTGCCTCTTTCGGTTAACTGATTTTGACGAAAAATGTGCTGTAACATCCCTAGCATATAAAAACCTTAAATATGCTTTTTCACTTCCGTACGACTTTTCGTTTTTGAGCTATACTGTTAACACACACACAATTTTGCGGGATTCGGTTATTTGGCTCAGGGGATCTCAAAACGATTATTTTCATTGATAACTGAGATTCGAAAATTTTAACGATCGCATTACTTTCCTTTACTATATATTTCATCGTGAAAGTAAAAACAGAAAAAAAAAAAAAAGGATTCACAATTTCATTAGCGAATAATTCAAAATGTTCTCAATTTTGGTTCATTCAATCCATAAATATATGTAAGCTTGTGAATATCTATAAAGAATCATGCCCGATAAGATATTTTATTGCATTTTTATGAACATTTTTTTCGGTCTATTATGACAAGTTTATATTTGGCATATTGCTATATTATAAGTACAATCTTGAAATGGAACAATTTGTATTGAC
Source organism: Nezara viridula (assembly GCA_928085145.1). Lineage (NCBI taxonomy): Eukaryota > Metazoa > Arthropoda > Insecta > Hemiptera > Pentatomidae > Nezara > Nezara viridula. The sequence continues at coordinate 23,896,191 of OV725083.1, forward strand.
CGAAGGAGCATAGTTGTTTCATATATTTTTTCGAAAAAAAATTCGATGAATTTTGGTTTAGACGGAGTAAGTGGAGCATTGGTAAAGAATACTTTAGGGCAGGATGTAATAACTTTGGTAGATTGAGGCTTTAATGCCCGTAATGAATAATTGCACAAAGAGTTCTGTAACAACCAACATATTTCAAAAATAATACATTATTATTTAAAAAAAAAAAAAAAAAAAAACTTGTACCACTACAACCCATGAAGGGTCTTGGGTGAAGTACTATGTGAGGAAGTACTGTTTCAAGGCAAACGGGTTGTGCAAGGGACCGATATTACACTCAACCGCCAGGTTTTCCCCCTTAATTATTTTTTATAATTAAGAGTACCCACTTTATAGAGGCTGGGTGTGTCCCAGGAAGGTCTCCCGATCCCAGGGTCGATCCACGGCTAATGAAAAATTACTAGTCATTAGCCGGATTCGAACCCAGGACCTTGAGCTCTGGAAGTCAGTGCTCACCCACTGAGCTATCCCGCTCCCATACATTATTATTACCGATCATATAATAATAATATAACCACTTCCTGATAACAGGGAGACTCTGGTGGTCCATTGACCTGGTTGGACCCGGAGACTAACAGATTCACTTTGGCAGCAGTCGTCTCATACGGACCTAAGGAATGTGGCAATGTTGCTGTACCTGGTGTCAACACAAACGTTTCGGCCTACCTCAAGTGGATCGACTATCACATTTCACGTAATTATATTTCAAATATATTAAATTAACTAAATAATATAAATATATAACAAAGCATGAGATTAATTTTTGTTATTCTCAATTTCAGAAACCAAGAGCCAAGCAAAGACCTGCCACAAATAATAATTTGGATTCAACTTACAATTAGAAATAAATTAATGAAATTTCTAAGTAAAAATGTTGTTTTATTTCTTTATTTGTATGCCTCTGCCCGCTAGGGTCATTGGCAATCGTCAATTCACTCACGCTTTTCATATTCTATTATAAAATCCAATAGTTTTCAAGAAGTCCAGCAAGACTTCGACTTCTCTCTCCGCATCCTGCAATACTTGCCGGATAGTCTCATGCATGTTTAGGTTCTTTAGGATAACTGCATAATGTGTGCAATCCACGAGTATGTGGTTCACAGTTCTAAGAGAATTCACAGTGACCAATTCTAAGGCGGGACAGGATAATTTCCTCTCTTCTAGACCCCCTATTACTCGTACGCCATTTTGCACTATTGGGTTTAACCAGAGCAAGTTTGGAGGGGTTCCTTCTCCATGTTTCATTCCATTGAGCGATTATTTGGAGTTTCGCTTGCCTCACCCAGTCCTCCCGAGGAACATAATCAATTGATTTTATCTCATGGTTAACTTGCGTACGAGCCATTCGAGATGCAACGTTTGCCTGTTCGTTTCCGTGTATACCAAAGTGGGATGGAGCCCAAATGAAATGTATTACGTTTCCTGCCCTTGTACTGATCCAAATTGGTTCTAAAATATCCTAAATATCTAACAAAATGTTGTTGTTTTTCCTGTTACCAACATTATCCTACTATAAATGTTGCATTATTGATAAATTTTTCAAAAAAATATTTTAGCAAAGATGATCCATTATTTCATTTAAGGCAGAGTACCACAAACAGTGATATCCAAGAATTGCTACTTAATACCCCAACTGTAAAAAAATAAATAAATAACCTTATTGCTTATGGTTTATTTAATACTACATATACTAGGTAAGAAAAGTATTGCGATCGGGTCAAATAAACAGTACACATTTTACCTAACTAACTCCCAGCGTTTGGCCATGAAGAACAGAGATACCCTGTTCAGGAAGAGGGAGTTATTCAAGAGCAGAGGAATGAAAAAATCGATAAACTACCTCCCAGTGTACTGTATCAAAGCTAATTACCGAAGAGAATTAAAAAAAATGACTGAATTATGATGAAGATAATCCACACCATTTAGCAGTCTAATTAGTTGTTATTTATCAAACGTTCCAATAAAAAACTACCTAGATAAATCACCTATTTCAGAGTCTCACACGATTTATTTTAGGAGACCATAATAGTAAAAAATTTAACATAGAGGCAGTAAAAATTATCTTTGTTATATTAATATAATAGTGCTCTATAAATCCTATGAGTGAAAATTGATTTTTTATAGTCCGTGGTACAGACCCTTTTTATCAAATTATTAACACCCGCTTGAAACTTCGTAAATAGCTTTATCTCATCGTAACCTAGAAATATTTTATTTACGAAAATTCTTGGAATTGGAGCATTTTCAATCTGGAGGAGTGCAAACTTAGTATATTTAATTAGTTAGTAAAAACCTTTTAATACATATTTGCTTGCCAATTGGATCGTAAGATCATTTGATCACAAAATTGATAAAAAAGGTGGTCTACAAAAAATATTACGCCGTTTGTCCTATATTATTTTTAGAATTTGGTGGTGTATGTCATGTCAAACGGCCAAATATTTTTTAAGTCCATCTTTTTCCACGATTTTCTTTCTAAATTATCTTACGATTTAAGTGGAAAGCAATTGGGTATTTACGAGTTTTTGATACCTAATTAAACATACAAACTTGGCCTCCCTCCAGATTAAAAATACCCCAATTTCGAGGATGTCCGTAAATAAAATATTTCTAGGTTACGATGAGATGACGCTATTTACGAAGTTTCAGGCGGATGTTAATAATTTGATAAAAAGGGGTCTGTACCGCGAACTATTATAATGTGATTTTTATAGTTCTTTATGAATAATCGTTTTTTAATTTGTAAAACTGACCATTTTTGAAGTGAAAACTTCAATAGGCGCATTTTCGTACTATTTTTCTGAAGAGTAAATTAGATTTAGTCGTCATATCTCCGATGTGTAACGCTCGGGCAAAGTCGACTAATTTAAGTATTTTTTCATATGGATTAAAATATCTCAAAAACTAAAAATCGGACCTGCATATTGTTAGCTCGGGAAATGTTCATACTTTCATCCTGTTTGTAATGAGTTATTATTCAAAATTATATCTTAAAGCGATGTCGTGTTAGGGATACGAAAAAGAAAAAAATAGTGTGTAAAACCAAATGAAAACTTTTATTGAAGGCAGTAAAATATAAAATAGCAGAGGGTAGTAAAATGTAAAATTATACTAATGAATCATAAAGAAATGATTAGTTTTTATGTTCTCTCCTGTAAAACAATCAATTTTTATATACTTCAGTATGCGCAGAGTGTAGAATATCAGAGGATCATCAAATATGCTATCTGCAAATGCGAAACTTTTTCGCATTTTAGTATTTGCTGATCAAAAAACCTCGTGGTTATCAAGTCGGTATATGTTGAGCAGTTACTGAATTTTCGAAAAGATTTTATTCTCATAAGAAAATTTTTAGAAGTTTTAATATAAATATTTTTTAGCAAATGAAAACGGTGAGGAAGCTGCACTGACTTTACTTGGCACACGTTTTTTTAGTTTTCACTCTATTGATGATCTTACACATGAAACCAACGCTCGGGTAAAGTTGGCTGGATTCGACTAATTGAAGTATTTTTGCATGTGGATTAAAATATCTCAAAAACTAAAATTCGGACCTGCGTATGAAATGTTCATACTTTCATCCTCTTTGTAATGGGCTATTATTCAAATTGTATCTTAAAGCGATGCCGTGTTAGGAAGACGAAAAGGAAAAAGTAGTGTCGAAAACCAAGTGAAAAGGAGTTTTATTGAAAATATGGATTAAAATATCTCAGAAACTAAAAATCGGATCTCCATATTGTAAGTGAGGAAAATGTTCAGAATTTCATACTCTCTGTAATGGGCTATAATTGAAAATTATATATTAACGCGACTCTGTATTAGAGAGGAGAAAAGAAAAAAATTGTCGAAAATCAAATGAGAACCAGCTTTATTGAAGATATGGATTAAAATATCTCAGAAACTAAAATTCGGATCTGCATACGGATCTGTTTTTTGTAATCAGCATTTCATCCTCTTTATAATGAGCTATTATTTATAATTTATATTTCATATTATTAACCCCACCTTGAAGTTTATTCATTTTTATCGTGTGCTGTAAAGCACACTCCTTGGTTTTTTTTATTTGGAGATAAAATAGTATTATTTATAAAGTAGGTGATAATGTTTCTTTTTTTCTCCATAGAGGTGGATAGAAGTATTATCAGAGTTTAATAATTAATTAAAATCTTAAAATATAATATAAAAATGTTATAAAAATATGTAGATACTGATTACTAATAAATGGCGTCGAAGGATAGCAAATAACACTAAAGACAGAGGTTAAGGAAGGAAGGAAACATTTGAGGTCGGATATTGCATCCGCGTCGTGTCACCCTCCCCTCTCTATATATAGCCTTCTCTATCCACTGTGTTTTATTTCTTTGATCAACTATATTGAATTGATAATACAATTATAAATTACATAATAATAATAATAAATCTATAATTTATAATAAGTGTAGAGAAATAATTGACTGTAGATAATATCGCTGAGAAGTTTGTTTGCTTGTTTCGATGTCTAGGCGCAAAACATCCAGGTCATAAGCGCCCGATCAACTAAATAACATCATTTAATACTATTTGGATGATTGGTACAAAAAAATGAAAAATAAAATACATAATTGGTAATTGGTTGACTGTCGTGGATAATGAAGAGAAGAATAGTTGGGGTGCTCAGTCAAAAAAGGAAGGCAAAAAATAAATTATAATATTTATTTTTTACATATGCCGACGTTTCGACCTGAAGTTCAGGCCTTCATCAGGGCTTTCTCCTTAAGTGTCAAGGGGAGAATGATTCTCCCCTTGACACTTAAGGAGAAAGCCCTGATGGAGGCCTGAACTTCAGGTCGAAACGTCGGCATATGTAAAAAATAAATATTATAATTTATTTTTTGCCTTCCTTTTTTGACTGAGCACCCTAACTATTCTTCTCTTCAAAAAATAAAATAAATAAAGAAATGGATTGATAGAATAAAATAAATAAATAAGGATAATAATATACATTTATAGGTAATAAGATGTATAAAAAATGTATAAATAAATAAACTTTAAAAAATAGCAGTAGAATCAATAAGTGAATTGTGATTAATAAACAAATGAATTTAAAATGAAATGAAATCAAGTGAAAAAATAAATAAATAATAATAAGAGAAAATATAATAAAAATAAATAGATTAAAAAAAATTAATAAATAAAAAAAGCCTGTGTTTTTTAAGTCTTTCACTATCCAGGAACTTGATGACTTTGGTAACGATTTCTTCTCGATTTCCCAGGGATGCTGATATATTCTGGGGTATTCCAAAATCTTTTAATCTTGCGGTGTAAAAAGGGCATTCTTCCAAAATATGTTTATTAAGTTAGTGATTGGTTACACTTTTGACATCGGGGGATAGAATCTTTTGTTATGAGGTGGAGGTGAGTCAGTCTAGTATGTCCGATCCTCAGCCGCGTGAGGACGACCTCTTGTCTACGACTGCTGCGTCTGGAGCTGGTCCACGGTTGCACCTCTTTCTTTATTGTTTTTTATTGCTAGGTGCGCTGTTGTCCGTCTTTGCCATTCTTGGAATATGGTTTCTCTCTGAATTCGCTGAGAAGTTATTCGGGGGTTGCGTGCATGCGCAACCGAATTAACGAAAAAACGAAAGTAAAAAATCCAGTGCATGATGAACATAAATATCACTACTGTTAGTGCAAAAGACCGTATGTAAAAATTGAATGTTTTATAGGAGAGCATAAGAACTAATTGTTTCTTTATTATTTATTAGTATAATTTCATATTTTATTATATATCGTAGCAGACTGTTTATATCAGCTGCAGACTACGAAATGCCACAAATAGAATAAAATATGACAATATTTACAAACGACCTTTTGCACTAACAGTATTGATATATAATTAGTAGGAGAAATTCAACTTTTTATTTGTTCCGAATCAAAGCCAATATAAAAATATGTGTGAAGTTCACACAACTTTAATATTTGATATTTAAGGATGAAATCGAGATCATGATGAGCTAGTTGAACTTCGATAAAAATAAACACAATCACAAATAAGACTTTTTGTATACAAAACTCAGACTAAAAATTAATTTAAATTTTCAGAACATTGCACGAAATCTAAGTAACGTGAGTAAGTTTCATGCCAGTGACGTTCAGAATCGACCAAACAATACAGTATAAATTAACGTTTAGAATAAAACCTAAAATTTTATAACCACATACAAATATTACGTTAACCTTATTCCCATTCCAGATGATCAATGTCTTCCACATTTCACAGTTATTATATTGTTAACAATTATTTTATTAATTTTAATTATTAAACGGGATTCAATGAAATTGATACCAGGTAATTCCTATACTATTCTCTAAATTTCCTCCAAGTTTGAGTCATATCGAACTATAGGCGTGTAAAACAATAAATTTCCTGATCTGAAAGCGGAAGTATATATATATATATTTTTTTTTTTTTTTTGAGTATTTGACAAAATTTGTTAAAATTCATACATACTTTATTATCTGTTTACCTATTCCCTAACTTCCCTCCATATTTTAGCCAAATCGAACTGGCGATTTAAGAGATATGGACATATCAAGTAAAACACGTTTGCTCATATATAAGAGAAGTAGTGGACAGAATTCAATAAAATTGACAATACATTATTTTTTTCATCAATATCTACATTTTATCTAACTTTGAGCCAAATCGACGTGATGTTTCTGAAATATAGGTATATCTAAAAAAAATACGTTTGCGCGTTGTAGGAAGTGCTTTCCTACCTTATATATAATTTAGGACATAAAAAATAAACAAAAAATAAATAGTTTCATTCGCGTGCCTTCCTGCCACGAAAAGTACATACTATTCAATATAATTCGGGAAATAGTGGTGGGTAAATATAATAATTAAATTAAATATATTTACCTTGTAATTATAGAAATTATAAATATTCACCAGCAGTTCATAAAATGTTATTTACATAAATAAATAATATGTAGATGTAAAGTGCCAATGCACAAAAACGATAGTTACAACAAAACTCGAAAATATTTTCTTATTTGTGTATGTTTTATTTTATTTTTATTTTCATTTAAATAATGTTGTTGTTTTTTATTTCGTTTTTTCTCAAAATTTTATTTTATTTTTACTTGTTTTAATTTAATTTCACTGAAGATACTGTATATATTCTTTAATATTGATTAATGTAATTTTTGGCCAGATGTAGTTTTAACTTTTTTGTTCATATCTGTTATTCATAAGGGACCTTGTCCCAGAATAAAGTTTACTTTCTATCTATCTATCTATCTATTGAATTAATTTGCAATATGTTACCAACCCCTAACACACACACACACACATACACACACACACACACACACACGCGCGCTCGCGTGTGTGTGTGTGTGTGTGTGTTAGGGGTTGGTAACATATTGCAAATTAATTCAATAGATAGATAGATAGATAGAAAGTAAACTTTATTCTGGGACAAGGTCCCTTATGATATATATATATATATATATATATATATATATATATATATATATATATATATATATATATATATGTATATATACTACTGGTATTGTTGTTTAAGAAAGTGTCGACATCGTTACTGAAAGAGTACAATTCAGGAAGTAAGTAAAAATTGTGTACTCGAATCGTGGGAACACGGCGTCGCGTTGAGATACAATTTTGCGTAATAGCTCATTACAAAGGGATGAAATGAAGAACATTTCCCTTGCTTACAGTATGCAGGTCCGATTTTTAGTTTCTCAGATATTTGAATCAATTTCTTTCATGCAACTCGTTATCGTTTGGTGTTCAACATTAGTTTTTCCTTTTGCCTTCCTAAAACGGGGTCCCGTTAAGGTACAATTTTGAATAATAACCCATTAGAGAAAGAACGAAATGATGAATATTACCCTTGCTTACAGTATGCAGATCCAATTTTTAGTTTCTGAGAAATTTTAATGCATATATTCTATAAATGTCGTTAATATTCGGTTTTCGATGCTTTTCAGAACCGAAAAAGGGATTTTTAGTACTAATTTATACCTGTATATAGTGGATTACCCAAAAATCTAATACAAAAAATTCCTATTTTTTAAAAATATATTTCTTTTTATACCATTTTTGAATCACTAACATAATATTATTTAATTTAATCTTTCCTCAGAGATGAAGGTGCTCCTTCCTTGTTTGTTATTTTTCGGCTTAGCACAGGCTGACTTGAGTTGCAACTGTGGTTGGAGAAACACTGTATGTCTTTCCCAGTTTCCAAATCATCATTCTATGTTAAATGATTATCATACAGTTTGATAACTTTCAGGGCAGGATCATCGGAGGAAGAGAGGCTATGAAGAGCGAGTATCCCTGGATGGCCGCCTTGATCAAAAAAGAAAAAGGATATCAGTTCTGCGGAGGAACCATCGTCACTCCATATCACATCCTCACAGCATAACATTGCGTATTTAATCAGTGAGCAGAAGAAATAGCTGTTGTTGTTGGAGCCCACGATATTAAAAACAGTGAGTACACATTTTACAAAACCTTTCTATATAATGATAATAGTTGATAATGTAAATTAACATTTAGCCCCCATATATCACAATAGCTTTTAATTTCATTAACCGTTTATTGCATTGTTGATGGGTCATTAGCAAGTAATATTATGTTATCTGCGAACATTAGAATCGATAAATTGTGTAATATTCGCAGCAGACATAGTATTACTTGCCAATTACCCATCAACAATGCAACATACGGTTAATAAAGTAGAAAGCTATTGTGATATATGGGGACTAAATGTTAATTTGGAAAAATCTAAAATAATCATATTCCGCAAAGGGGGTAAACTATCGAAAAAAGAAACTTGGAATTACAAACACGCAAAAATTGAAAAAGTAAAAGTCTATAAATATCATGGATTTAAGATTACTCCGCAATTACATGAGTATTTGGTGGAAATCAGAGTTGAAAAATTTAGTGTTTTAAGAACATGGAAAAGACTACTAAAGAGCAATAATTTTCTCCTTAATTCCAAATACAATGTGTATAATTCAATATCCTGAGCTATTGTAAGTTACTCAGCAGAAACATAGAGCTTCGAGTTCCCAAATGATAACCCTGATAGCATATTTGCTTAATACAACAGTAAATAGCAAATGCTGTACCCTGGAAGTAAAAAATACCTTGTCCATATTTGTATTGGTTAAAAATGTCTTTAGACGCATTTTGCACTTCTTTTGTGGAGAGTGAATTATAGCTCTTTAATGAGCTATTATTCAAAATTGCATTTTATTGCTACGCCATGTCAGAGAGGCAAAATGGTGTCGAAAACCAAATGGTAACGAGTTTTATTGTAGTTATGGATTAAAATATCTCAGGAATTAAAGATCGGACAGCATTCAGAGGTTCAGAGGCTCATTTCAACATCCTTATAATGAGCTAGTATTTATAATTTATATTTCATACTGCCCATTAAATTATTTTTATCCTTTGTCGCAAACCTATGACTTTCTGCCCTACTGTAACAATTCCCCAACAATACCAAACAAACAATACTCCTTTAACAATACCCCATTACCCTGTTGAACAAATCCGATACCTAGGCATCCACCTGGACAAACGACTAACTTGGAATCACTGAAACAACAAGAAACCGCTCGAAATTTTTTACTACTCCAGCACTTACTAGACAAACGCTCTAAACTTCCAATTACTTACAAAAAAACGTGTATATATATATATTATAATAAGGCCTATTTGGACTTACGGAATCGAACTTTGAGGCTCTACTAAACCATCGAATTCCTCTCGTATTCAATCCTTATAATCTAAAATCCTTCGTAAAATCCTCAATGCACCTTACTTTGTCACAAATAAAATAATCCATTACGACCATAATGTACCATATGTTTCCGATTAAGCCCAATCCAGATACCTATCCTTCCATAACTTCTAAGCAATCCGAACCCTCTTGTTTCCAATCTTACTTGCTCTTCTATTCCTGATAACCCTCCGAGGCGTCTGAAAAGAAGATGGCCTCGCGACAATCTAATATAGAATATTAATTTGAGTTCTACCAATGGGTAGTTTTATGTCATGTCACATTTACTTGTTGCATTTTTCATGTAATATAGTTGTAAATTTTATTAAAATAAAAAAATATTTCATACTATTAATGTCACCTTGTTGATGATTTAACTTCCATCGTGTGGTCTAAAACACACACCTTAGTTTTTCAGGAGAGCCAGTTTTCCATAATTTTGAACTATTAAATTTTTTTTCTTATTTACTAAATCTGTACCATGTATGAAAAGGACATGATGTCAAATTTTTGTATTTGTTAGTCAATTTTTCATAAGTTTGGTCTATTATTTTTTTTTTAATAGTTACTAAATTACACAGAAACTTAATATAAAAATTGATAAATAAAAAAATAAATATAAATATTTATTTATATGATAAATCTGATAATATGTAGAATTGATGCGATTTATAACGCTAATGGTAATATAATGTAATCCTGGAACAAACGAAATCAATGATGGGTTAATTGGATCTAATGGGAATATAATGGCTAGAGGGAGAGGGGAGAGGGAATGCAGGTGCCCTATGACGTCATAACGGCGACGTCACGGCTAGTCGATATAGGGGTCATTGGCCCAGTGGTACACTGCCCTACAAACCCCGAGCGGCATTTAGCTCGTGCCTTCTCCTCCGACCCCCTCCCCCCCTCATCCCATCCACCCTCTTCCCCGAGGAGGGACTAATCTACAGCTGTCAGAATTAGAGCTGACAGTTTATGGCCGAGCTGTCTAACCTGATTTACCGAACAAAAACTGTAGTATGAGTTAAGCGATAACCGGATACGTTAGAAAAATGTAGTTCAGAGGAATAACTTCTTCTGAAGCAAAGAAGGAGCTGGTACCTACTTTATAACAGTTGAGGGTGGTGATTAAATTTAAACTTATATTTACTACTATTGATTCCGCTGAGAGAGGCGCTGAAATTTCCTTGAGTTCAGCTTTTCCTTCCACGTGTGGGGGGAACAGTTCGGCTCGGAGTTCTCTTGAATGAATGCTTTTTTTTTTCTTTTTTTAAGTGATAAATGTTCAAGCTAAACAGGACGATATGAACCAAACATAGTATGTAATCAACTTTTGAATATCATAATATACAAAAATTGAGTTTAAGAAAAATACTGGAATTGAAAAAAGAGAAATGTATTAATGATGCCAACTATTTTAAAAATGCTAACAGTTATCTAAAAATAAGTTAGAATCATTAGTTCGCATTCCTAACCGAAGGAATCTCCTTCCACCTCTTCCCTCCAAAAAGTAATAACAATTTTAACAAATCATTAAAAACAAACGTATATCGTATACAATTTACTTGCTTGTCACTTGTCCCATTTTTTCTCTTAATTCCTGGTTAAAAAAAAAAGAAAAAATGGTTCCCATAGAAAATTTATAACCCCCTTAAAAATATGCAAACTCCCCTCAAAAATTTAAAACTTCATCAAAACGTGCCACCTTCAAATAAGTTTTATGACGCAACATGCGACATGTAACGCCCTTCTGGATATTCCTGTTAATGAGTGTTTGTCATTTGTGATCCAATGTAAATATATAAATGTATTAGAAATTGAGCCTATTATTGTTCATTTGTTTCACTTTCTCAGATATCTGGAATGTCTACATCTCGGGAAAAAAATCTTCAATGGAAAGCAGAAGGATTTCATTTATTTAAAAAAAAAAATCTCACAGCCCTGAATCGTGAAGTATTGCTTTCTAAGCTGTTTTTAAGTATGTTAAGTCAAGTCCAAGATCCTAAGTAATCTTTATAGTAATTTTCAATATTACATCATTTTTCGGGCATTATTTTTTAGCTTCAAGGCAAGTTTCTGGTATTTTTCCGGTGGTTAATCCTATAATTATAATTCTGGAATCACTGGGTACTGCTAATTCGTATGATAGTAGCAGTTTTATTTGTTTAGTATAGAGACACAACATATCTGGGCTGTTATGCACTATACTATGATCCGTTATTATTTATTCTTCCCAATGAATTTTTACACTGATCTTTTCTTTAATTTTTTCTAATGTGCTATTATTATTATATATTACACAGTATTATAAACTGAAGTACAGAAAGTCTTATTTCTGTTATTGTTAAGTTCAGTTTTTGTCATTTTTTTTTTAACTCATCACACTCAGCTAATAGATGTTTTAATGACTGCTGTTTATTGGCACACTTTTGGAAAGTGGGTGCTTCCAATGCTCTAAGAAGGTACCCGTGAGTGAAAAGGCAGTGACCAATTCCTATCCAGCACAATATGGTTTCCTCTCTTCTGGATTTATCGTGATTGTAGCCTATTTGTTACACTTTGTTTTTATTTCTAATAGTTTAAACTGTTAAGTTTTCCATTTTTCTCCAATCTTTCAACAACTTCTATTTTGTTTTGTGTACCCGGTCATCTACTGTGATACAGTTTATTGAAATTATGGTTGGTATCTCAATTGTTTTGCTAAATTAGCTGCTTGCTCTATTCTTTCATTGCCTGAAATGCCACTATGAGATGGAGCCCAACAAATACTAATGTTTGTGCTAAAAGTGGTTTGAATTTCCCACGTTACGGCAAGTGGTGGGGACAGATCAGAGGATCTAAAAGATAACACTTAATCCTCAAGACCCTGCCGTTTTTCTCGGATGACTTCTTCATTAGCAGCCACTCTGGACACACCTCCACCGCCACCTGAGGGCCCTCAACGTATATATATGAAAAACAGTCATAAAGACGGTGAGCTATTTTTTGCTCAATCAGTATAACCTACCAATCCATTAAGATACACTCCACTGTATAAGATTATAATTTTGAATGTTGCCTTATTAAAACTGATGAGAGTTTTTTGCCTTAATTAGAAAATTTACATAGATTCAATATATCCTTTATTAGGGAATCGCTTGACAATGGTTACCAATTGCTGCCATGACGCTTTTGGATTCTGATGGTATCATCTATTTATTGTCATTGGGATATCCAATGGAGGGCCTTCATGATCGCAGCAGCTTCTCCAGTAAATATAGAGCTCTCTCCAGAAAAGCTAAACAGGAGCTGGTACTGGTTTTCATTAATATATACACCGCAGCCAACACTATTTTCCATTTTGGATGTATCGGTATATATGATATTAAAATCTTTGTACTCTAATAATTCAAAAAATAGTCCTGTATTTTTAGTGGTACTCTTTGTTACGTCTTATCATCGATATATCTATAGCCGATCTAATTTTCTTCCAGTAAGAGATTTCAGGATTAGAGGTGGTTCCAATTGTGTTCAAATCCATGTTCATATTATATACGTTTTATAAATCCTCTGTTTAAATGCGCTTCCCTCTATCTTCTTAACCTTTAAGATCCCTCATCAAATAGTTTTGTACCTAAGGGGTGCTGTGGAAGTGTTTTCAATTCGGAGACATATTTTATAGATACATATATTCGTATCATCTCGAATGAAGGTTTTCCATTTGGCAAATATATTTTCGACTGCAGAAGTTCGAAAAGCTCCTGTGCAGATTCTAATAGCCCAATTATGGATAGAAATATTTTTAGCAAAGTTTTGTGGTTTATTTAAATGGGCCGAAATGGACAGTGTTAGTAATGAAATTCGTGATAATAAAACCAATAAAACAAAGATGTTTTCTATCGTTAGTTCGTGTTTTTAATTGGTTGATTCTTTTTCGACTTCAATTTCTGATGTTATTTTCTTTTCATGTACTCATTGAGAGTAAAAAGGGGCTTGTATGAGTGAAATTGAACTTGACGAGACCCATTTACTCATAATAAATAAACTAATTAAAACTATTCCTAAGTGACAATGACAGTTGAAGACACAGCTACGCGTGAAACACGACACCATGCAGCATTCATTTGGCCAGATTTCAAGAAGTGGGGACCACTTCTGTCTAGGAGTGTGGTTCTTGGCATTACCTAGTATTAATCAAAAATGTCTAGGACCGGAATAGAAGTTTCTCTATTGCCACTCAGTGCATGGAACATAACAAATCGAAAATTATTATAATTGAAAAATAACATGTTTAAAATGTATATGGTACTCTATAGCTAATTTTCCATACGTGTACCAATATTTTATAATAGTTTCTTCCAAACTATTTCAATGTATTCTATTAACATCATAGAGATTAATTATAATGGATATTCATGCACTTGATATTTTCAATATGTACGGTATAAATATTGATTTTTTTTTATATTAATATTATTTTTGTTGACAGTCTGGCGTTTATGAGTTGCAGAAGTTATGAATTTGTTTTCAATTTTATTGCATAGTTCTCTCTTAGGTCTATAATAACGCTAAAAATAAAAATAAAAACAACAGACAAAACTACAGTAATTAACCTTAATTTTAAAACTAGACAAAGAATCAAAGAGTATAATATTTTATTTTAACAACAGCACTAATGTGAGATTAATGGGATAGAAATATTTAAGCCAACCGCTGCAGAAGATATGAGAAAATTATATTTTTTTATCTCAATTATATCAAATTAAAATTAGAATTGATTGGGTAATCTGGAATATTTTGATCTGCATATTATGACAAACTGGAATATTTTCATCTGCATATTATGACAAACATTCCATATTGCTCATCGGCATGTAATCTGGCCGGGTATTTTTTCTTGATTGTTCTCTTAGGTAAAGAGGTAATCTTTTAAATTAATTTAAAAACATAATTTAATGTTAATATTTAAAAAAAAAAATTGTATTTAGCGATTTGGAATCAGCGTACTGATAGAAGGTAAAGGACCAATAAATAAATTAGCTTATAGAATAATAAATACCAATAAATAGCTTAAAGAATCTAGTCAATCAATATCTCATGATATGAAGGCAAGGAGGTTTTGATGGGCGGCGAATATAGCTCGACGGAATCGAACACAAAGCTTCTACGCTACAATGAAGGCCTAAATGTTAGGAATGAGACCATGAAGAACGCCAAAAACTTACACATCAATTAATTCAAATTATAGAGAATTGGTAGAGTAATCTAGAATATTGTCCTATGCATATTATGGTAAAAATTCCATATTGCATATCGGCATGTAATCTGTCATTTTTTCAAAGTTTTTCATTTTTTTTTTCTCTTAATTGAAGATTGAAGGTAAATTATATTCTTTTATTTATTCAGTATATAAATCTGTTTTGTGATTATTCTCTGAGGCTCCAAAGCCCACATTTCTATCTCTGTGCATTATTCTAAAGGGACTTATCCCAGAATAAAGCATTATTACAAATAATGATATATATTTTTAAAAATGTATTAGATTGCTTTCCTCTAGAATCGTAGGATACCTTGAACACAAAGTTAAGAAAAAAGGTGACCACTTGAGCTGTATGGCGTGACCTACACCCCCAAATTGCCAAAAAAAAAATATGCAAAACGGCCAATATTTTTGTAGACCACCTTTTTTCTTGACTTTGTGGTTAATTAATCTTACGTTTCAAATAGAAAGCAAATGGGCATTTACGAGTTTATAGTACCTAATTAAATAGACAAAGTTTGTCCCTATCTAGATTGATTTTTCGTAAATAAAATAGTTATAGGTTACGTTAGATTGTTCTTATCTTGTTTGAAGTGCAAAATATCTAGGCCATCAGCGTCCGATCAATAAAACAATATTACTAAAATCAGTTCATAGAGAACTATATTTAAATTAATAAAATATGTATCTTTTAAATACTATATAAAAGTATATATACTAATAGAAATGGTTAGTAGGAGCTTTTGGAATGATGTTGGCGATCAGAAAAATAATCTAGCTTATTTAATAAAATACTTTTCTGATCTCTCGACATTCTGAAGAATCGTGATTTGATCAACTACTTATTTTTATTTAGCTCTCTTATAAAATAAAATGAATGTTTAATGTTTTTTTTTTGAATAGAAATTTTTCGATCAAATAGTGATAATTATTTCGGATAGAAAACCTGTACCACTAATAACCCTTGAAGGATCTTTTGGGTTCAGTACAATTTGAGGAAGTATTGTTACAAGGCAAACGGTTGTGCAGTGAGATGACGGGCCAATATCACGCTCAACCGCCAGGTTTTCCCTCTTAATTAATTATTAAATTAATAGTACCCACTTATTAGATGCTGGGTTTGTCCCTGGAGAGTCTCCAGGCCACAGGGTCGACCCACGGCTGATTGAAAAATTTCTAGTCATCAGCCGGATTCGAACCTGGGACTTTGAGCTCTGGAAGTCAGTGCTCACCCACTGAACTACCCCGCTACTCAATTATTTATGATAAAATCAGTAAATATACAGTTTTTTAATCTTAATTTTTTAACAAATGAGGCCTGATTTTAAAATGTATTAATAAAAATAAGGATTACACCACGATCTGTTGGATAAAATTATTATTGACTTCAAAACATGGTTTTCAGTCTTGCTAGCTCTAAGTGAGTGCTTACTTCTTAAATTCAATGACCCTCTTCGAGAAGCATGTTTATCAAGAAATACCTTAGACCAAGAATATACCCTTCCTCTTAATTTGTTAAGGAGTTAAAGAAGTCCCATGGGACCAATTAGGGAAGTGGGAAGCGAGTCGAAAATAGGGTGCAAATGGCCCAAGTTCTTTAATCTGGTTATCTTCTAGCGCCACTTAAAGGGTGTGCCGATTAATGGTTTGCACATGGATACGAGACGGCACGAAGCTAATCGCTTAAATTTGTTGTTGACAAAATTACAAATAATTATATGTATTTTAAAAAATGTATTATTTGTTGTTATCTTGTTTTAGGTGCAAAATATCTAGGTCATCAGCGTCCGATCAATAAAACAATATTACTAAAACCATTTCATAGAGTACAGTATTTAAATTAATAAAATATGTATCTAACGCTAAACCGTATGGAATCTGATATATTTACTGTACTCAAATGATTAAAATTAGTACCATGGTTTTTCATGTTTAAACCTAAAAATATTAGTCCGTGGTACAGACCCTTTTTTTATCGAATTATTAACATCCGCCTGAAACTTCGCAAACAGCTTCATCTCATCGTAACCTGCAACCATTTTATTTACGAAAATTAATGGAATTGGGGCGTTTTCAATCTGGAGGGGGGCAAATTTTGTCTATTTAATTAGGTACTAAAATCTCGTAAATAACCATTTGTTTTCCACTAGAATCGTAAGATAACTTAAACTCAAAGTCATGAAAAAAGGTGGCATTCAAAAATAATAAGCGGTATGGCGTGAACTACACCCCCAAATTGTCAAAAAAACGAGGTTATATTGGCCCAATATTTTTGTAGGCCACCTTTTTTCTCGACTTTGTGGTCAATTAATCTTACATTCCAAATATAAAGAAAATGGGTATTTTCAAGTTTATAGTACCTAATTAAATAGACAAAGTTTGTCCCCTTTTAAATTGAAAACGCCCAATTCCATGATTTTTCGTAAATAAAATAGTTACAGGTTACAATGAGATAAAACTATTTACGAAGTTTCAGACGGATGAAGTAAATATGTATATATGTATGTTGTTTTAAATACTTTTATTTAATTTTTTTTTCTCTTAATTGAAGATTGAAGATAAATAATATTCTTTTGTTTTACTCATTCAGTATATACATCTGTTTATTTCGTGATTATTCTCTGAGGCTCAAAGCCTATATTTCTATCTCTGTACATTATTCTAAAGGGACTTGTCCCAGGAAAAATAAAGCATTATTACAAATAATATATATATATATTAAAAAATGTATGTATAAGTTTGTTCTTATCTTGTTTTACGTGCAAAATATCTAGGTCATCGGCGTCCGATCAATAAAACAATATTACTAAAACCAGTTCATAGAATACTATATTTAAATTAATAAAATATGCATCTAACTGTAATCTGTCAAACGGCCCAATATTTTTGTAGGCCACCTTTTTTAATTTTTTTTATCAAATTACCTTACGATCCAAGTAGAAAGCGAATGGGTATTTTCGAATTATTAGTAGCTAATTAAATAGACAAAGTAAGCCGACCTCCAGATTGAAAACGTCCCAATTCCAAAACTTTTCGTAAATAAAATCGTTGTAGGTTACGATGAGATGGAACTATTTACGAAGTTTTAGGTGGATGCTAATAATTTGATAAAAAGGGGTCAGATATGGTAAAATGATGACGTTAAGCTAAAATAATTTTTCCTGGCCGTTGTAAATATATTTAAGAACTGAATTTTTTATGATATATTCTTCAATATCTTTCTTAGTACCGTGGATTCTCTCAGTTACCTCTTTCTTCTTGAAATGAATTCATGGAGAAATTTTCCTCGTCTTACCCTAGCTAAGGGTTAAAATGATAAAAAAAAATACACGGGAACAGCCGAGAGCGGCCGATTTTAGCCGATTCTGTCCCTTTATATATACCGATACCCCTCTATACATGGCTTTGATATTGTTAGTTTAACTTTTATATATCAATTATCTGTAATTTTTTAAAAAGGTTTTCACGTGAAATGTCGAGAATCTACTAATAAACCCCAACATTATCCACTTATAATTAGTGTGACAACTTTTGACCTATCCATGGTAGGCAATGAAAATATCATAATTTCATTTTAGTGAACATTGCAGTAGAAAATAATAGTTTAATAACTAATAGGCGTACAATCTATAGTCATTTAAAGGTTGAATATAGAGATATGCTTTTAAATCTCTCTCTAGGCATTGTAACCAAGATAAAGGAAAAAAACAAAAAAACTCTTCTCCCTTTTGTTTCCTGTGACTAATTATTAATTCCTATTTAAGCATGTGCATATGTTCTTCATCTTATATCTCTTATATCTTGACTTTCGCTACTTGATGTTTATATGTGGTGTGCCATAAAATTGTATATAGAATATGTATCTTTTTTGTATTTTTATTATCTTCCGATTTATCTTTAATGATGGCCAAATAATGGGTAAGTACCTCATATTTTTTAGATTTATCTCTTTAAAGATGAAAGGCTAGTAAAGCCAGGCGCCCAACAAATAAAAATTCCCATAGAAAATCATATTTACTAAAACGTATTTTATTATCTTTTTATTTATCCTTTTTTTTTTTTTTTGGTCATAGCATATATTTATTGCTCAGTGGCTGGAGTTATGTGGTTTAAAAAAACAGATGGAGTACCGAGGTTTTTATTGTCTACCCTTGATAGAATTAATTTAATTAAAGGATTTTTGTTATTTTAATGGTATTATTGATTTGTTAGCTATAAACTTTAAGCTATAACTATTTTATAATTGCTCAACACTGCCCGAAAATAATTTCGATTCAAAGTAGAAAAGGTAAATGAAAGTTGTATGTTGCGCACACCATTTTTTTTTCCTTGTAATAAACCTATCTAATATATAAATCTTATTTTTTTTATCATACGAGTTTTTCGTACATTAAAAGCGTTTTATTTCTGCATGGGCCGGTTTGAATGAAAGGATGTTTCTGCCAGGCTATGAAAGACAGGCCTATTACAAAAAAGAATTTTTCATGACGTTTTTCAGAATGAAGGCTGTAGTTTACTGCTCGGTGAAGGGGCGCTTATTGCCTTTGGACAGTCTCCAAAATCCATTTGTAAGGAACTACTTGTGGTCCAAGCTTTAGTGAATGAACGCGGCTCATTCATAAAAAAATAGGGTGTTTGATCCACCTCCATCATAAATTGACAGGATGAATATTTCAGTGGTGACCTAGATGAAGCTAGAAGGTCCTAGTAAATTCAAAAACGTCTTAAACACTTGTATAGCTACTTGTTTTTATTCTTTTATATTATGAATTCATATATATATATATATATATATATTATTACCCCCATTCCTACAATCCAAAATCCTTCGTAAAATCTTCAATGCTCCCTACTTTGTTACAAATAAAACTATCCATAATGACCTTAATATTTCTTATGTTTCAGATCTGGCCCAATAACCTAATCCTTAAACGTAATCAATATCCATAGTACCTATCCTTCCACAATAAACTTCAGAATCATCCCAACCCTCTCGTTTCTAGCCTTGCTCCTCTTCAATTCCTGTTAACCCTCCAAGGCGTCTGAAAAGAAGATGGCCCCGTGATCTCCTAATGTAGACATATCATTAGAGTGCATTACTCAACTATACCATTGGGCAGTTACTCAACAAGTGTCTCCACGTCATTATATCCATATGTTTCCGACTACTCCAGCACTTACTAGACAAACGCTCTAAGCTCCCAGTCAATTACAAAAGACGCATATACTTGACTACAATAAGACCTATTTGGACTTACGGAGTTGAGCTCTGGGGCTCCACTAAGCCATCGAATTCCTCTCATATCCAATCCTTACAATCCAAAATCCTTCGTAAAATCCTCATTGCTCCTTACTTTGTCACATATAAAATCAGCCATAATGACCTTAATGTACCATATTTTCCCGATTTAGCTCAATCCAGATACGTATCCTTCCATAATAAACTTTTGAACCATCCTTGCTGTTTGTTTTCCACCTTGCTTCCTCTTCTATTATTGATAACCCTCCAAGGTGTCTGAAAAGAAGATGGTCTCGGGACCTTCTAATATAGAAATATAATTGGAGTGCTACCAATGGGTAATTTCTTTTCATGTTAATACTGTTGTAAATTTCAATAATAAAAAAAAATTACCTCCTATCTGCTTAACGTTGGACCAACCCCATTTTACAAATTATACAACTGTTCATTTAATTTTACCACTTGTTTTTCAAATTGTATAAGTTTAATTTACGTGTATTCTGTAGTTCAGATTCTAACTATTTTTATGAACATAACATAAACACAAAATAAACTGAACTTTTGTTTTAATTATCTTGTATATTACTTTATCTTTTTATTTATATATATATATTTTTTTCTTTTTTTATGTACATATTGTGTGAATGAATACTATAGTCCTAGTACCAATGCCCTTCAGTGTGGCAGACTGTATTAATCTCAATAAAATTTTTAAAAAATAAATAAATAAATAATAATCTATAATCTACATCGCGTCTTATTGCCAATTTATGTTATTATATAATTTCAATTTTTCTGTTTGCCAATTTATAACCATAATATACGGGGTGTTTCAGGGTTAAGTGGCCAAACTAGTGTTTTCCCTAAGTAGTACTGAACCCCAGACCCTTCATGGGTTGTAGTGGTACAGGTTGATTTAAATCATTCGACATACTGCAAATTTCTGAATTCTCCATTGTATTTAAATTTTCAGATATTCTAGTCTAAACGTACAAAACGGTTTTTGTTTTGGCGCTATATTTTTCTCTTTCCGACTCCATCACCCGACGTCAAAATATATTAAATTTTAGCTTATTATAGAGATAATGAAATGCTGAAGATTTCCTTA
This sequence comes from Nezara viridula, assembly GCA_928085145.1. Classification (NCBI taxonomy): domain Eukaryota; kingdom Metazoa; phylum Arthropoda; class Insecta; order Hemiptera; family Pentatomidae; genus Nezara; species Nezara viridula. The sequence goes on from OV725083.1 coordinate 23,917,637, forward strand.
TCTCTATTGAACCTGAAGGTAGGTCCAAATATCAGTTATATATATATATATATATATATATATATATATATATATATATATATATATATATATATATATATATATATATATATATTAAATGTTAAAAAATGATAAATGTTAAAAAAAAAAAACTGGTTATCATTTGGTTTTTGATACTGTACCTTTTCCCTTTTTGCCTTTCTAACACGGCGACATGTCAAGATACAATTTTGAATAATAGCTCATTAAAAAGTCGATGAAGTGCTCAACATTTCTCCCGATTTTTATATTCTGATATATTTTAATCCAAATGCAAACAGTCGACTCTAGCTAACTTTACACGAAAGTTCTAAAACCGTAGTTTTAAGTCCGGTAGAAGATTCATTCATTTGGACTTGTTCTATTTTTGACTCTATTGATTAAGTGGGATAATCAATTTTGGACTTGAATTACCTTCTAAAAAATTAATAATAATGACTGTATCACTCGATTTGAAATTATTTCGACCTACTACTACAAAAAAAAATTAAATAAATAATAATATTTATTTTAACATTTTCCGACGTTTCTTCCTGAAGGTCAGGCCTTCATCAGGGCTAAAAAAAGAACTACATAACAAGGTATGAGAATCATAAAACAATGTAGGTAAAAAATATTAAAGTAAAATGAAGTGGGTAGAATAATGACAATAACAAGAACTAAGAAATAAATAATAAAAACATTTTATTGGAATTGATGATTCCATGTACGTAGATAAAAATAAAATAAACGAAAATCATTATCGGAACCAATTTACTTCAAATATCATTTAGGAGGACATATCGCCTGATAGTACAGTGCCGTTAGAGGATCAGTGATAATAGTCATTTATAATAATGAAACATCTATTGATGATAATAGACGAAGGGGCAAATTGACTAAATCTAGTGAAGAATTGTCCCCGGAGAATGAGGTCAAGCACCGTTATCTTAGTGAGTGAGTAAGCTGTCTCAAGCACACCAAGTCTTCCTCGGGGCTTAATAGCTTAAAATATATCACTCTACAGCCAGTATTCTTAGGCGTCTCGTTCCCTCCCAGATAATTATTTTATAGTTTCTTTCTTTCTATAAAGTAATTTATCGTAATCAATAAATTGATCGAATTAAAAAAATATATACAAAAATATGTATTAATAAAATACATCTAGTAAATTTGTAAAAATGGACATGAAAATACTAGTTGAGAAAATACCCATTGATAGAATTCTAATAATATATCTACGAGCATGGGGTTTAGTGACGTCGATGAGACACGCCCAGCCTCTATAAAGTGGGTAATTTTAATTAAATATTTAATTAGAAAACCAGGTGGTTGAGCCTGATACTGACCCGAGCACCTCCCTACACAACCTTGCTCTTGAAACAGTATTTCCTAACAAAGCACTGAATCCAAAACCCATAATGGATTGTAGCGGTACAGGATTTCTTTTTTTAGTAATGTTAAAATTAGTGTTGCCCAAAATCGGTCTTGGTCGTGCAATTGCAAGACCAAGACCAAGGACATGTAAAAAAAAGTCGATTTTTTGAATAAACATTAAGGCATAATAGTTACCATTACTTTACAATTTTAGTTACTATATGTAAAGAATTGGTACAACCAATATACTTTTGTATTTAACCGCATACAGTAGTATCTCTACAGTAATAAGCTAATAACTAACTGCAAGACTGTTGCGAGACTTTTGCGCAAGACCAAGATCATGACCAAGTCTGAATTTGCAAGATCAAGACTCGTCTCGGTCTCGCATTTGGGCAACACTAGTTACAATGAAAGAATTCATTTTTATATTTTATTTAAGTAAAATTGTTAAATAATCTTTTGATATTTTTTTTTAAATAAGAGAGTGGGGTAGCTCAGTCGTAGGGTACTGAGCTTCCAATGCTAAATGTCCCAGATTCGAACCCCAGCTCGTGGCAGAAAATTTATTTATCTGTTTCATTGGCCGTGGGGCGACCCCGGGTCGGAAGACCCTCCTGGGGCATACCTAGCCTCTATAAAGTGGGTACCCATAATTAAAAAATTAATTAAGGGGGAAAACCGGGCGGTTGAGAATGATCTCGGTCAAATCAACTCCTTGCAAAACCGTTGACCTAGAAACAGTGCTCTCTCTTAATAGTACTGAACCCCAGACCCTTCATGGGTTATAGTGGTACAGGTTTGTTAAAATTATAAATAGTAATGAAAGTATACAAAATCATTACATTTCTTGAAAAAAAAGATGGTTTTGGAAAAAAAAATATTTTCACACCTTTAATATTTAGGTTAGCTCATAGAAAAAAAATATCTCGAATAAAAAAATCTATATGGAATAATTTAGGAAATAAGCGACTCATTTATTGAAGCAATAAACAGTGTGGCGGGGTGGCCGAGCAGGCAAAAGCGTGTACACTGCTCCGCGCGTTGTCCAGCAATCTAATAACCAAGAGGAATCTTTTAACTCTGACATTAATCCCTCACCCTCACCTCCTGTCCCGGGAAAACCTCTGTTTATGCCTAAAAAGCGATGAAGGGAAGAAAAAAAATAAAAGCGCAAATAAACACATTAAGTTAATGAACAACAAATGTATTTTAAATCAGGATTTATTTATTTTTTTAAAGTTCTTTTAAAAATAAAAATTAGGCTATGTGCCAACTTTTTTTTGTGACGTGTGAGGCTCATGTCTTGTGACAAGAGACGTTCCAATTACATGACCGCTATGTTTGTAGGACATGATGTCATAGAATAAATGTAATGTGTATTCCGCGTATAACTTAATGTTAACTCGACTACATCTTGGATTTGACGCAATGGGACCTAAAGTAATTTTAGACATCTAATAATAGGTGAGAGTAAATATTTCCCTTCGCGGCGGAGGGACGAAGTAAAAGAGCTTCTCCCTGCGGATCCATGCCGCAGCTGATTTTATAGCTCTTTACTGTTTAGATATGGCCGCCTAAGTTTCCTGTTTATTGTCTACTATATCAACTTCCATGGTGGTCTTCAGCATCTTTTCAGTCAGACGGTAAATTCAAATTCCATCGAGCGTCTTTGACCTTCGTAGGGAAGCCCACACACATCCTTTCTAAGCGGTGTATTAAATATAGTTGGATACTAAAGGGTTGACGATATAGTCCGTGATACAGACACCTTTTTATCCAAATTATTGACATTCGGCCAAAACTTCGTGAATAATATTATCTTATAGTAACTTACAACTCTTTTATTTTATTTTTTCTTCTCCTAATCTTTACGTGTATTCACTTAAACATCTTAGGGAACATATGTAATTCTTTTTTTTTTTTAATTTTTATGTTCCATCACTACAACGCTTTGCCTATACAATTGATTTTATGTTTCTTTCTAATTTCATTTAGTGATTATCATGCTATTGTTTTAGCTCCAAATATTGTAGTATTGAAACCCTATTACCCAACTGTTCTCCTTAATATATCCTGAGAGCTATTATACTTAAATTATTACTTGTATTTTCTTATTCATTATAGTCCCAGAATAAAGATGATTTTCTATTACTATTTCTATTTCTAAATTAGGCGTTTTTAACCTGCAGATCGGTAAACTTTGTTATAAAGAAAATGTTTTAAATCGAGAATAAAGGTGACGTACAAAAATATATGACCGTATGGCTTAACCTTCTCTCCCAATATGTCAAAATAACGAGGTTATATAAGCTACTTTTTTTTTTTTTTTTTTCAATTTTGTGATCAAATTATCTTACCAGTGGAAAGCAAGCGGGTATTTATGAGTTTTTTTAGTAATTAATTGTATGAGAAAACGTCACATTTTTAAGAATTTTCTTTAATAAAAAAATTGTACGTTGTGAAAATATAACGCCAATCACGAAGTTTAAAACGGGTGTTAATAGTATGATAAAAAGTGGTCTATAAACTGTAGCGCGAAAACGGCTCTGACGATTTTGATAAAACGTTTCTATAATGTTCTAATAATTCTCCTTTCAATTTTCTTATAAGTATTAAATTTCCGGGAAAATTCTGGCAAAAAAGTTATAACGAAAAGAAAAATGTTGTGAGGCCTAACTCGCTAAGTATGTATCATATGGTAAAACTTATAATAAAACTTTTGAAAGGTAATTAAATTACCAAAAACAAAATCAAAGGAATGGAACAGTATTGACCTGTTTTGTTTTTTTTTTTTGTTTTTTTTTGTTTTGTTTTTAAAGTTAATGAAATTTCCTACAAAATTATATGAAAATCGTTCATTTCGGACAACTATTAACAATGCTACAGCTATTCAATTCTAATGTAAGATAGCTGAAAAAGCAATGTTTAGTTTATCAAATATATCGTAATCAAATCTTTTCTTTTATCGATTTTCAGGGAAATAAATCTAATTGAATTTTTTTGTTTCTTGATATACATATGTAAATATATGAAAACTTTCCTGGAATAGGTAGAAAAAAGATGGAAAACATAGAAAAAAAAATAGAGAAACGAAAATATTAGTTTTTCACATAGTTTGTGAAATGTCAGAATGCACCTTAAAAGTTTAAATATCGCCTTATACTTTACAACAGACATATTTTTTTTCCATTTTGGCCATAATCAAAAAGTTAAAAATATTTTTTCATTATGAATAATAATAATAATTTACGAATTATTTTGGGTTATAGCTAATACATAATATACACAAATAAATACAAGCATGATTATTAGATACTCGCCTACTTCAGCACTGTAGTAAACCACGTTTGAGCAAGATTACTCACCTGAAACAAAAAAAAAAGTTTGAAAATGCCAGTAAGATAGTTTTAAAAGTTATGTTCATATACAAAAATTTATAAATATTTTTTGTCACTTTTTTATTGAGAAATACTATATTATCTCTCAATTAAACAAGCCCACAGATAGAAATCGATGATAAAAATAATTTTAAACGAAAATATCAGGAATAATGAACAATTTGATAAAAGCAACAATTCTATAGGAGGGAGTATATTAGTTGGGGAAGGGGAAGCTGCTCAGCATCTGCCCCATATAACATTCATAATAGTAGAAATGCTGAATAAATTAAAAATATAAGGAGACTTTATGTTTTGATTAAAAAAAAAAAAAAAAAAAAGGATTGGAAAAAGTATTGCAACATCAGAAAATAGGTTTAAATTTTCTAAAAATTACATGACAAATGGAGCCATGGATTCTTCAAGATGAATCTAATGAAACAAAAAAATAAATAATGCAAACATTCAATATGTTATGCATACATGTAATGAGTGGTCATTACTTCATAATGTGTCAGTACTTCTTGACTTATGCTACAGTAAAATTGTATTTTGTTGTTTTTCTGATTCTTCTCGAAGATATAATATACAATTAAATTTTAAAGGCTTCAAGATTTAAGTAAAGTTTCATTAAAATTGTATGAGTCGTTTTGGCTCGACAGTCCATGTTAGGTAACTTTATTCAGTTACTTTGGTTGTTTAAGGAAGGAGATCTCTCATCCAGCGCCTTTTTTAGTATCATTAATCTTATTAATTAGTATCTTATTAATCTTTTGTTATGCCCGTTTATATAAGAATAAAATCATTGGTAAAGGGTCTTTATATGTTGGCCAAATGTTGGAAGGTCTGTATGTAGAGTTTTGTTAAGTCACCTAGTTAGATGCTTTTGGTATGATTATTGATAACTTTTATTGGAAGGTTTGAAGTTTATTTAGATGGATGTTTAAGGTGACACAGATATCTGCGATGAGTTTGTCCATGTGGGTTTAAGTAAGTATGTATCCAGTATTATTTTAAATTTTTTTCATTAGAAAAAATATATATGTGTATATACATATATATATATAGAGAGAGAGAGAGACAGAGAGAGGGTGATGAGGGTGACCGTCCACTAGGAGAAGCCACTCTGTCCGAGATTCCTCTCTCCTCCCGGTATGTGAGCCCCGTCAAACTACTGGAGGCAACTCACACCTGCCGAGCGTAGGCTTGATGACCCTACCCCGTGAACTTAAATCAGGAATCGGAATGTGTTCTACCAGGAAATCAGTAGCCCCCCTGAGGTTTGGTCTATGCAAGGTATGTTTCGGGAAAAGAAATATAGCTCCTAGTGCGCCTGTTGACTATGAGCAGCCATAATCCGTGGATCTAGACCGATTTGCCACTGCCCTTAAGCCCAAGTGAGTCGGTGGGAAGGACACTGCCAAATTGGCCCCAAAAGGGATCGGCTATGGAGCTACGGGTGGCCTGCCGCTTCACCATGGAGATATGGTTCGTATCAACGTGAGGTTGGGTGAGCCCCTGCAGGCTATCTGGAAAAAATCTGTATCCCCAACCGAAAAATGTATTATAATATAATATATTATATATATATATATATAAGATATATTTTTATAATATATAAGTGTGTTACCGCCATCAAAGTTTAAATAATTATAAAAAGTCGAAAAATCGTTTCTAAAAGTTTTCAGCAGAGTGTTTGCCAATGGATAATATTTCTACTAAAAACATTTCGTCCATTTTGCAGCTTAAGCTTGGATGGAAAGGCCAGATAAAAATTGGTGAAAAAGAAGAAAAGAAAGTCGGAGAGAACAACAGACTGCTCTCAGCCAGAACGCTTGCCCCAGGTCAACAAACAATTTTTTTTTTTTTTTTGTTTACGGACAACTGATTTTTTTTTTTTTATGTTTGATCTAAAAGGGTTTTAAAATATTCGATAAGAACTCATTAAAAAATGTAACAATAAAATAAATCTTCTTTACGAAAAAAAAGAGATGTGGAGTGATGCATGAGAGGTTCAGAGATTTAAAGATTCCTTGTTCAGGGAGAAAACATATGATTTTGCCTAAGATGTTTATATCATTTCCCAAAGCAGCTGATGTATTTGCTGGTATTCCTCTCTTGTTTAATTCGTCCATTGGTTCCAAAAATCACCAAATCGTTACGGTATTGTATAATCTAAATATAATTTATAATAATACATTATTTATTTAATAATAAAATATTTATTTTATTATTTTTTTTTTGTAAGGATTTCCCAATATCTTTGGGGGCATAAATAATTTTTATTATGACAAACGATTACATTCGAAATAAATGTGTTATTTCTTAAGTATATATTTTTTTTAATTTAAAAGTTATAAATATTTTGCTCGCTATTCAGTTGGCTAACAAGATGGAATATATCCTGAGAGGTGTTATTCATCGTTACGAAGCTGCCAAAGCACTATGGTGGAGTGCCACTTAGTAGCATAGAGGCTATTGTAAGCCACGATGTAATTATAAGTCACTTTATAATTATATAGCCAACTTGATGCTTAATTATTTGATAATAATTAAATATTACAAAAAATTATAAGCCATTTTATATTTACATTAAATATATTTATAATTTTTTTTTTTAGAAATATTTCAGACATTTTCGTACGGAGAAACAGAGTTCATATTTGTATTTAGCACTTCGAATAACCCTCAAACATGAATTTTAAAAGCAATCGAAAAATAGATCATTCTTAAGGTCGCCTTTGTCAAAGTGACGATTTTTTACTTTCTGAGATATTTTAGTCGATATATCCAATAAAACTAGGTATATATTCTATAAACGCATTATAATTGTGGCTTTCGACACTATTGTTTCCCTTTTCTCGTCTGTAACACGGTGTCGCGTTAAAATACAATTTTGTATAATGGCTCATTATTAAGAGGGTGAAATGATGAACATTTCCCTTACTAACAATATTCAGGTCCGATTTTTAGTTTTAGTGATATTTTAAACCATTTGAAAAAAAATTCAATTATTCGACTCCTTCTTTAAATAAAGAAGTTTTCACTTCAAAAATTAAAAGACATCTGATGGGAAATGATTCCTCAATACAATGTTACCCGACTTAGCGCCTCTACACATTTTTCCCAGCCTACAACACTCATTGAGTGGCAGGACTATGAATTCGTTCGATGAAGTGGAAAACGAGGTATTGGCTTTCTTTAATTCAAAATCAAAGGATTTTTTAAAGAAAAAAATATACAAAATTTGGTTTTAAGATGGCGAATCTCATACCAGACTGAAACGATAAGAAATCGCTCGACGTTTCCGATTACTTCAGCAGTTACAAGACAAACGCTCTAAACTTCCAATTAATTACAAATGGCTCATATACATGACTCATGTAAGGCCTATTTGGACTTACGGAGTTGAGCAATGGAGCTCCACTAAACCATCGAATTCCTCTCGTTTCCAATCAGAATTATTCCAATCATTTTGTTTCTAACCTTGCTTCCGTTCCAATTTTAGTATATGTACCGCCGAAGGGAGTACATTTATTTTTATTATTATTAGTTTCTGTATTATTTATTTTTACTTATTGTAAATAGAGTGTGAGTGTGCTCTCTTAACACTATTATAAATGTCCTTGATGTGACAGAATGTAATATTTCTGAATAAACAAATAAAAAATAAATAAATAAAAAAAACCTTGCTTCCTCTTCAATTCCTGATGACCCTCCGACGCGTCTGAAAAGAAGATGGCCCCGTGATCTCCTAATGTAGACATATCATTAGAGTGCTACCATTGGGTAGTTACTCAACAAGTATTTTCACGTCATTCTGTCCATAAGATCAAATTTACTAAATGTATTTATTTAATACAGCTGTAAATATCATTAAGGAATAATAATAAAAAATTATTTAAAAAAAAAACATATAGAACATTATAACGTAAACAAGAAGAAAAATACTTAGATTGAAGGTGTTTCATTGATTTTGTCCTATCCTTTATACCATGCAATTAAATACAAACATTACATGGGATGACAAGATATTTTTCCGTCTTTCCTACGAAACCTCATTGTTTTGATTGGCTATTTATTTATTGACGTATGAGGGACTTATGGCTTTGTTTCTATAATATTCTAATAATATCATTTCTTAGTTATTTGTTAAAAAATGTGTCATTCATCAACATCCCCTGTTGCAAATATATTGTGACATTGTTTAGGATTTGGTCCAGGTAGTTCAAATTTTTCAAAGGAGCCAAGAGCAACAATTATATTTACTTCTTATAAGTGAACATATTACTAACTAAAAATGTATTATGAAACTATCAATGTCAAAGCTGTTAATATTTAACAATAATTAAAAAATAAAATAAGTTACTTATCGCTGAGAGCAACGAAAAATATAAGATATTGTTTTTTCTAAAATTCTCCGAAATATTATACGTCTATCTTCTGACTGGATAAGCATTTTTATTTTTTCCTCCTTTATTAACTTATCAAATTCTTTCAAAAGTTATACTTAGCATTTTTTTCGTAACTCTGAATAATGTAAGATGAATAACTTTTTAAAATAAACGATATTAAATGTACTTTATAGGAAGACGTATTTAAACATTGGACATTGAGCCCTGTAAAGTGACATCGATGGGGATAAGACCTGATTCATATTAAAGACCACTTAATCAAAGTTGTTTGTGCCGTTATTGAGAAAATTGGCACTTCCGGTTAGCAGATTTAAAAAAAAAAGTTGCTGTCACATCTAAGGAATATACTTATCTTAAATACGTAATATCAGTTTCGTACGACTTTTCGTTTTTGCTAACATACACACACACAGACCATTTTTCGCGACTTGGTTATTCCAACTCAGGGTACCCCAAAACGTGTATTTCCGTTGAAAACTCAGAATCAAAAATTATCATGATCGCAATGCTTATCCTTACTATATATTGCATATATAAGTAAGTGAAAATAAAAAATCATGAGTTCTTTGCCAACTAAAATTAATATATTTATAAGATGAGGTACACAGTGCTTAATTGACGGGTTACAGACGTGCACTGGCTTATCGTAAGCAGCTTATAATTTAACTATAGAGAGCAGCACTAAACGGAAAAAAACCGATACATTATAGCTAGAATATTATTTTATTATGTTAATGATAGGGCGAAGAGAGAGAATTATACTCCCTTTTGATCTAACAATTAGCTGTGAAAAACGCTTATTTAGCCAAGTTAAGCCAAAATAAATTAACTGTGGACACCTATTAGGAAGAGCTATTTATCTCCCAGGAGTGGGGGAAGGCAAAGAGATGTTCCCCTTTAATACCCTGATTAATGAAACCGCCCAATTCTGTGTATTCCATACACTAAGTATAAAACAAACAGTGACTAAATCATCATTCTATACTCATTTAGGTATTATCCCACCATGGATTTTTCTTTTCTTTTAAATTATTTATTAATATAAATAAAGAAATTGTATTGGTTTTTGTGCGAACCTATACAAATGGAGTTGAGTTTTATATATAACAATGTACACAACTTTGGTATTAATAGTAAAAAAACAATTAGATTTGATAAAATTCTAAATACAACAAACTTTCTTAAGCAAAATAAAAATATTCCAAGTTTTTATATTATTTGTTACATATAACCATAACCTTAATCTTAACGATAAAATTATTTATTCTTGAACAAACGGAAAAACACTTCTTGATTATAAAAAAACATATAACTGTGATATTTGGTCTACATCGTGACAATTGGTATCAATATATTTACTTAAATACATATTTCTTACAAGCTACATAACATACTAACCTCCATCTTCTAGCAGTTGACCAACTTATAACGACCCTTTACCAACGATTTTACACTAATTTAAATGAACATAATAACAAATTAATAATAGACAGGGCCTCAGCTGAAATGCCTCAGAACATGAGGAGGAGACTAAAAAGGATGAGAGATCTCGTCCTTAAACAACTTAAAAAATTGAATCAAGTCTGGTAAGAGGTGCTACTGAGTACTTTTCTTCCCCATTCCTGTCATGTCATTATTTCTCGTATTTCAGCACATTTGCTGATTGTCAACAACAAGTTGACAGGCATTTTTATTACAAAAAAAAAAGCTACATATGTAGGACATTGTAAGAGAAATTGGTATAAATATTCAGGTATTTATACAAATGAGGCATCCGGCGCTCTTATCTAGAAAAATATTTTGGTTAAAAAATCATTCACTCAAGATCCCCGAGCCAAACCTTTCTCCCTACTACTGCAAGGAAATGCAGGACTCTAGGAGATCCCAGCCCTTCTAACTCAGCCGCATTAATGATATTAAGGACCCGTAGAGGCTGATCAGAGGTGCTATACACATACATGCCTTGAGTGGAGAATCTGGCCGATGCCAAAACTCAAATACATGCTTATTCATAAAAGGTCTCTAGGCTACTGCCGCTTCAACCTTCGAAAATGATTGTAGGTATGGATGGTACTGGATAGGGATTGCGCAAGGAGATTTGGATGATAGGTAAAGTTCTGGTGAAATGTGAAGAATTTTTCTGGGATAAGGTCTGGCGGGATATTAAGGTAATGGTGTAGGGTTTTGTTGGTTACATAGAATGGAGCATCAACTATTGTTCGAAGGACTTAAGATTGAAAGGATCGAATGCTTTTGATGTTAGAAACTTTTGCTCTCCCCCACAGTTCAAGTCCGTATGTCCACATAGGTTTCAGGATTGCTTGTATATAATTTCGTTATTACGTTTTTAGCAAAGTCAAATGGTGTTGCTTGGAAAGATTATTGGCATATTTTCCGAAAATGGTACAAGAGTATATGGAAAATTAAGCAAATAATATAATATAGTAAAAATATAAATTTCTTTTGTTCTAAATTCACAAACTAATAACATTAATAATATATACAATTATAGTACATAAATTACTTTAATAAACTCTGATCGTTATTAGTATCATAATCTAAAAATGATGTAGTAAGTTCATGATAACTAAAATCTGTGATGAATAATTTTGATTGAAATCTATTTGCTAAATATTTAACAAAAACTCCATCATTTTTTTTTAATATAACTTCTGTAATGGGGGTCAATAATTTGTCGAAACAATATTGAGTGCGACATAAAATCAAATATAAATAAATAATATCTTTGTCTAGTTAAAAAAATATCTATTTTGACTTCCGCAAATCTGTTTCTGAATTCACCATAGTATTTGATTGTTTAGATATTTTAGTCCAAATGTTCAAAACAGTAGTTAATTGATTTTTTTGGCGTTTTTCCTTTTCTTTTTTTTTCTGACGCTCTAACTCGACCTCAAATTATTGGATTTATAATTCATTACAAAGAAGACGAAATGTTGAATATTTCCATCGCTTATAATATGCAGGTCCGATTTTTATTTTCTTAGATATTTTAATCTATATGCAAAAACACTTCAATTAGTCTACTCAAGTCAACTATATCAGAGCAAGCGTTACACATCCGAGTCTGATGCCCCAATCTGATTCAATACCCACAAAAAAGTGCAAAGCGCAATTGCAAATTTTTCACTCCAAATAGTGTAAAAAAAAGACAACATTTATTTTCTGAAGTAGCGTTGTAAAGCCATTTTCAGGTTATTGGTCGTTTCTCTGTGTGAGGAGATGATACGATATCTAGTTTTATTATGACACTGCTATTCTCAGCAGATAAGCTTCAAGTAACATGGAGATCTCGTTGGGTGGAATAGATACCATTCTGTAGTACATCGTAAGTGTAGAGATATTAGAATTTTTTTTATCTTTTGTTGTATTATATTTATTCAGAAAGACTCTTTTACTTTAACATACTTATGCATAAAATATGTAATTATAAAATATATTATTAGTGTTGCCCAAATGTAAGACCAAGACTCGTCTTGGTTTATTGAATAAAGATGTTATTTTGGGTCGTAGAAAATCGCTACCAAATAGGTACATTCAGATGTTTTATTGACATGAACATAGTAAAGTTCAGCACAATTAATAAAATTAACTTGAAAATAGATTAAAGCCATTGTCAAGAAAGATAGCGATAGTTCCCACCTTGGAAAGAAGAGTTGTAGAGTAAAAATAATCCATACAACAATTATTTAAATAAAAATGTGATGTGACCACTCATGTGACTTTCCTACAGATTTTATACAACTTATTTTCAATTTTAAGTATGTTCATTAAAAATAAAAGAATTGAACTAGACTAATTTTGTTGATAACCGATCAGAGAAATCATCAGAGTAGGAAAATTCAATAAATTGTAACGTTGCTAAAACTGGTCCGATTTTTTGATAGTTTCCAGGGGAAATTTAATAATATTTTAAAAATTGTTACTACAGTTACCAATGTTAAAAATATTACTGTCCCTCGATGTCACTACATACAATAGAGATATTGCTGTTATTTTCATTACGGAGAAACCTAACTAAGCTCCGAATGAAAATTGAAAGTGTTATATACAGAAGTATATTACTGCTACTAATTATTTACATATAATACCTAACATTGTCTAGTATTAGTAACTATTTATCTTAATTTTTATTCCCAAAAAGATTTTTGTTTTACCTGTCTTGGTTGAAGAGGTTTGCAACAATTCTCTCTATTTATTTCTTTCTTCTTATTTCTTTCTATTTATTTCTCTATTTATTTATTTATTTATAGATAACAATCTGTCTCTTGGACATTGGTTATAGTGAGGTAGGATGACATTCACACTATATGTACAAAAAAATAAAATAAATAGAACAAAATAATAAAGGTATACAAATAACAATTAGGTGTGTTTGGTCTTCCAAAGGGCATTGGATGTTACGGCAATTTTTTTCAAAATCGACTGACCAGAAATGGCATTCTATATAATCGATTTAACACATTTGTTACGATTAACTCCGTATATCAGTGTATTATTTAGCAGTTTTCAAAATAATGTAGGTTTTATTCTCATTGATGTTCTCTAACAAGGCTTAAATGGCTAATTTTCAATATTAGCTCCCTCTAAAATACCTTTAATCTTTAACTTTGTACAACAACTTGTACAAAGTTGTTGTACAAAGTTAAAGATTAATGTGAAATGGTTAATTATTTCAAATAAAAAAAATTAAAGGTATTTTAGAGGAAGCTAATATTGAAAATTAGCCATTTAAGCCTTGTTAGAGAACATCAATGAAAATAAAACCTACGAATTGTATCTTGGACAATATTTGTAGTAATAGGAATTATAATTATTACTCAATAATATATATAACTTATCTGCAATTGTGAGCTGAATTTTTTATGCCATCCGTTGAAAGGCTATAATATTATTACATTTGCAGTCAGTATATAATCTTTTATAAACTTCTTCAGTAAAAACCATGGTTCAAGGATGTATTCTCACAAGAAACATATTTAGAAATTACATTAATGTACCTTGGAGATGTCGAGGGTACATTATAAAATGGTGGCCCAAGCTATAACGATATGACTTTATTTTTTTAATTTAATTTTTCAACAAAGTCCTAAAGTATTGTGCTTAGAACTTGCCTTCTAAAGAAACTCGAGAGATTACTAGATTAATCGACTATAATTTTGAGTTTATGTAATTTGTAACCAATATTAAAGAAGCATTGAATAAAAAAAATAGAACTCTTCTCTCTTTTACTGTGACTAATTATTGATTCCTATTTTAGCATATGAAAGTGCTATGAATGTGGCATGCCATCTTATTGTATATAGAATAAGTACCTTTTTTGTTATTTTTACTATATTTATTATCTTAAATATCTTCCTATTTAACTTTAATTTTATATAGTAATTATGTTTAAATTATCTGTTTTTCATTTTATTTCTTTTGCTTGTACATAGTATTAATTCTGTAAATATTTCTTAACCTTTTTTTTTTGCTGCTTTATAAAAATATCTACCCTAACCCTCTGTCACCTGTGCTAGCATGGTAGAATAAATATTTAATGATAGCCAAATAATGGGTAAGTAGCTTATATTTTCTATATTTATCTCTTTAGAGATGAAAAGCAGGTAAACCCAGGCGCTCAACAAGCAAAAATTCCGATAGAAAATTATATTTACTAAAACTTCTTTTATTATCTTTTTATTTATCTTTTTTTTTTGTCATAAGTTTTTTATTAAAAATTTTTCATGTGAAGAAAAATTAATTTTTAAATTCTAATACACTCTTATAAATATTATCAAAACACGGAGAGGATCAGAGGCGTCAAAATCAGCTACAAAGTATTCTGGCAGTACAACCTACACAGTTTTGCCACAAATCCTGAATTTCTCTCGGTGGAATTTTTTATTCTTAGGGTGGCCCAAGATACACGTATTTTCGCTACTAGAAATAGTAAATAAAAATGTAGGATAATTAAAATTAACAAATAATTAAAGGAATACATACGTAAAAAAGATCAACTTCTTGAAGGGGCATTGCAACTTTTTTTTCCCTGACCCGTGGCTGAAGGTTCAAACCACAGAAGTCAACTGCGTTATCAAAAAACCTCAACCCTTTGCCGGGCGATAACCGGTACCATCATCGGAGTACCTGCCGTGCCAAAGGGACATCGAGGACATTTGTGACAAAGCCCATTCTCACGTAAGTTGCCCCCGAAAGCAATCGGCCATCCACACGTACACGACCCACACTATCAGCCCTGGCTTCTTCCTTATAGACCTATCTTCCTTAGCAGAAGTCGCCTATCTCACTACCTACAGTCTGTTTGTATTTATATGTTTCTATCTGCAACAGAGCTAATTCTGTTTGCATTGCAATATAATCCACAGTAAGAACCTCTTTTTATGAAAGTATTAACATCCATCTGAAACTTAGTGAATGCCTCATCTTATCGTTAATTACGACTTTTTTCATATACGAAAGTTGGGCAGTGGGGAAGTTTTCAATCTGGATATCAGTAAACTTTGTATATTTAATTAGTTACTCAAAACTCATAAATATCCATTTTCTTTCTACTTGAATAGTAAGATTATATGATCACAAAGTCGTAAAAAAAGTGGCCTACAAAATTATTACTCCGTTTGGCACGAACTTCACTCCCAAAGCGTTTGGATTTTTTTTTTATACATTTAGTAAATTTGAACATATGGATATAATGACGTGAAAACACTTTCTGAGTAACTATCCAATGATAGCACTTTAATGATATGTCTACATTAGGAGATCACGGGGCCATCTTCTTTCAGACGGACCAGATCTGAAACATTAAGGTCATTATGGATGGTTTTATTTGTAACAAAGTAGGGAACATTGAGGATTTTACGAAGGGTTTTGGATTGTAAGGATTGGATGCGAGAGGAATTCGATGGTTTAGTGGACTCCCATAGCTCAACTCAAGTCCTAATAGACCTTATTATAGTCATGTATATGAGTCTTTTGTAATTAATTGGAAGGTTAGAGCGTTTGTCTAGTAAGTGCTGGTGTAGTGGGAAACGTTCAGCGGTTTCTTGTCGTTTCAGTCTAGTATGAGGGTTCCAAGTTAGACGTTTGTCCAGATTTAGTCCTAGGTAACGGATCTGTTCAACAGGGATAAGTGAGGTGTTGTTAAAGGATACTGAAGGACAGGAAGTCATTTATTTATGAAATGAAAACTGAGCCGTCGGATCTCTGATGTGTAACGTTAGGGTAAAGTTGGCTGTAGTCGACTAATTGAAGTATTTTTATATTTAGATTAAAATATGTCAGAAACTAAAAATCGGACCTGCATATTGTAAGCGAAGGAATCGTACAAATTTATTAATTCTGCCTTGTTGATGTTTTAACTTCTATCGTGTGATCTAAAGCACACACCTTAGTTTTTTTTCCTCTCGTTTATTATACGTATTAATGGAAATATTCTGTTTGTAAATATAAATTGAAGGAATATTTTATTTGTGTCTATTTATCCTATAATAATAAACGTCTGGCACAGATTTATATTAAATTTCATATGTCTACATTAGGAGATCACGGGGCCATCTTCTTTTCAGATGCCTCGGAGAGTTATTAGGAATTGAAGAGGAAGCAAGGTTAGAAACGAGAGGGTTGGGATGATACTGAAGTTTATTATGGAAGGATAGGTATCTGGATTGGGCCAGATTCGAAACATAAGATACATTAAGATCATTATGGATGGTTTTATTTGTAAAAAAGCAGGAAACATTTTACGAAGGATTTTGGATTGTAAGGATTGGATACGAGTGGTATTCGATGGTTTAGTGGAGCCCCATAGCTCAACTCCGTAAGTTCAAATAGACCTTATTATAGTCATGTATATGAGTCTTTTGTAATAAATTGGAAGTTTAGAGCGTTTGTCATTTCTTGTCGTTTCAGTCTATTCCAAATTTAAAAAAAAAAAATTGGTACAGTAATTTTAGACAAAATGCGTGGACTGCATACACAGACATTTTTTTTTTCGATTTTCGAATTATACGTACCCTGAAACGTAAAATCTCAAATTTTGAGGTCGGGATAAGTTTTTGAATTTTTCATGAGATTGCAATGGTTCATTATTAAAAATAATAAACGAAAAATGTTCGAAAGTAAATGAACCGGTTCGGCATAAAATATTTCTGAAAGTGATCTTAAATAAGAATATTATATAAAATAATTATATTATTAAAATACAGCTTATATATATAAATATATTAGAAATATTTGGATACCGACCTGAAAAGATGAGATAGCCTCGGAGATGTAGGGCACACTGAAGCTTTTCACAACCAAGGGCACCAGAGCATGGACCGTAAAGGATTCGGCACTAATAAATAGCAACCTTTAACACCACTTGTCTTACTCCACGCACGATCGTTCATGCAGAGAATTTATTTCGAAAAACAAAAAATTAAAATTTATTTTATATCGAATTATATTTTAATAAAAATTGTTTGTATCAAAACTAGATTAGGTAGTGGCATTAGAACCGATATGTCAAATAAAAAGAACAAATCCTTTCTTATTCTCTCCTTGTATTTTTTTTGGCAATCTGTTTTCTGGTAAATTGAAAACTACTGAAATTGTTTTTATTATTCATTATTTTTATTTTTACAAATATGTCTGCTATCAAACAGTTTTTGCAATGTCTGTTAATTTGCTTCAATTAGCTTTTAAATTTTTATTTTTCAATTTTATCATTTTGAAAATACAATTCTGATTTAAATGATGAAGTAACATACAACCTCATTGGTCTAACTATCCCTTCCTGAGAATTTGAGCCTTTTGTCTTTTGCAGTTATCTGATGTTCGAAGCAAAGTTTAGAAGCTTTTGTAAATTTATGATACTACAGTGAAAGAAAAGGATAATATTTAAATTATAAGTTTATGGAAACCATAGCAGTGTGTAAATCATACTTATAAATTGATAACTAACTAAAAATATATATAAAAGATAAAAACCCGGCACCTACTCCTACAACCTATCCGCAAGCTCCTTGTATCCTCTCTTATTTTCCCCCACTTTGACTACGGCTGTGTAGTGTACGGAGGCATAACGATGGTACTCGAGGATAGATTGAAGCGACTCATGAATTCCTGCTCAAGATTTGTCTTCGGTACTTCGAAGCGGTTTCATGTGTACCACCTTTACGACGAATTAAAGTGGCTCTTCCCTTCTTCCCGCGGACAATATTTCCTTGGATCTTTCCTATTCCAAACGATCAACACCCGACACTCTTCCTAGATCTACAGCCTCCTACAGTTCAAACCCGTGGTCAACTTCCGTAAAACAAAATCCCGTGTTTCCGACCTTTATGTCTATTTCTATAGAACTAAGACATTTGAATATTCCTTTATTGGCCGATCCACTGCCTTCTGGAATTTATCATTATCTGATATACGCTCTTCCTTGTCCTCATTCAAATATCATCTCTACCAATTCCTTCTCACATCCCAAAATGACGTTGTACAATGAAATAAACATTATGAATAAAATTTTGTCTGAGTTGAATGGTTGTTGAAATTGTTTGATTTTTATTTTAAGAATCAACCAATTGTGCTTATAACATTTGTTTTTTACCTGATTTCTGTTTTTCTTTTCAATTAAATAATGTTGGTTTTTTTCAAAATGGTATTACTTTGTTATTTTTTTTTAATATACTTTCGCTGAAGATATTGTATATATTCTTTAATTTTGATCAATGTAATTTTTGGCCAAATGTGGCTTTTATTTTTTGTTCATAATTGCCATTCTTAAGAGAACTTGTCCCAGAATAAAGTTTATTTTCTAAAAAATAAAAAAACATATAAATATATATGAAACTATTGTGTATCAAACATTACTAAATAGAAGTTATTAAAGTTGCCCAAAATCGGTCAAAGACCAAGGCCGTTGCAATACCAAGACCAGGACTAGTAAAAAAAAAAATCAATTTTTTAAATAAAAATTAAGACAAAATAGTTAATGTATGTTAATAATTGGTATAACCAATATACTTTTGCATTTAACTCCTCTTTTTTTTTATTCGGGCTTAGTTTCTCCTATCTAAAAAAATACTGTAATATCCCTATAGTAATAAGCTAATAAGTAACTGCAGGACTGTTGCGAGGCTCTTGCACAAGACCAAGACCATGACCAAGACTGAGTTTTCAAGACCAAGACTCGTCTCGGTCTCGCATTTGGGCAACACTAGAAGTAATGCTGAGCGTTTGATGTGTTAAAATAAGATATAAATATTAGGTTTGTTCGGAGTATTCGCACGGGTCAGCTAGTACATTAGTATTTAGTATTTAGTATTTATGTTATAAACAATTAATGATAATATTTTTATTTTGTAAAGAAGCAACAGGAGAGGTAGAGCGAGAAGCCTTGCGGGATGTAATGGAAGCGATACCCGCATGGAACCCGAGTCGGTTTAAGAACACCTGTTGAAGGGACTTCCCTAATGAACACCGCAAGATATATTATATACACAAACCAACCGTACCTTCTATTTTACTTAATGCCATTATTTAATTAATTAATATTTTATAAATGTTATAAAATTTAATTATAATATTAATAATTATGGTGTGAATGTGGTCTCAAAACTCTATTATTAATGTCCTTTATTGAGACAGATAGTAATATTTTTCTAGAAACAAATAATCCAGCAAAAAAAAATATTAATAATTAATATTTCCTAAGTTATACCTATTTATTCAGTGGCACAGATCCCGTTTTATCAAATTCATATTTTAAAAAATTAATTAAAACCTCGTTTTAAAACTTCGTGAGCTGCTTCAACTATAAGTCGTAACCTACAAATTTTATCCCTACAAGCATTTTCAAAAATGGGAAGTTTTCTCTTTAAATTAATATAGTTAATTAGATACTAAAAACACGTGAATTCCCAATTATTTCCCACTTAAATCGTAATTTAATTTAGTCCTAAAATCGAGAGAAAAAGGCGCCTAAAAAATTATTGGTCCTTTTGGCCTATATGAATTCGTTATTTTGTTGGGATGGAGATTACGCCAAACGGCCTAATATAGTAGGCCACCTTTTTTCTTGATTTCCGGACAAAATTATCATACAATTCAAATCAGAAACTAATGGGTATTCATATGTGTTTACTTTCCTACCTATACTAGGTAAGGAAAGTATCGCGATCGGGTCAAATTTCCGATATGCGGTTTTCGACGGATCTATACGTTTCAGAGTTCTCTAAGTCCGAAAAACAAATTTTTATCCATTTGTCTGTCTGTCTATCTGTGCCAAGATTTTATCGGGAACTACATAACCGACTTTGTTGCTTCTTTTTTTAATTTGTAGGGTTTTGATTACTGATTCTTGTGACGGAAATTCGGTGCTCCATGCACAATAGCTTGCGCGCAACAAATGAAAAACATATTTTTCTATAAACTGTAGCGCGAAAACGGGTCTAACGATTTTGATGAAACTTTCCTATAATGTTCTAATAATTATTCAATTCAATTCAATTTTCGTGTATGCTGTTTCCGACGGATCTATGCGTTTCAGAGCCCCCTGAATTTTTTTTTTTTTTTTTGTGTCTTCATGGATATATGTAAAGATATAAAAACTTTTCTGAAACAGGTGCAAAAGTCGTGTGAGTAAACACACCAGATATTTTTTATTTACAAAAATTTTCGGAAATAGGGCATTTTTATTGTGAATATCGATAAATTTTGTTTTTTTTATAAGGTACTGAAAACGCGGATGGAATATTTAAAAAACATAATAGCCAAAAACATTTTTTTTTTATTTTAATAAAATTTACATCTGTATTACATGCAAAATACAATAAGTAAATATGATATCGGTAACAAGACAGGTATAACATGATGAGAAACTACCCATTGATAGAACTCAAAGAAACATTAAAAAAAACAGGAAATGTCTAGTTTTCACTTCTCTAAATTTTTATAAAAATACTATATAGTAATAAGGAAACTATATTGTTACAGAATTTTGTTGTTTTAATTATAGAAGCTTCCAACATCTGTCGTTAAATCAGGTGGGGGAAAGTTGTTCTTGCAAACAACAATCCAGAAGCAATCAACCTCCCGGGACCAATCAACACAGATAGCAATACAGGCACTTGCTTTAGCAGTCCCAACAGATCTCGACTGTATTCAAAGCAAGATAACAAAGCAATAAGGGCTGTGATTGTTTGATCACATCCTATGCTTGAGAATGAACGCTCTTTAAGAATGATTCTATAAAAGAAGAAAAATCTATAAATCAATTATGTATACTTATAGATACGTATTGTGAGTTTGAGTGTATCTTTTTAGGACATCTAGAGATAGCTTTTTGGAGGAGAAAGTTAGAGCTTTCGGGTGAAAAATGTTTCTTTGCTTATGAAACAAATTGCAATAAATCGATTACCAAATGAATTGTTATATACTTACAGTTACTTCCAAGTACTAGAAATATTATGTACATTTTAAATAGATGTATTTGTTTGTTTTTTTATGTTCATTTTGAGAGGAGAAATTTCTAGTCCGTGGTACAGATCCCTTTATATCGAATTATTGAGATCTGCCTGAAACTTTGTAAATAGTTTCATCTCATCGTAACCTACACTATTTTATTTACGAAAACTCATGGAATTGGGGAGTTTTCAATCTGAAGATAGCAAACTATTTAATAAGGTACTAAAAACTCGTAAATATCCATTTTCTTTCTACTTGGATCCTAATTTTCCACCAAAATACATTATTCGATACTACCACCTGAAGCAATTCCTCGTCAGTCAACTTTAAACTTTTTTTTCTTGTTCGGATTACTTTTGGCTTTGGATTATTGAGACCGTCCTGTATATTCCGAATTATAGGAAAACTTTCTACCTATTTACTTATATGAACATTTCTCGGAAGGTTATAGCAGTCCAAGTGGACACCATGGTTTGTGGTTATACATACTTCAGTCTTTTAAGCCTTCATTACTCATTAGTTATTTGATCTATGTCCATTCCAATAACTTTATTCATTTCACAACTCTATTCATTAATTTATAACATTACTAAGTGAATGTGATGCCATTCTGTGTTGTTTAGTTGCCTTCTTTCTTCAAGCCAATTATTTTACACCATATTGTGTTTCAAAATATTGTAATCATTCCGAACTGTATATCGTTGGCTTACTTCTAAAGGCATCCTCTGGTGATCATTCCAAATGGAACGATGAAGTAGAATCCCTAATGTGCTGGGATCGATAACAATTTAATTTGATAATTTGATCAAAAAATCGATGAAAAATGTGGCCTACAAAAATATTTGGTCGTTTTTCATATATAATCTCATTATTTTGAAATTTTGGGGGTGTAGGTCACGCTAAACGACTCAATATTATTGAAGGCTACCTTTTTCTCGATTTTTTAAATCAAATTATCTTACTATCCAAGTGGAAAGCAAATGGATATTTAAGAATTTTTAGTAACTTATTAAATATACAAAGTTTGCTCCCCTCCAGTTTGAAAACTCCCCAATACCTAGAATTTTTGTAAATAAAATAGTTGTAGGTTACGATGAGATGAAACTATTTACAAAGTTTCAGGCGAATGTTAATAATTCAATAAAAATGGGTCTGTACCACGAACTACTTCTTTTTTTTCTCCTTTTCTTCTGCCTATCTTTGACAACAGCTTACCACTACGTAAGAGAAGTTGGTTATAGGTTACATTCTTCGGAAGTACACAAAAATAAATTATATTTATTTTCTTCGGGCCGACGTTTCGGCCCAAGTTACTCAGGGCTTCTTGTTCAAAGGATATCGGACTAGTCAATAAAAGGTCTTACGAAAGATTAAAAAGATTAAATTTCCATATTTTTAGTATTACTTTTGAATATACCATCTTTATCATTTAAAAAATAAAAATAATTCATGATTTCAAAACATAAAGTTGTCATAATTCCATTTATTACTAAATTATTTGAATATAAATGTACAAGTTTTTTTTTTGGAGCACCTAATGGTGAAATTGTATCTTCATGTTGATAAAAAAATGTTCAAAAATTGAAAATACATACGTACTATTTTACTTTAAATTAATTTCTTTGCTCCAATATTTAGATTTCCAATCGTATGTCAAACATCGTTTCCCAAAAGCAAATTTAACATTAAACATGAATTCGTGGTAAAATTTATTTTATTTTTTAAAAAATTATATATTTTTTATTTATTTAATGTTCATTTTTCTTTGTATATTTGAGTTGAATTTTCGACACCTTGAGTATACATATATGTTGCCATAATTTCTCCAACCATCAACGAAATATACTAAAAATAATTAATCGTTGCACCGCACAAAAACTGTTGAATTAAAAAACCACCAAAAAGTATATGTGATAGATAGAACCTTGCATCACATCTAAGACAGTTCGGGATTCGAAATGAAATGCAACTCCACACTTATGCAACTGGGTAGGTTTCTGGTTATTGTATTGAGCGCCAATATTTCAACTGCCTCTCTGTTTAGGAAACCGGTAAACACAGCCGATGAAAAATTCTGAGCTCAGTTCAGTGTTGTTTTTCTTAAGTCTGTTTCGTCATCGATTACATTTTCGCAACCAAATGGAACCAGTATAACATTTTAAACGAACTAGTTAATGTATAAGAATGAAACAAAAGAATTTAACATTTGTTTATTTATTTATTTATAAAATTTACAATGAAAACTAATCCACATCTAATAAATTTTATTATTATGACAATTATTATACAATTGAATATAGTAATATAACACTTGTAGAGACACCACCCCTTAGTAGAATTCTAATAAAATTTCTAAATTAGGAGATCAAGAGGCCATCTTCTTTTCAGTCACCTAAGAGGATTATCAGGGATCGAAGAGGAACTAAGGTTAGAAACGAGAGGATTGGGATGGTTATGAAGTTTATTATTGAAGAATAGGTAATTTTTAATAAACCAAATTTTAATTTGGCCAAACATTAAGATCTTTATGGATTATTTTATTTGTGACAAAGTAAGCAGCATTGAGGATTTAGGATTTTAAGCATTGGATTGAATTTGATGGTTCAATGGAGCCCCAAAGCTCAACTTAATATGTCCATATTACAGTCATATATATGAGTATTTTATTAATTAATTAATTAATTAATTGGAAGCTTAGATCTGTCTAGTAAGTATCAGAGTGAGCAGAAACGTCGAGCAGTTTCTTCTCGTTTCAGTCTTGTATGAGGATTCCAAGTGAGAAGTTTGTCCAGGTAGAGGCCTAGATATCGGATTTGTTCAACAGTGATAAAGGAGTGTTACTAAAGGATACTGTAGGACAGGAAGTCATTGGTTTACGACAGTAATTGGCTTACGAGTAAAGATGATTTGATGGGATTTATTAGATATTATTTTAATTCTTCAGTTAATTTTAATCTTCCAATTTTGACGCCATTCTTCTAGGCTTGTGATGTGTTGAAAAGTTCGATAACCAATTGTTGGATCATTATAAACTGATAGGACTCATGTGTCATCGGCATACGTGACGATGACAGTGTTGGGATGGGTTGAGATATCAGGTGTACAAACTATGTAAAGGATTGGATAAAGAATTTAACCTCCAAGAAGAATTTAACAAAATAAAAAAGATTAAGATATACTTCTTATAGCATAACTTTCTCTTTGGAAGGAGTTATGATCGATTTAAATAAAACACATGATACAGAACTACTAACTTAAAAAAAATTAATTGATGAACAAATTCTTTAAATTTCACCAGGACTTTACGTAATCCAAATCTTCTCGACACGAACCCAATCTAGCTCCACCCTTAAATTCTCCTCGAAGGTTGAAGCGGCAGTGGCTACGAGACCTTTTTAAATATGCGTACATAGGAGTTCAATAGGAGTAATGGTCAGATGCTCCACTCACGCTGTTATAGCGCTTCTGTTTTGCCTCCATTGGTCATTTATTCAAGTAATCCGGCTGAAAAAGAGAAGCGCTGAGATCTCCTAGAGTTCTGCTTCCACGTTCGGAGGGAAAAGCTCGGCGCGGGATTCTCCTGAATGAATGTTTGTAAATATTGTATAAGAAGTATGCATGTATTTAAGTTGTTATTTTAAGTTATTTTTTGTTTATGGATATTGATTTATTTTTATTATAATCATTTGTTTTATATAGAGTGTGAATGAGCTATTCTATCACTGTTACTGATTAATAAAGAAATATTTAAATAAAATAATTATAGTTAAACAGTATTTCGTTTGCTAAACCGTGTATATGTGAACATCCATGCTATGTATTGAACACAGCAAATGAGGTTTTAAAATTATTATGAGGTGTAGAAAACAAAGGTGAACGAAAAAGCGTCAAGGTGGTGGAGCAGGTAGATAAGGACCGAAATGTACCTGGATCCTGAGGAAAGGCTTCGAGTAAAAACTAGTAACCGGCTAAGTAACTGGTTCCTTTTAGGGTGTTACCAGTTATTGTGAAATAATAGGGTGAAGTTAGGAACCAATGAGAACCATCCTTGCCCCACCCTGAATATTTGTATAAAATCTACCCTGAAGAAAGAAAAACCGTCTTATCTTCCGGCAGTGAGGATGGGTCTTGTGTTTTCTTCCGGCTTGGGGACTGAAGCCTTGGCCCTACATAGACCATGATGATCCTAGCAGAGCTTTGAACCATGACGAAATGATCTTGTAGCAAAGAAGCAGCGATTAAATCTACCAACCACACCACTTCATATACAATAGATAAGTGTTATTCCCAACAATACATTCACCAATGTTAGAATATTTCATGGCAATATAATTCTCAAAAGAGTCCATCTGAAATCATACCTTTACAGTTAATTATTAAATTCATTGAATAACGTATTTTATTCTTGTAAATATAATTTGTATATATTCTTTATAAAGCATAGAAATAAATTAATTTTTTAGTAAAAGTTATTTTAATTCTGCCAGCTATTTTTACCATGATAGTCACAATTAATGTGTGTTATTAGAAAGCATGATGATAAAAGAAATCCAATTAATTAAAACTGGACCAATCAATGTATTATAGATCAAAAATTATTTTACTAATTTTTATTATGAATTTTCATTAAACATTTCTGGGTAATTATAATCAATAATTATCCAGTGGCATGCCGAATAAATTTTAAGACCACAAAACGTAGCAATTTTAATGTCATCTCTTTTGTGGAGACAAAACATAGATAGCATCCCTCTCAAATGTCTGAACCACCTCTCTCAACCTATCCTTTAATCCAGCTTATATACCGATACCTTCCTTTAAAGGTTCTGTTGATTTTAACGTTCCTATTTATTTAATTGAATGTTCCATAGAAGTAAAATATTTATTTATCACAGAGTTATAGAGCAATCGTTAAATAAATAAAGAGTGCAAAGGGCAAATTTATTTATACTTCAAAATTTACTTGATTGTACATATTTTGTAAAAATATGTAGCCAAACTCCTAAACTGACCCAAGATCCCAGAGTTGACTATACTCTGGTACTGGGTCCTTTATCAGGGCGGATGAGGCTAAGGGACTTTATGGGTATAGTTGGGCGACCCAAGGGTAGCTGGGTAGCTGCTCCACCTAAGCCTATCATAAAATAACTCACAACCCCTCCCTCCCACCACTATACCTAAACAAATTTCTACCCTTCCTTAGCTAAAGTTCCAACCCTTCGCCTAACAATTTGATCGGCATAAAAAAAAAAAATTAAATATCAAGATAAAACAAATAAGACCCAGAGAGAATTCCCACATACATGTTTTTTTGTAGGAAATTGAAGACTTCCAGACAGGTCTAAAAATATAGTATCGTTGCTTCAATCAATCAGAGAACTGCAAGAACAAAAGTTTTGTCCTTTTTGAAAAGAAGGAGACTCCAATCATTTGGCTTTAAAGGCTGTGTTAACAGAAGGAAACCATTTCTTCGACCTCAAAATAAGCGAAATACTAATCCAATATTATACTTTCTCAACATGTATTTGTTTGGAGCTTAAGACCCTTGGTTTTTGATAGGGTTTTGCTTTCTTTTATTCCCACAAAAGGAATGACATATAAAATGCTACGTTTTGGACACTGGATAATTATTGATAATAATTACCCAGAAATGTTTAATTAAAATTAATTATAAAAATTAGTAAAATAAATTTGGATCTATAATATATTTGGTCCATGATTAATTAATTAGATTTCTTTTCTCAAAGGCTGGTTTGTGTTTATCTTTCTTTCTAATTACCTACATTACCTGTGATCATCAAGACATGAATGGGTGGCAGAATTAGAATAACTTTTAATAAAAAACTTCATTTATTTCTATGTTAAATGAAGAAAATATACGAATTATATTTACAAGAAACTAATTACGTTATTCAATGAATTTAATAATTAACTGTGAAGGTATGATTTCAGATGGACTGTTTTGAGTATTATTGCCATGAGATATTATAACATTGGTATATTTATTGTTGGGAATAAAACTTATCTATTGTATATGAAGTGGTGTAGTTATGGTTATGTTTTATCACTGCGCCTGCTGATCCAAGGCCATCTCATCCAAAATCTGCCAAAGGAACCCATTATGGTCTATGTCTGGTCAAGGCTCCAGTCCCCAAGCCGAAAGAAAACATCTGACCTATCCTTAAGGCCGAAGGAAACATAAGCCCTATCCTCAAGGTCGGACATCAACATAAGACCTTTCCTCAAGGCCGGTCATTCACATAATACCTCTTTTCTTAGTTCTCGGCGTATTATATACAAATATTCAGGGTAGGGCAAGGATGGTTTGGTTTCCATTGGTTCTTAACTTCACCCTATTACTTTACAATAACCGGTAACAACCTACGAGGAACCAGTTATTTAGCCCGTTACTAGTTTTTTTTTTCTGAGCCTTCCCCAGGGTCCCAGGTACAGGTCGATCCTTGCAGGTACCTGATGTGTTTGGTGTCAGGATATTCCAACTTGTTTTCGACAAGAAATAATATGTTTTTCAAAACTTATTTGCTATGTTCAGTTTGTCAGCAGTTTATTTTAAAAAATGACCGTTTTTCAAACAAATGTTTGTAATATTATTTCTTTGATATAAAATACAATTAATACTCGAAGTATAGTCCATTGATATCGACTATCATTAGCCATCTGCTAGCTGTCTAATATTTTGTTAGAAATCTTATCTAGAATAATCAACCATAGTTTGAGACTCCATATATACAGTGTAGATACTTCTAATAATAAACTTTGTCGGATTTTGTGCAAGTAGATAAATAGTAAGCCATTACAATTATTATCTATTTCGAAAAAAATTATTATTATGTGCATTTTTTCCTTCATAGTATTGATATTATAATTAGCGTTTTGTGAAATAAAAAAATTGTGATATATTTTTTTCTATTACTTACTCTATTAGTAGAGAAGAAGAAGAAGAAGAAAAAGTCTTTTTTATTTAACCAAATTACATGATATCAATTACAAAATAATATTTTGGGATTTAAAACCGAAAATCAGATGTGCTACATGGTCTGTTGACCGTCAGAGGAGTCTGTGTTTTTAACAAAATTACATTTCAATTCATTTTCACACAACCAACTAATAAGAATATAAGAACAATTATATTTACAATGTAAAAGTTATATAAATATTTTTATTTGCAAAAGGAGTGGTACCAAAATTCTCCAATTTATTAATTGTTAAATTTTCTGGTAAGCATTATTCTATAGGAGAAAGCAGACTTGCAGTAATTTACCAATGCTGTCCAATTGTTTACATTTATTAAATCTTTTACTTTATCCCGAGATAAATTTCTAGATTTTAACCATTTAATTCTAAATTCAGAGAGTATCGAACAAGCAGCCAGGAAGTGATAGAGATCTTCTGTTTCGTTTGTATTACACATGCTGCAATTATTATTTGTTCGCTTGAAGTGTTTATATTTTAAGTTCAAAACATCAGCTTTAATTTTAATTACCCATCTGATCACCTTCAATGAGCTTTTTTCATCAATATAATTTACAGAAGTTAAATGAGGATAAAAAATTAAAGTTTTAGAATTCTGAACTTTAATTACATATAGATTATATATATATATATAAATCTTTCTGAATTTGAGTTCTTAGTAAATATAAATTAGTTCTCCATAATTTAACATCATCAAAGTTAGATCGATTTTAGTTGAAATTTAACCCATGCAGTTCTATCAGATTAAGTAAGTCTCTAAACCATGCGATTTCTTTTTTAATTATCTTATTTCTATATACACATTTACTTGATGTATTCATACTAATACAGTTGTAAATATCATAATAAAAGTTTTAAAAAAAAAATTATCTGTAGTGCTAATATTTTTGAATATCTATGTGGTGGAAGATTCAAAATGTTTACAATGTAATCAAAATTACTATTAGTATATTTTATTTTCTTATTAGAAATTATACACACAAAAAATAATTATTAAACGGAACCATTTAAACTCTTCCATAGTTTAAAATATTGTGAATTATTCCTACAAAAAGGAGACGTGCGAATGTAAGAATATCGATTGAGGGCGGAACGCCACCAGACATCAAGGCTCCATTGAACGGATAAAATATTATTCCACAAAGATAATTTATAAAAGCGCTTAACTCTCCGCTTTTTTATTTTATAATTTATATTATATATTTATTTTTATATAAAATATAAATAACTTTATTGTATATATAATTAATTTATACATAGCCGCTACTGATGATAGATTTGAATTATATAAGTGTGTATTATTGTTAATAAAATTAATCTTTTCAGCCATTCCAGAGACGCTAATTTTAAATATGATGGCTGATTTGAAGAATCTTACACTAATAAGTTCAGGATTAAAACCGGAACTATACTGAAAAATGTCTGAAAAGTGTTATATTTTGCTGTTTTATATGTGCACTTTATAAGATAAAAATTCTAACACTGGCCAACTTGGAAGAACTTTTGGTCGCCAAAAAATACGATTTATTCTGTCTTTTTTATTTTTCGTCTATGAATAAATAAATGCGAAAAACGTAAACATTAAGAAAATAAATAAGGTTAAATTATGCGCCGTATGAGCACCAACATGTAATAATCTGATAATGTGATTTTCTCGAAAACTAAGGTCAAAAAGCAATGTTATTACATATATTATTTTTTTGTTGAGAAATGAGAAAAATTCTAAACTCAACACAGAAATTATTCATAAGCATCGAAAAGCCATCATGTCGTTCCTTAATGTCGCTCATCGATATAACTATTGACAAGTTCCTAAACTCAGCGCTTAGATCATTGACGATCATCAGTTATCCATTAATCTATCGTTTATCATAATGACTTGACCCTTCCTCGCCGTTAGGCTATACGGGGTTTTCCCGGGCCAGGGTCGGCACCGGGACGCGAACTCGTGACTATTTTTATATCATTAGAGTCATATGTCAGGTTGCCGGGCAACGGCGGTGCTGTGCACACGCTTTAGCCCATTCGGCCACCATCTTATCATAATGACTGGAACTTGAGATTGAGTTTTCTAAGGTACTCACTCGTGTCCACGGAGTACAACTATTTTTAATGTAGGTCAAGTATATTTATGCCTAAGGGCAAGGGATTAATGTCAGAGTCAAAAGTCCCCTGACGCCAGATCGCGGACTCGTAATTGTTTTATCATGAAAGCTTCTGTTGTTGTTGGTTTGGACTTTATGGCGTAAAACGCTAGGGTCATCAACGCCGGTGAGTCCGTATTTTGGTTGTATGTTGATTTCAGAAACTCCTTAGAAGAGAGAAATAAATAATCAATAATCAAAGACTAATAATAAATAAATAGAATAATATATGAAAGATATTTAAGAACATATGAAAAATGAAATAAATAAAAATAATGTTTACTTCTACCAACCAAACCCTACACCATGACCTTAATATCCCATTTATCCTAGACCTTATCCCTCAAAAAGTTTCCAAATTCGACCAAAATCTTACACATCATCCAAATCCAATTGCACAATCCCTCTCTAGCACTATTCATCCCTGCAATCCTCCTCGAAGGTTGAAGCAGCAGTGGCCCAGAGACTTGTTGTAAGAATATATTGGAGTTCTGGCAATGGCCAGATTCTCCACTCAAGCCATGTATGTCTGGTTATAGTCTCTCTGCTCAGCCTCCATTGAGTGAAAGATTTTTGCTCCGACTTTTGCACTCTGAATAGCCATATTACATTCAGCCTTTTTGTAGGCCGCTCAAGAAATATGATATTTTCAAGAAACATAATAAGGCAATAAGAAATTTACAGATCCACTTGGCCTTGAACTCCTCCAAGAACAAATAAACAATGCCCACTCAAGAAATGACAAAAACACAAGAAGGGAAAAAATAAAATTAAAATAAAGCCGAATTGGCTATTATATCGGTAATTTGTTTTCTTTATTTTGGTTTTTATTTTACGTGATTAGTTTTATTTTTCAGGAAAATAGCAAAGAGAAATAAAATATGAAATTATACTAATAATTCAAATAAAAATAATTAGTTTTAAAAACATTATATTATTGTTGTTTTAAAATATATATATATATATTATTATAATAATTTTATATTATTATTTTTAAAAAAAATATATTATTATTAATCAATTATCAGTTTGAAAAAAAATAATAATTTATACATACGACCTTATGCACTAACAGTTGCGATACGAGTTTCAAGACAATATGTATTTAAATTTATTCTTGATTAGATTCTGTTATATTTAGTATGTACCACTTTTTTTCTCTCAGCAGGATTTTGACAAAGGTATCAAATAAAATTTCCCGAAGATGTAATGAATCCCAAACTCAACTAACAGAGATAAACCAGCAAATAACTAGTGCGAACATATCTTTCTTCTCTCTTTCATGTACTGAAATCTAGAAAAATCTCCAGAAATCTAAAAATAAGGGTATACAACGCCGTGATTAAGCCAGTTCTGCGTTACGGTCGTGAAACCCGGGCTCTAACCGGCACACTAAAAGCCAGATTGAGATTAAGAGATTCGAAAGGAAAGTTCTACGTAAGATAATAGGACTTATATGGCACCAGAACCTTGACACGGAGGAGAAGGAACAATAAAGAACTGCTGAAAGAAACAGGTCAGTCAACATCTGATGAGATGAAGGCAAGGAGGTTAAGATAGGCAGGGCATGTAGCTCGTAGCAACCCATCACGACGCCTTTACACAACAATGAATGACAGAGTAGTAGGCAAGAGACCACGTGGGTGGCCAAAAACTGGATGGATAGATCGGATAACCAAAGATAGGGCTGAGCTGCATGCCGCAAAATGGAAAGCAATGGAGTAAGATAGGCAGGGGGTTTTATATATAAAAAAAAATTAAATAAATAAAAATAAAAATAGAGACTTACGGGTATATACAGCATGGAGTTTAAGTTGACACTAAGGAAACATATACATGGGGAGAAAACCCAGGGGGAAAATTGTTAAGCTGGTTGGGGGATGGTTAAGCGGTAAGCAGTAAAAACATTAGAAAGTATTTTAGTATTTTTATGACCACCCCCGACCATCTCCTTCCTCTAAAACAGGTGAAATTGTGTTTCGGTTTTAAGTTTTAAAAAACATAATTAAGTTAAGGGTTGGACCATATTAGGAAGATTAGAAAATAGGATGATGTAGGACATTGTCCAAACATAGAACTCCACCTGCCGCAGAATGGAAAAGTCAAAGAGCGAGGAAATGTCATCGGAGGGGTCAGGGAAGCATTTCGACTCTTAGGTCTATAATTACCGCCATCTTGGACCCCTGCCAAGGTATTTGGGTGCCGGCATGGCGGCGTCACAACCATGACGTCATATCTCTCCTCGGGCGGTTCGCTTCAAGGAGTGTTTGAAAATCTGGCCAGCTGCTTGTATACAGTCTGCTCCTGGATCTATTGCCTCTGCCAATTGCCCGGTTGGGGCCCTGCGCCCCCCTCCCCTCACTACTATAAACATTTCAAGCCAAAGGGAAGATGATTTATTTTAAATTTAGCAATTTACGAGAGGATGCGGTCCGCACATCAAGGAGAAAGGAAGACCCCTAAGCTTGTAAATGTTATCTCTGTAAACTCTTAATGTATGGACTCAAGACATTAAGATTTAAAACTGAGACATTCTGAATTATATTTGTTTCTACTATTCACATATAAGCGGGACTGCTTAAAACTGTAAAATAAATAAATATCTATATCCGATAACAAATTAATTAATTTTAAAAAATCCTATAATTTCCCACCATATAGAGGCTGCGTGTGCCATAAATATGTCTTACAACTCCAAATTCCATCCAATACGATATATAAGAAAATAAATATTCAAAATTCACGGTTTATACACAAATTGTGTTCTCATGTCATGTGATTGATTTATAGATTTATCTCAAATTTTTACAATAAATTGCTAATATATTGAAAGGATAAAGTGGTTCTATGTTGAATTTATTTACTTACTTAACCCATCCTCACCTCCCGCTAAGCAGTGTGAGATACCCATATGTATCTTTGGCTAATCGTTTTCTTTTCGTCCAATTCCTCTGCGGTCAAAGGCTTCCTTTATTCCGCTTTCCCACCCAGAGCTTTCTAGGTCGCCTTCTAGATCTTTCACCTCTCATCTGTGTCTCATAACTGAGCCTTGTTAATCTGTCTTCTGCCATTCGAGAGGATTGCCCGAACCTATAGTTCTATTTTTCTTTTGCATCCTTCGGGGGTTCATAGCTGGCTGGGTAGCTTGGATCCGATAGTTCCTGACTACTGTTGCCCAAAATCGGGCTTGATCTTGCAATTACAAGACCAAGACGAACGCCGCCTAACTGTTGCAAGACCAAGACCAGGACTGGTAAAAAAAATCGATTTTTTAATAAAAATTAAGGCAAAATAGTTACTAATACTTAATGAAGAGAAGAATAGTTGGGGTGCTCAGTCAAAAAGGAAGGCAAAAAATAAATTATAATATTTATTTTTTACATATGCCGACGTTTCGACCTGTTCGGCCTTCATCGAAGTTCAGGCCTTCATCAGGGCTTTCTCCTTAAGTGTCAAGGGGAGAATGGTACTAATGGAGAGAGATACTAATACTTCTTAGTTACTATATATAAATAATTTTTATAACTAATATACTTTTGCATTTAACTCCTCTAATATTTCATTCGTGCTTAGTTAGGTTTCTCCTATCTAAAACATTACAGTAATATCTCTATAGCAATATGCTAATAAGTAACTGCAAGACTGTTGCGAGACTCTTGCGCAAGCTCAATACCATGACCAAGACTGAGTTTAGGAATTTGGGCAACACTATTCCTGACTCGGTCTCTCTTCGTTTTACTCTCGACTCTACGGAGGTAGTACATCTCGATCGCTTGAAGTCGACTCTTGTGTTTCCTTTTTAGGGACTAACATTCGTTACAGTAAGTCAAGATTGGAAAGGAGGTATTTTTTAAGGTTGTTATTTTTGTAGTTTTAAGCACCTTCCGGGTTAAACCTTAATATCCTCTCTTATATATCCGTCCACTCAGTTATTCTGATTCAAGTGGGCTCCTAGGTATCTGAAGTCGGTTACCTGTACAATTCGTGTTCCATCCAATCAAATGTCATGGCCTCCCTGGTCGGTCCTCATTCGAACAGGCATGATGTTTACTTTCTCATACCCACGTCTACTTTTAATAGAACTCTCATCTTACGCGTAGATTAAACTGCAGATTGTTTTTGTGGTTACCAATAACTATGAGGTCATCAGCATAGGTCAACAAAGTGGACTGGGTAGGAAGCAGTCTTCATTAGCCAAAATCAAAGCATCTTATTTCCTGTTAAGCTACAAGCAATTTACTTCACCCACAAGCCTCACCGTGCGGAGTCATCCGCTCAATAAGCTGCAGCTCAACTGCGTCCGGACTTAATCTAAGCACGTGACTTACTAAGTGGGCCACCAAGAATTATAGTAGGAACTAGGGGTGTAGCCTTAGTCTACTGATGTATGAAGTATACGGTTGATAAACACAAAACTCTCATATATATCTCAGCTCTACTTTATAAACACATTTATAAAGGCATTTTAAGCTAAATATTGTTATTTAGAAACGACATAGTGAAAGCAAAAATTTTCTTCCTTTTTCATAGTCCGGTATCTTGGTTTTTTCTTAGACCGGAGGCTAACGTAGAACCCATATACAAGACAATCCTGAAACCTTTAAACTTTGGGGGACTGTAAAATTTTCTAAATCGCATCCAATCCTTTCAGCCCAAAGTCCTCCGAACAATAGTCGATGCTCCGTTCTATATAACCAACAAAACCCTACATCATGACCTTAACATCCCATTTATCCTTGACTTTATCACTGAAAATTTTTCCAAATTCCATCAGATCCTTATAAATCATCCAAACCCTCTTGCACAATCCCTATCTAGTTCCACTCATCCCTACAATCCTCCTCGAAGTTTGAAACGGCAGTGGCCCGGAGATCTTTTGTAATATATTTCTGGGATTTCTGGCAATGGTCAGATTCTTCACTGAAGCCATGAGTGTATGTGGCTAAAGCACTCTCGCTCAAACTCCACTGGCTTTAGCACCAGTGACGCGGTTGAGAGAGTTGCGCAGGGATCTATTTGAATCCTACTTTTGTTTCTATAGTTGGAGGGAGAAGCCTGGTTTGGGGTTCCCTGCCTGATTGTACATATTGTATATAGGTATGACTGTGTTTTTATGTTTTTAATTTACTTATCTTTAGATTATTTTATTTTTTATTATACATAGTTTTTTTATTATTTAGTTCTTATTTTACGTTTACTGTATATATGGTGTGAATGTGTTCATGTATCACTATAATTATTGTCCACGTGACAGATTATTATATTTCTTAATAAATAAATTTCTAAAAAACATTTCTTAAAAGAAAGTTTTGAGGCTGAAAACATTCTATTAAACTAAAACGTATAAAATATATTGATGGTATAAGCTAGGAACAGGCAGTCCATGACGTATACGTATCTAACTCTCATGACGTAGTTATGCGCCCACCACTTTTATATAACGCTAATTATATTTCCAAATATACATTCGGGACAAATGTGCATTCTAGTGCTTTTTTTTTTTGTAATAAACTATATTTAAAAATTGAAAATTCGTACACCCGTGTCTTAAAACATAGTATAAATGTTTTAAGACACAGCTTAAATAATAATTGAATATTAGCGAACATTATTTATCAGGGAAAACGAAGGAAGATTGCGGCAATGTAATAAACAGTTATAGACAATGAAAGGGAGCTATGAGGTCACCACGCGGCGTGCAAATAGTTGGCATTCTCTCGCCTTTAAGCTTTAACAGCCAGTTTTAGGGACATATTGGTTCCACGTCAGGGTACAAAATCATTTTCAACACTGTGATGTTTCATTATTAAATTTCTCATTGTAAATGATATTTAAAACAGTATTAAAGAAATATATTTAGTAAATTTGAATATATGGATATAATGACGTGAAAACAATTGTTGAGAAACTGCCCAATGGTATCACTCTAATAATATGTTTACATTAGGAGATCACGGGGCCATCTTCTTTTCAGACGCCTCGGAGTTTATCTGGTAGTCGGTTATCTGGATTGAAGAGGAAGCAAGGTTAGAAACGAGAGGTTTGGGATGATTCTGAAGTTTATAATGGAAGGATTGGTATCTGGATTGGGCCATAATAAACATCGGAACAGAACATAAGAAACATTAAGGTCATTATGGATGGTTTTATTTGTAACAAAATATGGAGCATTGAGGATTTTACGAAGGATTTTGGATTGTAAGGATTGGGTACGAGAGGAATTTGATGGTTTAGTGGAGCCCCATAGCTCAAGTCCGCAAGTCCAAATAGGCCTTAGTATAGTCATGCATGAGTCTTTTGTAATTAATTGGAAGTTTAGAGCGTTTTTCTAGTAAGTGTTTGAAATAATCGGAAACGTCTAGCGATTTCTTGTCGTTTCTGTCTGGTATGAGGTTCACATTTTTTATTTCATAATTTTCCATATTTCATCCCGAACTATGTGACATGTCAAATCCATTGTATGACGAGCTCTTTGAAATAAGTTTTTTTTAGTAATATATCATGTTATCACAATCAAAAACAATGTTATTAATAAGGCACTGTAAGAGGGGGGAGGGTAAAAAAAAGATATATTTATATATGTATATAATAATAATAATATGAAGAAAAAGAAAAACATTTTGGTATAAATTAACTGAAATTAATAAAAATAAATAAATAAAACGAGGGCTAACGAAATTCCCTGAACGATGTAAAGCTAAAAAAATAGACACCTTGACAGCCCAAGTGATCTATTTCAGTTCATCCCGGTCGAGTAAACACAAATAGCTAACTTCTGTCTCTTTTAGGTCTTTCATGAGTTTTTTTTTTTTTTGCTTCTTTTTTTCCATCAAATTTAGTTTTAGCACCAGAAAATGAGGTTAACTTTTTTACTCCATGTAGACACGGATTTAATTTCCTTAAAAAAAAAGTCTTTAATAATTTTATCGTCAACAAGAAGGTCTCACAATCAGTTTCTTATAGCTGCATTCTGAGCATGAATATGACACAAAATTATGTGGAAATCAAATAACATGTGCCATCTACAAAAAGACAAATATCAAAACTTTAATTGAGTGGCTTCAAAGACGGACATCTATAATTTTTAAAAAGTCAAGAAAAAGCCACTTTTCATGACATAGTTTCACTTCGTATCAATTCTAATGATTATTTTTTAAACCTGAACATTCTTAAATAAAATCATCACAAGCTGTTTGAGTTTATAATAAAGGAAAAAAAAAACATGAAAATTATTACACAATGGTTTATTATTTCCAAACAATTATACGTCTAAAGTAACATTACCTACCTGGTAACATAAATAAAAATAAATAAAAGGTGATTCTTATTATTGGCTTAAATATTTTTATTCAACATTAGTAGTTTTCTAAGAAAAATAGCATTGCTTCAATATCACAATATACAATATTAACAAAAAAGTGTATATTTTTTGGAAATATAATTTTACCACACTTCGCAAATTGTTTTCCAGCTTCTTTTCGTTGTAAAGAAAAATTTAAAGAACATCTAGAAGAAGATGTTATATTATGTTGAATTGTTAAGGTGTCTATTTTATTAGGTTTTAATCGTTTAGGAAATTTCTTTGGCCTTCGTTTTTTTTGTTTGTTTTTTTTATTTCAGTTAATTTTTACTAAAACTTATTTAAACCAAAATCTTTTTACTATGATTATAGATATATATATATTTTTTTTCGGTTTGCACTACAAACCGTGTAGATATTTTTATATCTACAGACCATTTTCACAACGAGCGTCAACATATATATTTGACGAAATCCGATACTTGAAAACATTCTATATAAATATATATAATTGAAAACAACTATACTATATAATTTAATGATATAATTAAATATTGTAAACAATATTTTAAGTCATTTTCAGGAACCAACAGGTAAAACATAATAATGTGGAGAAAACCGAAAAAAAAAAAAATTCTATCTATTCAGTGATGGCTTAGGTAAAGATG
The DNA here is from genome assembly GCA_928085145.1 of Nezara viridula. Taxonomy (NCBI): domain Eukaryota; kingdom Metazoa; phylum Arthropoda; class Insecta; order Hemiptera; family Pentatomidae; genus Nezara; species Nezara viridula. Next base: position 23,956,400 of record OV725083.1, read on the forward strand.
TCGATAAAGGAAAAGTTTCAAGAGCGACCTAATGAAACGTGGCTTGTCTTTATTCTACGATATTGAAAATTGTACGCTGACTTTTCTTCAACCTCTTCTTCGACGCGAACATTCAATAAAGTTAAAAATTCCTTGCCGAGATTTTAATTAAGTTAATTAATAATTAACGGACACTTTCAACTTATTTAATAGCCTCTGCAGGCGTATAATAAATAAAAAAGAATTTTCGGACGTTAAAAGAAAACCTTTTAATAATAACCAATAAAGAAAGAACTATTTTATTGCCTAAGAAAGGTTAGTGCTACGATTGGAAATTAAGTATATATATATATATATATATATATATATATATATATATATATTTTTTTTTTTTTTTTTTTTTTTCGTTATTGTAGGTTTTGATAACCTGATTTTTTTAAATGTTTACCGTCACTTTATTAATATAAAAACGACACCCCGCTATAAAAATAAATCAGGTTTTTAGGTTTAATAAATATTTTTTCTGTTACAGTTGTACCTAAACGGTTTTTTCTAATATCTCTCCATTATATAAAAAAGTGTTTAGTCAGGCAAAATATGATTTTTCTGAAATCTTAATTTTAAAAAAAGCGCATAGTGACCGTGTAATCTTTTATTTTACATGTGCAGTGGAATGACCTCAGAGTACACATCACATCACTCACATAAGATTTTTTCAAACTGTTCAGGATGTTAGTTTTCAACGATTTATATACCTTTTTTATTTGTATAATTTTTAAAACAGGGGTTGGTCCGTCGTTAAGTGGACTGGGGTTACCTCCATAGTCATTAATAAAATAAACATAAACCAATATTGCTTATAAGAAATATTATTTTAATATTAAATTTATATTATCAATGCTCACGCTCTTTCAAGCAGGTTTATTTAAAATTCAGCTCTTAGGACAAATCTCTGTCTGTAAGAATGAAAAATTTACGTATTACAGTCAAATAACGATTTCCCGCCGTTCAAAACCGGAGACTATTGCCGTGAATAAAATCTCCATTTCACCTGTTGTAACTAACCGATCCTGAAGGGAAAAAGAATGGGACGGGAGACCAAATCGACAAGGTGAAAAATAACTGACTCCTTACTAACATAAATAACACGTTCCGATTTGACAGAACTCTCTGATAGCTTCAGCAAGAAAACGAGAGTTCTTTGTGGATCAAGTCAGCAATAAATCAACTCGGTCTATTAAGCCCAGCTTATTGGAAGGTGAAAATAATTAATTTATTAATTAAATATCGATTAAAAATAATAATATATTTAAGTTTGAAAAAAAAGTGTACGACTCATTTCAAAATTATGTATTATTTTTTTCACATAGGTTTCGAGATGAAATTCTAGATTTGTGGTATTATCAATATTCTCAGGTTCAATGCATCTATCAATTTACATAATGCATGAACCAGTAATTCGAGATCCGTATTATAATTACAGAAAAATATCAATGAGTGGGGTAGCTTGGAGGTATGGAATTGATCTTCCAAAGCTGAAGGTCCCGGGTTCGAATCCCGGCACAGGCAGAAAAATTATTTATTCTGTTTCATCAGCCGTGGGGCGATCATGGGATCGGGAGACTCTCCTGGGGCTCACCCAACTTCTATAAAGAGGGTACACTTGATTAAATAAATAATCAAGGAGAAAAACCTGGTGTTTGAGCGTGATCTCAGTCAAATCAACTCCTTGCACAACCGTTGACTAACAGTACTTTCCCTTAATATTAGTGAATCCAAGACCATTCATGGGTTGTAGTGGTACAGATTTTTTTTCACGATAATAAAAAATAATACAACCTGAACTACAAATTGTAAATTAAAGTTATGAAATTTGAGCAATGAGTAGTACAATTAAATGAATAGTTTTATAATTTGTAAAATGGAGGTTGGTCCACCAGATGGATAGGGGGAACCCTCCTAGTAATATATATACAATTTAATTTGACTCAAAGTAAAGTGCTAATTGCAAGATGTGTGATGCAAGCACACCACCAGGTTTTTTTTTTATCAATATAAACATTGCATATTACGTATCACTGTAGACATGCATATAGTCCGTGGTACAGACTCCTTTTTATCGAATTATTAACATTCGCCTGAAACTTCGTAAATAGTTTCATTTCATCGTAACCTACAACTATTACATTTCTAAAAACTCTTGAAATTGGTGCGTTTTCAAGCTGGAGGGAAGCAAACAAACTTTGTCTATTTAATTAGGTACTAAAAACTCTTAAATACCCATTTGATTTCTACTTGGATCGTAGGATAATTTAATCACAAAATCCATAAAAAAAAGGCTGTCTACAAAAATATTGGGCTTGTTTGTGCTATATAACCTCGTTATTTTGAAAATTAGAGGATGTAGTTCACGCCAAATGGATCAATATTTCTTAAGGCCACCTTTTTTCTCGATTTTATGATCAAATTATCTTACGAACCAAGAAGAAAGCAAATGGGCATTTTTAGTTCCTAATTAAATAGACCAAGTTTGCCCCCCTCCAGATTGAAAACACTCCAATAGTTGTAGGTTACGATGAGATAAATCTATTTACGAAGTTTCAGCCGGATGTTAATGATTCGATAAAAAGGGGTATGTACCACGGACTAATAACTATTCGTTACTATTTAAAACTGCCTTTATTTGTCCAGAAATGAGCCGAGTTTTCGAAGAGTTGAAAAATTACTTGACGCATGTCTGTAAACTCTTCCTTTTAAACAGCGCAAGTTTGTTAAAAGTTGTTTGAACAGTGAGAAGTGCAAAAAAACAAATCTATTCTCAAACGCGGATGTAGGCATAAAAACAGTTTGTATACTTTAAATCAAAAATAGATCCGTCTATTTAGCTAACTCAGGCGGTCTTGCATGTTGCCTGTCGTTCAAATCCTCAACTTTTATGAAAATCGAGAGACCAAGAAAGCCAACTTTGTTATGATGAAGTTGAAATTAACTTATGGAATTGAAAAATTTAAAATGATTTATCAACAATAGATATCGGTTTAACCCTCAAATAACTGCAATCATGCAATATTTTTCTTGAGTACATATCAGATATGTTGTTATGATTTAATACTGTCAGCGAATTTTCATTAAATTACAATATGATTTTTTTTTAATAATATAATTATTGAAATTTAAAACTGTATTAGTTAACAAATACAATAAGTGACATTGAAATGATAATATGACATGCACAATATGAAGAAAAACTACCCATTGGTAGCACTCCAATTATAGTTTCATATTAGAAGGTCCCGAGGCTATCTTCTTCGGCATCCAAGAGAATGGAAGGCTAGAAACAAGAGGGTTCGTATGGATCAGAAGTTTATTATGGAAGAATAGGTATCCGGATCGGATCAATCAAATCGGCCACTAAAGAATATTAATGAAGATGAATTAGTTGGGGTGAGCAATCACAAGTAAAAATAAATAAATTATATTTATTTTTATTTTTGCCGACGTTTCGACCTAAGGATTGGTATTGGTCTTATAAAGAAGCCCTTTGGGCCGAAACACGATCACACGTTTTTCCTACCTATTTCAGAAATATGTCCATCAAGAAAAAAAATTTAATTATATTTATTTTCCTGAAAATTGATCACTGAAAAGATTTTATAAACTAAAGCAATGTAAACCGGCTTAAGATAGATCAGTGTAAAAATTTCAATGTTCACTAATATTGCTGATCAAAAACTTTTTGCCATAGCTTTGTATTGTCAAACAATAATTTCTGTTAAAAGTAGAGGAAATAGTGAAGATTGTGGTGTGATGCGGGCAACAGATTTTCTTACTTTCACTAAGTCATCTTTATTCTCTCATTCATCCCTTTCTGACACCAGGATATGTACCCGTAATCTTACATTGGAAATTGAATAGCTGTAACTTAGTTAATAGTTGTTCGAACTGAAAGATTTTTATATAATTTTGAAGGGAATTTCATTACGTTTCAAAAACTAGGCTAAACGGACTGGTTAGATTACAATGTTTTTTTTTTTTTTGTTTTGTTGATATTTTAATTATCTTTCAAATGTTGTACTATAAATTTTACTTAGAGAGTTAGGCCCCATAACATTTTTCTTTTCTTTATAATTTTTTCCCTAAATTTTCACAAGAATATAGTCCATGTACGAAAATTGAAAGGAGCATTATTGGAACATTATAGGAAAGTTTTATCAAAATCTTTAGAGCCGTTTCCGCTCTACAGTCTATAGAAAAGTATGTTTTTCATTTATTGTCAGCAGCTATTGAGCATGGAGCATCCAATTTGTGTCAGAGGCATCAGCAGTCAAAACCTTACAAAATAGAAAAAAATATAAATTCGGTTCACTGGTTCCCGAGAAAATCTTGGCACAGACCAATGGCTTAAAATGTGTTTTTCGGACTCAGGGGGCTCTGAAACGTATTGATCCGGCGAAAACCGCATATCGGAAATTTGACCCCATCGCAATCCTTACCTAGTATAGGTAGAAAAGTAAAGATATATATATATATATATATATATATATATATATATATATATATATATTTTTTTTTTTTTTTTTTTTTTTTTTTCCCTACGTGGTAACCCCACACAAGGATCGTTTATTAGATTTTCCTTCATGCTCCATGCCTTAAAGACATACTACATGAATTACATTTGTTTACAATTGTTTTTTTTTTTCTAGTTTCACATGATTTACATTTTTAGTTCAAATTTATATACATTAACAAACAAAAATACAAAGATTAAACACACAAAAATTAAATCGGAAAATTAAATATTAAACACACAAAGTCAATCCAACAAAGCCAAAAAGAAATCACCCACGCTGCCCATCCCTGGTTAGTAAGTCGAAGTCGATCGATCTAATAAATCTAAGAAAGTCTGTCTTGTATTCAGTAAATAACGTTTGTTCCGTCTCAGGCCAATTTCCTCTTTTGATAATTATGCTTTTTATTAACTCAAATCGCTGTCTGTCAAATCGTTTACATTCATATATTATATGTTTAAAATTTTGAACCTGTCCGTCTTCGTCACATAAGTCTGTTTGTATAATGTTGAATCTTTTAAGATATTGTTTTGTATTCCCATGTTCTGTAAGTACTTGCGTAAGTTTGTAGTCATTACTGTGAATGTGTCTGTAATTGTGAATTGAAATGTGTGGTATAAATCTGTGTAAGCTTGGTGACTTAGCTGAGGTCACCCATATGTGATCCCATCTTTTGATGAAATCCAACTTTAAATTCATATTAATATACGATAAAGGATATATATATATATATATATATAATTTATTTTTACTTTTTTACTTGTGACTGCTAACCCCAACCAACTTAATTATTCTCACGACAGTTAGCTGCTAATCCACTATAATAAAATACATAAGGCCATTGCGGATGATTTTATTATTGAAAAAGTAAGGTTCTTTTACTTTATTTTATTTTTTCCTTGCCCCTCGGTAATACAGATTTTTGGTAGAATCAGCGGGATACTTCGACGTGATCTCCTAATGAAATTACATTGGAGTCCTGCAAGCAGTGGACAGTTTCCCTGCAAGCATATTCAAGTCATCATGTTTGAATATTATACGGTGCTTAATTTATACCTATAATAATATAAAATAGTTTTATACCTGACGTTTATCACAGCTATAAAATGAGCTATCTCAAGTCCTAAATCTATCACCTACTTTACAGTAAAATGGGAACTTGGCTCTATAAAATATCTTGTTTAAAACGTTCGTGACAGTTACGTTCGTCCACGGAACGTATTTGAAAATTCGTGTCGAAAATGTGAGTAATATTAAAATAATCGCTCTAGGCCACATGAAAGGAAAACATAACATGTAAATTTATAAATGTTGGCATGGAAGTCATGATGGCCACCAAAAAAAAAAAAAAAATGGAGATAGATCTGTCCTTTTCATTTATTACATTGTTTATTATTCATTATTGCATTATTTTATATAAAAATGCTGCATGTTAATAATTATTATTCGGTTAGGTTTCCTGTCTGTTATTACAAGAAAAATGAAAAAAAAAAAAAAAAAAACGCTCCAAATTATTTCACAATGGTTTATTATTTCCAAACAATTATGATTCCAATTAGTGGACAAAACATTTTTTTTTAATCATCAGTAATATGCAAAAAATATTAGCATTAGTTCAGTAACACATTAAAAAATCAAAAAACAGAACAAAGGATATAACATTTGCAGTAGAACATCCGCTCAGGACAAAAACAAATATATAAAATTGAAATTAGTTAAACGATGGTAATTATTAATTTAATGTAAAAATAAAGTACTTAAAAATAAAATAAATATATTTATAATTTATATAATTAATTATATTATATATTAAGTATATTTATATAATAAATATAAAAATAATTCATAAAATAAAAAAAAAATAAAAATTATTTTTTTGGGGGGTTATTAGGCCGTAAAATATTAGAGCATGCCCGAGTATTCTTTTCCAATGGGTCCTAGGAGCCGAAAAAAAAATTTATATAATTTTAACATGTTTATATACTATAAATATCTGTACTTTTATTTATTAAAATTTACAACTGTTGTATAAAAATAAAACTAGTAAATATGAATAGAGCAGTTAAAATTAAAGGGAAAAAATCTCGTACGGTGCGCGCATCACACAACTTTCACTTACCACCCTCCTCTTAGCAGAAATAAGTATTTTCAGATATAGAGGAAGTGAAAGTAAAAATTATAAACGCTATATTGATTTATATTTCATTTTGGATATTTTTATATTTGTTTAAATACCCTTATAAATACAAATTTTAAAAATTATAACGCTGTAAATTATACAATTAAATATTAAATAATACCAACGAAAACATTTAGGAAAACCGCATATGTATGTGTACATAATATTGTCGGAGTTCGTATTTTATTATGCTCATGTTAGGTATGGAAGCGTGTTCTAATCTTCGGGCCACCTCGGATGAGCTCGGCCGCGCTCGTATCCCTTTGGTTCCTTCATTACAACTATTCTCTATTATGATCTCATATTTCTCCTTTAGTTAATTATCATATTCTTTAATTTGTTATATTTAACTACTTTTTATGTTAGAGATCAATGTGAAATGGTTAACTATTTCATATAAAAAAAATTAAAGGTACTTTAGAGAAAGCTAATATTGAAAATTGACCATTTAAGCCCTGTTAGAGAACATCGATGAGATTGAAACCTACATAATATTAAAAACCGCTTAATTGTACACTGATATAATGGATTTAATCAAAATCATCAGAGCCGTTTTCGAGAAAATATTGAAATGTGTTTCATCGGCGATATAAAGTACCACTTCTGGTAAGACGATTTTGACAAAAAAGTTGCTGTAACATCTCAAGTATATTCAAACATTAAATATACAATTTCACTTTCATATGACTTTTCATTTTTGAGTTACACCTGCCACATACACACAGACCATTTTACGGGACTTGGTTATTTGGACTCAGAAAACCTCAAAACATGTATTTCTATTGAAAACTCAGATTCGAAAATTTTCACGATCGCAACCGTCCCTTACTACATATTTCATTTATAGGTAAGTGAAGATAAAAAAAAAATATTAATTGATTATTATTTCCCAATAACCACCAATCCTACTCAACATAGTGTCTTGGGCATCGACAGAAGAATTACATAGGTCCACTTTTTTAATTGAAACGAATGGCACTTCACAAACGATTCAAACAATTTTTTTTTTTCAAAACTGTAACTGAAACAGAGACTAACTACACATAGTTATTTAAATACTTTACTGGATTTACTCCTCAGACATATAAGGTATAGCCAAGGACCCATTTATAAAAAAAAATTAAACTTACCCAAAAAAATGTTTTGGCTCAGAAAAAAAGCATTCTGTTACGGGTACGATATGTACACTTCGTTAGAATATGAAGAGGGAACTAAAAAAGCGCTGGATGAGAGATCTTCCTTAAACAGGGAAAGTAATTCAATCAAGCCATATATAGGGCTGCTAGGTACTATTATTATCTATATCAGCCCTATCACTTTCATCATCATTAACATTTAGTTGACATTTGCAAATACAAAAATACAAAAATAAACTACACAAAATTAATTTATCTCAGAAATAATTTGACATAGAAAATAATTTTACTTTTTATTTTCGAACGTTGTAAAACCTCAGTGTGTAAAATATATTCCGTGTTAGATAAGCTGACCCCAATATGTCTGCTTCCGTGTTGATATCTCCCCGAGTTAAGGATGCTTTCCGCTTTTAAATGTATTTTTCAACTAGTATTTTTTAAATATTTATTTCATTTTAACTGAAGCAGGCTATATTCTCTGGTATAGTATTGTTTGCATTATTATGATTTTAATGGTTATTAATTATTTTAATAATTATTAATTATTAATAATTAATAATAATTATTAATAATTTTAATTATTATGATTTCTGCGAAAATAATATATATTTATATCAAATAATATTATATATAACATATAATATATATTATACAATTTCTATCTATATTCATATCTAAAGAAAGTAGAAATGGTGTTCCGTACCAACTATATCACAATTAAAGGGAGCGTAAAAATTCTTTTTATTTCATTTCCTATTGTACATAGGTGTGAATGTGATTTATTTACTTTAATTTCATTTAGCTTTTATCTATTATTTCATTTTTTTTTTTCGTACACAGGCATATCAATTTACTTATTTTAAGTAAATGCCTGTGTACGAAAAAAAAATGAAATAATAGATAAAAGCTAAATGAAATTAAAGTAAATAAATCACATTCACACCTATGTACAATAGGAAATGAAATAAAAAGAATTTTTATGCTCCCTTTTAGAATTTTTTTTTTCTGTATTATTGAAATATTAATTGTATGTACATATTGTTTGAATGAATCATGTAGCCTTTATATTAATGCGCTTTAATGTGGCAGAATGTATTAATATTCAATAAAGAAAGATAAAAAAAAAAAAATCATTTCCATTAATGTCCCGTTCAACGTTTTCGCTCCCGCCAACTATTTTTTCAGTGGGAAACATGTTTCGGGTATATATATATATATATATATATATATATATATATATATATATATATATATATATATATATATATTGAGTTATGGAATCATTTTTCATGAAAACAAAAGAAATCGCATAGAATCTAGCAGATTCTTTCAACTACTGTCAGACATATATTTACATATATGTTACCTATTAAGAAAAATAATTGACCATTAGTAACAACTAAGCCTCAAAATATATTACAATAAATCTAAATACAATAGCAAGCATAGAGAGCACTGTGTTAGAGAAGTTGAGTAAATTAAACCAATTCTGTCCATAATAGAAAGTAATGGTAGAACAGATTCAAAAAATAAAAACACAAAAGTACCAAAGAGGTATTGAAGCCAACGCTTGAAATACTTTAATAAAAACAAAATAAAATATCTACAAAGTATTAGTGGAAAGTGTAATGTTATATGGACAAGGCGTGCCCACCCCCCTCGCCAAAGTCGATAGCGCAAGAACCTATCCCATTCCACGATATTGTATTTCTCTCCTTTTCATAAAAACAGAGCAAGGAAAAGAAGAAGTAGAAAAATCGTAGATCATATACAATTACACTGGCTGTGGTATGTTTTTTTTTTTAATATATATTCTCCTTGTTCCTTATTCTGAAATTTTTCATGCCGAAAATTCATAACTCCATTGAAATGTGAATATAAATTGAAACCGTTAATATATACCCCCCCTCCCACTCAAAATGTGTGATGACGCAACTTTCGCCATAAAACTTCCTTCTGGGCACCCCTGATATGGATTAAAGACAAGGTTTCTCCACATGAACCAAGGAAAAAATCCTTTCTGGATAAATGTATTTTTGGTTGTGAACTGCTAAAAGAGAAAGGATTGAAAGAATCAGAAACATCCCTTTAAGGGAGAAATCGGAAGTGAAACAGAACTTTATTGAGGTTGTGGAAAACAGAAGACTCAGACGGTATGCCTAGTCAATAACAATTAATTTTTAGTCTATATGTATATCCGGTATTTTAAATTATTTTATTTCTGGAGAATTAAAATAAACTCCAATAAATCCCACCAAATTACCTTTACCCTTCGTCGTAAGCCAATGACTTCCTGTCCTACAGTTTCCTTTAACAATACTCAACTTATCCCTGTTGAGGAAATCCGATACCTAGGACTCCACCTGGACAAACGACTAACTTGGAAACCTCATATCAGACTGAAACGTCAAGAAACCGCTCGATGTTTCCGATTACTTCAGCACTTACTAGACAAACGCTCTAAACTTCCAATTAATTACACAGGAATCATATACTTGACTATAATAAGGCCTATTTGGACTTACGGAGTTGAGCTATGGGGCTACACTAAACCATCGAATTCCTCTCGCATCCAATCCTTACAATCCAAAATCCTTCGTAAAATCCTCAATGCTCCCTACTTTGTTACAAATAAAACCATCCATAATGACCTTAATGTTTCTTTTGTTTCAGATCTGGCCCATTCAGATACCTATCCTTCCATAATAAACTTTAGAATCATCCCAACCGTCTCGTTTCTAACCTTGCTTCCTCTTCGATTCCTGATAACCCTCCGAGGCGTCTCAAATGAAGATGGCCCCGTGATCTCCTAATATAGACATTAGAGTGCTACCAATGGGTAGTTAATCAACAAGTATTTTCATGTCATTATATCCGTTATGTTCAAATTTACTAGATTTATTTATTTAATACAGTTGTAAATATCATTAAGGAATAATAAAAAAAAAAATATTTTATTTTATAAAAACATATAGAAACGTTTATAACTTCAGATATAGTCAGCTATTTATCAATTATTGCCAACGACAGCCGGATTGTTCGACCATACTCCGGCCCATGTCGGTCTAACCCCAGGGGCCTTCAGTTGAGCTGGGTGTCCCCTAGCACACCTGAGGCCCATTCATTAGCAGGTAACTGCCGTCCTGAATAAACCATGCCGGTCTAGTTCCCTCCCCCCTCGCGATATTGAGCTATGATATATTCAGAGTCAATCTAACGCATTTGGATAGCCATTTTCAGTTATTCCAAATATATAATTTTCATATCGGTATACATAGCTAGCTGTACTATATGTATGTTAAACATGTAATAATGAATTAGCCCGCATATATTCAATTTTCTGTTTACATCTATTTTAGTCTATACAATATTGACCAAGATATAACAGGGGCGAGTTGACCGATAGGGCTAACAAGTGTGCAACATATTCGTTGCCCGGCAGCCTGATGAACCGAAGATTACGAGTTCCAAACCCATTGCAAGAAGCTTTTAACTCTGGCATTATTCCTCCACCCTCTTCCCTGACTCGGAAAAAAAAACCGTTTAGTCGAAAAGGCAAGGAAGGAGAGGACAAAATAAGACTACACTAAGGTTCAAGATGCTGAGGAGAGAAAACATCTTTAGCTAGGAAAGACCTAGAGACTAGTCGTCACTCAAAGCCAGGGAAGTAGCATAGAGGCCTCAGAACCTGTAAGTGGAGACCTCGAGGACGCTACTGCCAAGACCGGTGAAGAACCGCATCCTGCCCAAGGTGACCCTGATTTCGACTGAACACGGAGATCTATACCGGGAGGTTGATAAATATCCCTGGTAGCAGGCAGCATTACTGGCACGGAGTCGAAGACGGTAGGAGCCGACTGGATTCTTACCAGAAAACCAACTTCGAGGAAACAAATCCTACAAATGACGCAGAAGTCGGAGATGTTGGCCGAAAGGTGCACATAGTTAGTTCCCTGACATCTTTTACGATGGTCAAAGTAAACTAAACATCACGTATTACTTCCCAAAATGGGAAGAACGAAGAAGAAGACCAGGCTATAAGAAAATAATATTAGCCCGTCTGATATGATTATTTTTGACTGAATCTGGAAAACCAATATATATAAAAATTCAGGTCGAACTGTGTGCTATAATTGTTTAAAATATTAAATGCATTAAACCCTTCAAGTCCTTCGACCAAAAAGTCCTTCCAACAAACAATAGTCGATCCGCCTATTCGGCTATATGAGGTTATTTACAAACCAGGGAAGAGGGTGAGATATTAATGCCAGAGTTAAATGCCTCAGGCACCGAGACTCAAACTCGTAATCTTTAGTTTATCAGGTTGCTTAGGTATGGAGTATTATATTTTCCTTACAGTAGTATATTTCCATTAAATAACAATAAATAATAATCAAAAAGTATATACAATAAATAAAATAAAATCATCTAAAAATAAGAAAATTAAAACTATGCAAAAAACATATGCATATCTATATACACTATTTACAATCAGGCGAGGGAACTCCAGGAGAACCTTGCGCTAATCTCTCTCTGCATCACTGGTGCTAAAGCCATCGGAGATTGATCGAGAGCACTTTAGCCACATACACTCATGTCTTGAGTGGAGAATCTGGCCATTGCCAGAACTCCAATATATACAATCTACAAAAAGTCGCGAGGCCACTGCCGTTTCAACCTTCTTGGAGGATTATAGGGATGGGTGGTGCTTGATTAAGAGGATTTGGACGATACGTAAGGTGCTGGTGAAATTTGGAGAATTTTTCTGGGATAAGGTCTAAGACAAATGGGATATTGAGGTCATGGTGTAGGGTTTTGTTGGTTACATAGAAAGGAGCATCGACTATTGTTCGAAGGACTTTTGATTGGAAGGATTGGATGCGCTTGATGTTAATAAATATTTAACTTCTTTAAGTTAATTCTTTTTATTAACTTTATTTATTTGATATTTTCTTTTGTACTTATATCGTTTTATTTTCTGAACTGTTTACGTGCTCTTTCATCATTATTAAAATGTTTCTTATATATACATATATTCCTAGGTACATTCCTCTATCATATCATCAACAATCATCGTCCTTCCTACGCCTACAACCTTCTCCAATTCAAGTCCTCAGTCCACGCCCTCTCCACAAGATCTCGACCTTCCGATCTTTACATTCCTTCTCACAGATCTGCCTCGTTCCAAAACTTCTTTATTGCACGTTCTGTTAGTTTTTGGAATTCCCTTCCTATCAAAATTCGACATTCTTCATCATTATCTACATTCAAAACCCTCCTATTCCAATTCCTGTCCCAAAAACAGTCAGGCACCAGCTAACCTTTTATGTAACATTACATATTATCTATAAGACCATATTCACATATAGCTCATGACCTGAATACTTATTATAGATTCGACCTTCTTTTTCTCTTTTTTTTTTTTTTCAACAGAAAGATTTTACTGTTAAGAAGAATATAACATTTATTTTTTCTGTATTTCTTATTTTGTTCTAAAAGGGTTTATTTATATTTTAACATTGTACATAGTTTTAAGTATCTTAGTATGGTTACAAGAGTTTTTTATATAGATTTTTTTATTTTATTTTGTATATAGTATATATAACCAATATTTTTTTCTTTTATTTTCTTTAATGACCCATCTCTATCTTAATTTGTTATGTTTGTTTTTATCTGGCCAGATGTAAAATTTTAATTTCTGTACTTTTTTGTTATTCTGAAGGGACTTCGTCCCAGAATAAAATTATTTTTCTATTTCTATTTCTATTCTATATCAAATTTTAAGCCTTATATATACATATATATATATATATATTTGTATATATATATGTATATATAAGGCTTAAAAATTTGACTGAATTACTAAAAGAAAGGTCGTATGGCAAAACTAAAAAAAGAAATATGGAGGATGGTTGACATTACCTGGAATATACTGAATTGGCGATTCAATAAAGGAATAAGTAGTATTTAAGGACTGTGTGTTATAGAAAGCTTCACAAATATGCATATCTAAAGAATTCTAAAAGGGAAAGATGAGATTATTTTTCAAAAGAAGCAGTTCTCTGAAGGTATATAATAGGAGTCGGTAGGTTGAGATCTTATATTTATTAGGTAAAAGAAGAAGGAAGGTTTATTTATTTATTTTTTTCAAACTAGGGGAAAGAATTCTTAAATATTGATTCGCCTAGGTAAAGGAATTATAGCTGTGTAAACCATATGACCTCTTCTATTTGTAATCATTAATTAATAAAAATAATAATAATAATAATATTAAAACGTGAGCAGCAGATATTTTCCATAATTTCCAGAAGAAGCATTATTTTATTTTTTTTTTTTTTAATGGATTTTTGTTTGGAAAACAAATCAATAGTGCTTTAATTAACTAAGGAAATTAAATGAAATTTCAAGATTAGTTCAACTGATTTAATTCTTTACTATCATTTTCAGCTTTTGATGAATTATTTTTATGTTCAAAATTCAATATTGTATTTACACCCACATATATTGCTTTTATGATCAATTGTCTATATTATTTGCTAAAAGCTATTGACATACCAACTACAGACAAGGGAACGCTTGGGAACTCCAAATACGAATCTAATGAACCAATTCATTATTCACTTCAATCAGACATCAAGCCCACCAGACAGTTCGCCGTATACAAGGCAGCCATAATCGAAGTGGGGAAAATAAGAGAAGAATCTAGAAGCTGGCTGATTTAATCACGTAGTTAAATTTACTTAAAATAAAATAAGAATAAGGGAATATACGATCTAAGTGACGGAACTCTGCTGCTCACGTTTTTTTTTTTATTTTTAACGTGAAATCTTCATTATACGCGTTTTGCACTTTTTTGTGGAGAGAGAATTAGATTGATCCGCCAGATTTTAAAGTCGGCTATAGTCGACTAATTCAAATGTTTTTACAAATGGTTTACAATATCTCATAAACTTAAAATCTGGCCTGCATACTGTATGCGAGGGAATTTTTCAACATTTCATCCTCTCTATAATAAGCTATAATTCAAAATTATATCTTAACGCGACGCCGTGTTAGAGAGGCTAAAAGGAAAAAATAGTGTCGAAAACCAAATGATAACGAGGTTAGTTGAATATATGGGTTAAAATATTTCAAATTCTAAAAATCAGGCCTGAATACTGTATGAGAGGGAAATGTTCAGCATTTTGTCTTCTTTGTATTGAGCTATTATTCAAAATTGTATCTTAATCCAACACAGTGTTAAAGAGTAGGAGAGGGAAAAAGATAATGTACAAAACCATGTGATAACGAATTTATGCTAATATATAGTACAAATGATAAAATTATTACAACATTGAAATTTTATTGACAATATATTTCTTAATAATATGAAATTATTAACGATATATAAAAAATAAGAAAACAAATAATATAAATGATAATTTTAGCAGAAAGTCTTAAGAAAGGTATAATGAAAAATATATAATAATATAACATTACATAACCTTCCAACTGGAGATTTCCACATAAGTATTATACAGTCGTTGGATATGACAAACCAGTAAATATCACATTTTTTTTTTTTTATATGATATTTACAACTCTATAAAAAAAATACATCTAGTAAATTCGGACATGGATATAATGACATGAAACACTTGTTGAGAAACTACCCACTGGTAGCACTCTAATAATATGTCTATATTAGGAGATCACGGGGCCACCTTCTTTTCAGGGACCTCGGAGAATTATCTGGAATTGAATAGAAAGCAAGGTTAGAAGCAAGATGGTTGGGATGGTTACGAAGTTTATTATGGAAGGATAGTTATCTGGATTGGGCCAAATCTGAAACAAAAGGAACATTAAGGTCATTGTGGATGATTTTATTTGTAACAAGGTAAGGAACATTGAGGATTTTACGAAGGATTTTGGATTGGAAGGATTGGATGCGAGAGGAATTTGGTGGTGGAGCCCCATAGCTCAAATCCGCAAGTCCAAATAGGCCTTATTATAGTCATGTTAAGAAGTTTTAGATTTCGTAATTACAATTAATAGTTCCAGATTATCTACTCAAGCCATGTATGTGTTGAGACGCTATAATGTCTCTGCTCAGCCCCTATTATAGTCATGTATATGAGTCTTTTGTAATTAATTGGAAGGTTAGAGCGTTTGTCTAGTAAGGGCTGAAGTAGTCGGAAACGTCGAACGGTTTCTAATCGTTTCAGTCTGGTTCGAGGATCATAAATTTAAATAACTAAATTATAAATCATTAAGGGCATTTTTAGATTGACCTTGATGTCTATATTTCATTCAATAGAACTTTGTTAATAACGTTAAAAAATTCTTATTAAACTAATTAACCCCAACTACAATACACCTAGAATACATGGATTAGTTAAGTTACATAAAAGTGGCTCTCCACTTAGTCCTATAATCAGTAACATCAATTTGGAAACTGAAATATTTTGCCAAATATCTCAATTCCACACTCAATAACCTAAAATCAGATAGTAACAATGTTGTAGAAAAATTCAATGGAGATGGATAAATTGCTTGGAAGAATAATTAAAATAAACAGTAGGTAAATATTGTTTGGTCTGTTTTGATGTAGAATGAAAACAATTGAAAAATTCTGGGATACAATTGAACCTCATACCTAAATTAAAGAGTGTTTTGGAAGATATGGATTAAAATATCTCAGAAACTAAAAATCGGATCTGAATACTCAAAGCGAGGGATCATTTATAACTTATATTTCATATTATTAATCTCGCCATGTTGCTGTTTTTACTTCTATAGTCTGGTCTAAAGCACACACCTTAGTTGTTTTTTTTAACTGTGTGTCTCAAGCTTGAAATAATAATAAAACGAGAACAATAAATAGGACTCGTTTCGAGAGTTCAGCCTCGAGAGCTTCCTCGCCAAATTGGCCCCATTGAGCACAAATACTACTCAATCCCCGTAGATAGCGATGCCCGTGCAACTAGGTAACCCAACACCTATGGCCATTGTAAACAGACTATAGATAACTATGGACGGTGCTCTGATAGGTCGCCAAATATCCCTTCTTGCCAACTCCCGTACTCTATTAATCATCAGGAAGATGGTCCGATAGCTTCTGTTCGAGTACCTTATCTCGAAGAGGGAGTATTGGCAAGCCAGATTATATATGAAGGTCTGCCTTTGAACAAACGATAGAGTCTGTATTTATTCTGGGATGAGTGAAGTAGTTCAGTGGGTTACGCATTTGCCATCTAACCCTAATCCTCAGGGAAATTCCTGCTGCAGTAGGAAATTTAAAAAAAAAAAAAATTATACCAGTATCGACTCCATCGAGTCTACCCTGGATCACAAATAATTGATAACTCTGACAATTGAGTGTGAATAAGGAACACATTATAAACAATAAATTATTCAAACAAGTCATATTCCATCATCTGCTTCATAATCAATCTTCCGCAAACATGTAAGAAGTTTTAGATTTCATAATTACAATTAGTAGTTGGGGCTCCACCAAACCATCGAATTCCTATCGTATCAAATCCTTACAATCTGAAATCCTCCGTAAAATCCTTAATGGTTTTATTTGTGACAAAGTATGGAGACTTTGTCACAAATAAAACCATTCATAAAGACCTTAATGTAACATATGTTGCTGATTTAGCTCGAGCCAGATATCTATCCTTTCATGATAAACTTCAGACCCATCCAAATCCGCTTGTTTCCACTCTTGCTTCTTTCTCGATTCCTGATAATCCTCCTAGGCTTCTGAAAAGGAGATGGCCTCGTGATCTTCTTACTTAAAATTATTTAGAGAGTGCTACCACTGAGTAGTAACTCTTCAAGCCTGTACATGCCATTATTTATATTTGCGCATATTTACTTGTTGTATTTGTATACAGTTGTAAATTCCATTAAATAAAAAAAAAAACTATTAGTAGTTAATTGACAAGAACCAGTTTATTAATTTCTTCTGTTCATTATTTCTAAAATTGGTGTATTGAGTTTTTATTTGTTATATTAGGCCAATTATTCGCCAACATTTTATTTATTAGCTATTTTATTACAACGTTTCGACCATCACTAGGGCCATTTTCAAGTCTGAAAAATTGTAATGTCATTATTAGTTAACATTTAAGATCTACAAAAAAAAAAAATTTTTTTTTTTTAATTTCATATATATATATATATATATATATATATATATATATATATATATATATATATATATATATATATATATATATATATATAAAGATAATTAAAGAAATACAAATACTTACAATGAAATATAAATAAATATAGCGTCTATAAGTTTTACTTTCACTCCCCCTTTGTCTGAAAATACTTATTTCTGCTAATAAGACGGTGCATACTGAAAGTCGTGTGATGCGCGCACCAGTTTTTTTTTATATATTTGTCTGCATACCAGACTAATGCACGTATTTGATGAACTTTGTCATTATTCTTAGAGGGACTTAAGTCCCAGAATAAAATTATTTTTCATTCATGCAAGTCTTTTTTTTTTTTTTTATCCATTGTAGTTTTCTTTGCATCATGTTTTTTTTTTCATAC
This sequence comes from Nezara viridula, assembly GCA_928085145.1. Taxonomy (NCBI): domain Eukaryota; kingdom Metazoa; phylum Arthropoda; class Insecta; order Hemiptera; family Pentatomidae; genus Nezara; species Nezara viridula. The sequence goes on from OV725083.1 coordinate 23,974,816, forward strand.
GATTAATTTAAAATAGATTCCTTTGGATCAATTTTTAATGCTGTTTATTTTCAGACTCATTTCACCGTTCTAGAAACCTGGGTTGATCATTATTTTTAATCGAATCAATAAACATCAGAGATCAATTTAAGTCTTCATTTATAAATCAGGCATGAATTTTTAATTAAAAATCGAATATAATAATTTTTACATGATTTTGTGAAGAAAAAACATCGATTTCAAACTCTGGTATCAACTAAGGACATTTATAATTTAGATAAAGCAAATAAGGAGGCAAGTCGTATGGGTTTTCATCTAATTTTTTACTCAAAATAGTCTAACTCTATCAATTAAATTAATTGTGGTATAGCTATAGAATTCATCGAAGCAAGCTTCAAAATTGTTGTCCTCATACCATTAAAACGTGGTATACTAATTGGGATAACTAGTTGGCCCGTATAATAATTCGCAGAAAATTTTCTTTAGTGAAGGAATAGCAAAACAATATGGAAATAAGTAGATTCTTTGTATTCTTTGAGGAAGGAAATAATATTTTTTCCTTGGTCGATTAGATAATTCCATTTAACATAATAGATCAAAATATTTGTACAAATTGCTTTCTAACCGTTGACTGAAACGTTAACATTGAAAACAAAGCCTCAATCATGTGATTTTATAAATCATTAAAAAATATAAAATGTACAAACAGAAAAATGCCTTTAAGAAATAACAAAGCATATAACAACCAGGAATAAAAGGTAGTAGAAAAGTAAATGCAGTATCTTTAAACAGGAAGAAATTATTAAGTATAGGAAAACTAATGGACTGTATCTTTGTTAATAATTGTCCGATTTTTGGATTTTGTTTTGTTTTGTAGGTTATTTAGTAATATTTCTAATTATTAAAATTATTAGAAAAAGTTTCAGTATTATTGGGTTTTTATTTTCGATAGTTTTTCAGTTCTCTTGCAGCTAAAACTTTTTCAATTTCAATTTTTTAAGTAAGTAGAGTACTGTCGATTTCGCTATAAATTCGATACAAAAACTGTGTTTTTTGTCTTATTCAAAGCTACGCAAACAAACGCCAGATTTGAATCATTTGTAATTCATTTAAGACAAATTATAACTCTAGTTATCCGATTATTGCAATTGCAATTATTGCAATTATTTTTTTTTATTTTAATGAAATTTACAACTGTATTACATATAAAATACAATAAGTAAATGTGACATTGGTAACATGACATGTACAACATGAAGAGAGACTACCCATTGGTAGAACTCAATGTAGGCAGTAAGCCGGAGTACGGTCGAACCATCCGGCTCTCGTTGGCAATAATTGATAAATAGCTGACTATATCTGATGTTATAAACGTTTCTATATGTTTTTTTTAAAATATTATGTATATATATATTTTATTATTCCTTCATGATATTTACAACTGTATTAAATAAATAAATCTAGTAAATTTGAACATAACGGATGTAATGACATGAAAACACTTGCTGAGTAACTACCCATTGGTAGCACTCTAATGATATGTCTACATTAGGAGATCACGGGGCCATCTTCTTTTCAGACGCCTCGGAGGGTTATCAGGGATCGAGGAGGAAGCAAGGTTTGAAACGAGAGGATTCGAATGGTTCTGCAGTTTGTTATGGAAGGGAAGGTATCTGGATGGGGCCAAATCGGAAACATATATGGATGATTAGGTCTTTATGGATGATTTTTTTTGTTTTGTATGTAATTTAGTAATCTTTTTAATTATGGGTACAATCAAGAAAAAAATGCATATTTTTTGAGCTAATTCGTATTCGAGGGTCTTTCAAGCTGCGAAATACAAATCTCAACTCTTTCGCCATAAAAAAATATTTGAACACATGCTCATACGGTCGGTACAAATTTTTTAAATTCTACTAATTTATAATCGACTTTTACGATTTTTTTTTAGGTAATTTAGTAATCTTACTTATTATCATGGGTACAATCAATTTCCTTCATAACTTTTCTCCCATAAATTTTGGGAGGATATGACTATTTTTCGCATGTGAAGAAGAAGATCTCATTCATCATTGGATTTAATGAAGAATTGACGAAGTTATGGCGTACCGATAAAAAAAACACCTTTCAGAAATAATATAAAGGATAAAATATTTATATTATGATATAACACTAATTTAAATACATAAATATACCACTATAAGTTATATAACTACTAAAATATGTTTGAATAGAGAAAGTTTTTGCAAAAAAAAAATTCATCCATTAGGAGCATTCTGGTTCTTTTTTCCCCTCCTGGCCCAAGTTAGCAGACAATACTCCTTTTGTCCTGTAATTGAACCCCGCATTCTAATGGCTTCTGCGGAATGGAACCTCTGAGATGGGATCGGGGATATTTTGAAGGAGGGAATTCCCTCCGTCATTATATTAATTTTATATTATCATGTAATTCGTGGAATAAATCTAATATACACTATTAAAATAAAACTATTATAGCATAAAATAAAATGGTAATAATAATTAATATTGTTTAGGAAGATACAGTCTTTGTTTAGGTGTATACATACAGTGGTTCACAGCCGAAATGATACACCAGGATATAGATAGAAATTTTTGAAAATTCTTGACAACGTTATAGGGTAAGCGCCCCAATGATGGACATTTTTAGAATTTTTTTAGTATTTTTTTGGATTATGCCGCCGTAATTATTATATGGCATAAATAAATACACAATAACAAGCCCAAAGGTGTATATTAAGAAAATTGAAAAAAAAAATATTTTAAAAAAGTTTCAATATCATCGGGTTTTTATTTTCGATAGTTTTTCAGTTATATTTCAGCTGAAACTTTTTCCATTGCAATTTTTCAAGTAGAGTTCTGTCGATTAAGCTATAAAGTCGATACAAAAAATGTCTTTTTTTTTTGTCTTATTCCAAGCTACTCAACCAAATTCCACATTTGAATCATTTATAATTCATTTAAGACAAATTATAACTATAAAGATGACGATAAGTTTTATTACCAACAATAAATTTAACAATGTTATGATATTTCATGGCAATAAATTCTGAAAAAAGTCCACCTGAAATCATGCCTTCACAGTTAATTATTAAAATCATTGAATCACGTATTTTTTTTCTTGTAAATATAATATGTATTTATTCTTTATTAAACATAGAAATAAATTAAGTTTGTTAGTAAAACTTATTTCAATTCTGCCACCTATTTATATCATGATGGTCACAGGTAATGTGTGATGATAAACACAAACCATCCTTTGAGAAAAGAAATCCAATTAATTAATTCTGGACCAATCAATATATTATAAATCCAAATTTGTTTAACTAATTTTTATTTAACATTTCTTGGTAATTATCATCAGTACTTATTCAGTGGCATCCCGAATAAAATTGTTAACCCCTCTCCAAGCTTAAAATCCATTTACCTCAGTCCTTGTACCTAGTCCTCCGATCCTACCTCTCTGACCGCTCCTTTCGAGTTCGCTGTGGAACAGAATTTTCCAATATCTACTCCGTTAAAGCCGGTGTTCCCCAATTCAGCGTCTTGGGTCCCGTGCTTTACATCCTCTTTACTGCTGACATCCCTGTTCATCCTGATACTTTTCTTGCAACATTCGCTGACGACACCGCAATCTTATCATCTAACTCTGATCCCGAAATAGCATCCTTAAGTCTCCAAAGTCACCTCACCTTGATTGAGCACTGGTGTAATAACTGGCGCATTAAAGTTAATGAATCTAAATGCCAACATATTACATTTACACTCCGACGCAGTTCCTGTCCACCAGTACTCTTTAATTCCATCCAGCTTCCTTACTCAGACACAGTCCGGTATCTTGGCTTTCATTTAGACCGAAGACTAACTTGGAACCCGCATACTAGACTCAAAAGACAAGAACTCAACCAACGATACGGCCAACTATACCGACTACTAAGCAGAAAATCTAAACTTTCCATTGAAAACAAGCTACTGATCTACAAGACAATACTGCAACCTATTTGGACTTACGGACTAGAACTGTGGGGATCAGCAAAATTTTCTAACATCAAGCGCATCCAATCCTTCCAGTCTAAAGTCCTTCGAACAATAGTCGATGCTCCTTTCTATGTATCCAACAAAACCCTACATCATGACCTTAACATCCCATTTGTCCTAGGCCTTATCCCAGAAAAATTCTCCAAATTTCACCAGAACCTTACTTACCACCCAAATCCTCTTGCACAATCCCTATCAAGCATCTCCCATCCCTATAATCCTCCAAGAAGGTTGAAACGGCAGTGGCCTCGCGACCTTTTGATTGTATAAACTGGAGTTCTGGCAATGGCCAGATTCTTCACTCAAGACATGTGTGTATGTGGCTAAGTGCTCTCGACCAATCTCCGCTGGCTTTAGTATCAGTGACGCGGTTGGGAGAGTAGCGCAGGGTTCTCCTGGAGTTCCCTCGCCTGATTGTATATAGGTATGCATGTTTTTGTTTTTTTTCTTAGTTTTAATTTTCTTATTTTTTAGGTTATTTTATTTTATGGTCTATTGTATATACTTTTGATTATTATTTTGTTCTATTTATTTTATTTTTTTTTACATATGGTGTGAATGTCATCTTACCTCACTATAACCAATGTCCAACAGACAGATTGTTATAATACTAAAAAAAAAAAAAAAAAAAAAAAAAAAAAAAAAAAAAAAAAAAAATCACAAAATAATTTATGCTAAGCAAGTAACACAGTAGATAAGTGAAGGAGTAATCATAAAATCGATAGAGTTTTCAAAAACTACGCCACCGTTAACGTAATAACAGACCCTTAAGTCGAAGAAATTTGCAAAGTTAAAATTAACGAAGTATAAATTGATATGCGAGAGACTGTCCTCGAATAGCACAACATGGGCCGAAATATAGAAGAGATTTTAAATGAAATAAATATTTTCTTATTAATAATAACGTAGTTGATTTGATAGTAAGTACACGAAATAATATTATTATTACCTAGCATTTTCCACTAAACAAAAGTATTTGTTAAATAAGAAATACAATCAACTTTGTTTATATAATTTTATTTAAGAATTTTTATTTAGTGAAATTAAGCATTTTAATAAAAGTATTTATTTGAAGTTCTAAATAAATACTTATTTAAATAACTTGTTAGTTTTAATCGGGAATAGACTCATACTGCTGCTCTCTGTGCTACGCCTGCCCTGCGCTCAATTTGCGGCGGGCCTTAATCCCTCGCACTCTCCCCTGATAAAGAAAAAATCCTATATAGGCGAAAAGTCGAGGTAGGGGTGAAAAGTAAAAGTAATAAAATAAGTTTATTACTTATATAGTTGGTACAACGAATATGGCGAAAATCATATAAACCAGGTTTGATGAATTCAAGACATCTCGTGATTGCAACCTGAATAAACCTACACTAAAAAACACCCGTATTACTTGCTAAAATGATAATAAACCTCAGAGATGATGATGTATATAATTGAAGATTCAGAGAAATCATTTAGTGAACAATAATGAGCCATTGTTTCAAATTATCATGGAGGCAGTCGCGTGACGAAGCGAACGCTATTACCACTGACTCAGAAAATCAACATTTTCATCCAAACTGCTTTGTTCTCAAGCCGAATCTGGGTCGGAAGATAATGCCTTAATGAAAGCTATCGTTGCTTCGGGCCCTTAAGGCAAACAACTTTATTGTAACCCAAATCTCGAAAATTCTTATCACTAAAGCCATGATCACCTGTAACTAATAATTAAAGAAATTACAACCAGATAATTGAAAACGTTTTTAAAGATGGATGTACAGTTGACTGCTGACGTTTCGACCCAATTATATAGGTCATAATCAGGGCTCAGTTCTAAAGTTCGTAAACACTTGTATGTGTTGAGACGAAGGATCAGTGAAGTGTAGAAAATCCTGTAGTGAAGGCAGAGATGGGTCAAGCTGAGGTAGATGTCCAATGACATCTTGAAGACTGGTGGTACGATCATGGAACGATGTTTACATTTTATGGCACTCTCGATTATTAGAACGGTTATTTTGTTTAAATTCTGCACAAAGCAAAAAAATGAACGTAATGTAATGCAATTTGAAATTTTTATTTAATATGATTTTTTTCTTAACTCCATGGGAAGTGGTGTTGAGAACAGGAGGTAAGGCGAGGGTTAAATATGAGACCTACTTTACTGCACAAGGGCCATTTTAAGAGAGGGGTGAAAATTGGGACTACGGTTTGTTTTTATTTGTAGTTATGCTGTAAATCATAGTTTATGACGGAACTAACTAGTATCCTAAAAATGTCAAGTAAGAAGTTTCTAACGCAAGTCTGCCTTCTCATAGGTTTGTGAATAAGTGGAGTAAGTGTTTTGAAAACTTGGTTTGTCAAGTATTAAAGGTGATCAAAGAATTTGATATCCCTGCGTCTCATGAAGTCGTCCTCCTTTGGTAATACGAAGGGGAAGAAGCGTGTCTTACTATTTTTCTTAGCACACCGCTCTGAAACTGTTGAAACTTCTTAGCTATTTCCGGTGAAATGTTGGATAATATTGGTTCTCCGTAAAGGAGGACCGGTTTTAAAATACTATTCCGTGGTGCGGATCCCTTTTTATCAAATTATTAATATCCGTCAGAAACCTCGTAAATAGCTTCATCTCACTACAACTATTTTATTTATGAAAATTCTCGGAATTGGGGCGTTTTCAAACTGGAGATCGTCAAACTTTGTTTATTTAATTAGGTACTAAAAACTCGTAGATACCCATTTGCTTTCTACTTAGATCTTAAGATAATTTGATCACAAAATAGAGAAAAAAGCTGCCCAGCAAAAACATTGGGCCGTTTGTCCTATATAACCTCGGTTTTTGGAAATTTGGGGGTGTAGGTCACGCCAAACGGATCAATATTTTTGAAGGCCGCCTTTTTTCTCGATTTTGTGATCAAATTATCTTCCGATTAAAGTAGAAAGCAAATGAGTATTTACGAGTTTTATTACCTAATTAAATAGACAAAGTTTGCACCCCTCGTGATTTAAAACGCCCCAATTCCAAGAGTTTTCGTAAATAAAATAGTTGTAGGTTACGATACTATTTACGAAGTTTCAGATGGGTGTTAATAATTCGATAAAAAGGAGTCTGTACCACGGAATATACTCTTGTAAATTATTAATTTGAGGCGGATGGATAAGTTAAGAGAAGTCAATAGATGGTTAGTCTGTATATCTTGGTTCTAACTTAATTTAATGAAAGATCTATAATAATAATTTCTATTTATCTTTATCTTTTATTTAGTTGGTTCTCTTTATATATATAAACATACATAATATATGTATATATCACCTTTTTTCCCTCATTTTATTTTTTTTTTTTTACTTATTATTTATATATATACATTTTTTTAAATTATTTATTATTTTTTTAAACCTACCAGCTAAATATTTTAATAATAATATTTTATGGATAACGATTTTATATACCTAGATGTTTTGCGCCTAAAACAACCAACCACCCTTGGTTCTAACCGATTTTAATTTCTTCTAACAGTGGCTAGCCAGTGTTATTTGTCTATTGATTAATATTAATAGGCGAAATTAATATTGAATTAAATTAAAATTAGTATTTAATATTGAATTAAAACATGAAAGGTTTTAGGTTAATTTTTTTAGTGATCAATTACAATTACCGAGTAAAAACGAATTGATTTCTCCATGTTATAATATATGTTGCATTAACTTGTTTGCTAATTATTTTGTCGTATGTTCAGTAATACACTATACAAATTGTAGGAGCCAACCACATATCAATAAATCCTCGAAGATGATTTTAAGAAGATATCTGCCATGTACTCAGAAAAGATGAGTAAAATCTATAAATATAAAAGATTTCTGGTAGAGAAATATATTCCTGTTCCTGCCCCTGACTTTATTGTTAGCTGATTCAAGATTTATTTTTACGGCTCGCACACGCGGGACCATCCCTCCGTTTTTATGGTAGGCTCCCTTTCCTTTGCGGATTTTCTTATATACTTTTCCATTAATATTAATAATGTATCTATATATAGAAAAATAAAAAAACATTGGAATTGTATATTAATTCAATCGGACTAAGAATAGAATTAACAAAGATAATGTAAATGTTCTAATTAATTAAAACAATCAGGATGAACGCAACAGTGATGGACAGATTGGACTTTAAATGTAAATAATAAGCTTCCTTGTTGATCTAAAGATTCCAGATGTTTTCAAGAGTGAAGAACAATGCCCTCTATTGACAACTGTATGAATAAAGTTTCCAAAAGACAATTTTAAAATGCCTATCATTGCTGGTTCTATAGAGATCAGTGTGTTTCATACCTTCCTACTAATAGTTAAATCCGGACTGGTAATGCCGGCGACGCGGTTGAGAGAGAAGCACTGGGATCTCTTAGAGTCTCGCTTTTTCCTTCACAGGTGGGGGAAAGGACTGGGACTCGGAGATCTCTTGCCTGATTGTAAATATTTTATTTAAGTATGAAAGTTTATCTATTTATTTCTATTACTTATAATTTATTTAATTTTGCTACGAAGTTCTGTATATTATTTAAACTCTAAGTTACATTTCCTTGGTTTATTATACGTTTTTCCTTCGTTACATAGATGTATATATTTTTTTTTTTATTTATTTATTTTTATTTTTTTTTTATTATTTTTTTTTTTTTTTTGTAATGTATATATGGTTTGAATGTGCCTCACTCAGCCTTAGTACTCAGTGCCCTTAAGTCTGGCAAAATGTATTATTTCTCAATAAAAAAAAGTTAAATATAACATTAATAGTAATAGTACGTTGAATATTTACGTAATCTTATCTTTATCGGCATCTATATAGTTAAATAAAAATTTAGAATTTTTCTGAGGTATGTCCATTACTGGTAACGACCCCCTGTCCATTGCTGGAGCAATCGAAGTTCAGGGTGTCCATCACTAGTGCAAAAAGTTTTTTTTTTTTTTTTTTGTTAAATACAAAATTTAATTTGATTTAATTAAATTTAGAGGGCCCGGTTAATTTAAATTTAATTTAATTAAATTATCATATTTGTATGGTATTATATATATATATATATATATATTCAAACTTCACTATTTTATTGGGAAAAAGGTCACTTAATTATCATTTAATAAACTAATTAATGTTCATTTCTTCTGTTTATTGACGTTTCGATCCCGGTATTTTCTTTTTATTAGTCAACCATGGGATCCTCTTCAAAGCTGGAATTTAAAAAAAATAGAGCTTCGATCAGGCCAGGGACACACCGACAGTCTCAGCACCGTCCACTAGCACATATATTAAGCTACTCAATATATGTGCTAGTGGACGGTGCTGAGGCTGTCGGTGTGTCCCTGGCCTGATCGAAGCTCTATTTTTTTAAATTCTAGCTTTGAAGAGGATCCCATGGTTGACTAATAAAAAGAAAATACAGGTATCGAAACGTCAATAAACAGAAGAAATGAACATTAATTAGTTTATTAAATAATAATTAAGTGACCTTATTCCCAATAAAATAGTGAAGTTTGAATTTAATACTCAAAGGTCGATGAAGGAAAAGTTGTAAATATATATATATATATATATATATATATATATATATATATATATATATATATATATATATATATATATATATTATATATATATATATATATATATATATATATATATATATATATATATATATATATATATATTTACAACTTTTCCAATATATATATATATATTCTTTTTTTTTTTTGGCAACGGGTATTTGTTTTTTTCTCCTTTTATCCCACGTAATCAGCTGTTTAATATAACCGCCCTTTGCTGTGTTTATGGAACCATATGTCTCTTTCAGTATGTATTTGGTTGTCAATGGCATTTTTTTTCCTTTATCCTTTCTTTTTATTTATTTTTGCATACATGTGATTTTGTTTTTTTCTGATGGTTAGCCTGAATTAGTGAAACGTTAGCATGTTAACTGACCACCTGTTCGTTATAGACTCGTGGCTTTGCAGGATTTTTCCGTTTACATCGATAGTAATAAGTATATATTACAATAATTGACCTATTATCAGTCACAGAAAAACTTCAAGAAGACACTTGGATAGGATTTGTGACTGAGCGAGAGCTAACAAGTTGAAGTTGAATCCGGAAAAGACAAAGGCAATCTTAATAGGCTCCAATCACCTCCTTAAAACTTGTCCTAATATTTCTACTCTGTTACTACATGATAATCCACTCGAATTTTATCCCTCCACCAAAAACCTTGGAATAACCTTTGATCAAACGTTTTCTTGGAAAAACCATGTATACAATACCTCCCGCCGTACCATTTCCATCTTAAAACGTCTAAATTACTCCCGCCACTAAATTATTTCCCTTTGAAACCCGTTGGATCCTAGTCACTTCCTTAATTTTTCCCCACTTAGACTATTTAGCTGTACGGTATATGAGGGCGTCTGTGGTGATCTCGAGGCGCAACTAAAACATTTGATAAATTATTTTATACGATTCATCTTCGGAATCCCAAGGGACGCCTACTGTAAATATTTATATAAATTATAAGATCGTTCTTCATTATTTTTTTTCATTTTTTTATTATTAAATGATGAAAATTAGAAAGTAACTTACATTTTTTGTATTATGAATATTTTATTATTCTGTATTTTTGTCTATGTAGCTCTAAGGCTCCTTAGTCCATATTTCTGTCTTTCTGTATTATTCTAAAGGGATGCGTCCCAGAATAAATAAAATATTATTATCAATATATATATATATATATATATATATATATATATATATATATATATATATATATATATATATATATATATATATATATATATATATATATAAACATATACCACTGACAAACCATGAAAGGTCATGGGTTCAGTACAATGTGTGGCAGAGCTGTTCAAGGCCGACGATTATGCAGGAAGGTGACAGGCCAATATCACGCTCTAATAAGTATATAATTTAACAAATATATAAGAATAAATAATAATAATAATAATAAGGCTTAGCGAACCCGAAGGTTCGATGCCGACACCACCAATCGCTTGTTACACACCTCCCTCCACCGTTCGCCGTCCAAACCCAGTCCCTTCAGATCGGCTTTAATATACACTGTCTTTACATGTTTTACACTGTCATGTTTTAGGATGGACTATTATATGAGCGAATTTATATTTTTATATTTATTCTATAATAAGAATAAATATAAAAATATAAATTCGCTCATATAATAGTCCATCCTAAAAAATGACAGTGTAAATGTCGAACACTACCAAGACAGTTATAAGTACAAGAGAGCAAACTGCCCCCATCATGTCCTGCGGCTTTAATGGATATCCGATTACGGTGGTCGGCAAATATTGAGACTATACGGTGACCTGGCAAGGTCGTACAATCTCAGCTCACTCTCACTTTCGGAATTTTCGCTTGTACTATATTTTTTTTGTGATTATATTTGTCTTGACTCCTGATAACGATTTAAGTAGATAATTAAATATATATTAAATCTTTTAGTTAGGATTTGAAATCGAATTAAATATAATATAGAAACTGAATACATATGCATACTTACTTAAGCCTATACTCATCGCAAATATACGGTATCGCTAAAAAAAAACCTGACAAAAGAGACATGGCCACAGCTGACATACCTCAGAACATGAGGAGGAGACCAAAAAAGGCGTTGGATGAGAGATCTCCTTCCTTAAACAACCTAAGTAATTGAAACAAGTCAGGGAAGAGGTGCTGCTGAGTTCTTACCTTCCCATTCCTGACATATCAATTATATTTTGTATTGCCAGCACATTTGCGGATTATTAAAAAAAAGTTGACAGGCGCAAATACATTTTTCATAGAAAAAAAAATCAAATATATGTTTACATCATGGTGGTGTTTCTTCTTTAAGAAATTGAATTTTGTCATTTTTTTTTTCTACAACCCTGAGACTTCCATCTGTTTGTAATATACAGATAAGTATGGGCTGAATTTGACTGATGAATGATATCGGGCCCACATATCAAGAACAAAAAAATATTAAACCTAAAACTACGGTACTGACTCATATCCTATAAATTAAAACTTTGGAATTTAATTATGACATTCGCTTACTTAGGATCATTTGGATCTATTGGATATATAGAACAACCAAAAACAAATGTAAAACCAAAATTTTTCAATGTAAAACTTTCAAGACTATCAAAAATCATTCGTACGTCAACGATCAGATACGGAAATAAGTACACACTACAAAATATATCATAACACGGACAAACGAACATACTGATTTAAGGCATGACCATGATCAATCAAGAGTAGGATGATGAAAAAAACAAGATGAGGTATCCTTGCTAAAGTATAAACAATAAAGTCAATATAGGAAGGAATGCCACTGGACACTCCTCTCTATTTTAGTTCTTAAATCCGTTCACAGTGGCAAGGAACAATTACAAAAACTAAATCTCGTCATCTTGCTTCCCCCTAATTATTGATGCTTGGAGAAATAAAATTTGAAAAAAAAATATATTGAAAATCAAAGAACGATCATATGAGTGAAAAAAAGTCGCCCATATATTTTTATTTCGTTTTATCATTTCTATACAAAGTATTTTTTTTTTTTTGTAATTTTGTAATTAGCTGAGGTCACGGTCCCAGGCGTCCGATATATATATATATATATATATATATATATATATATATATATATATATATATATGTATATATATATATATATATATATATATATATATATATATATATATATAATTGGTAATTGGTTGACTGTCGTGAATAATGAAGAGAAGAATAGTTGGGGTGCTCAGTCAAAAAAGGAAGGCAAAAATAAATTATAATATTTATTTTTTACATCTCCCGACGTTTCGACCTGAAGTTCAGGCCATCATCAGGGCTAAGAAAATAACCAGATAACAAGGTCATACCTTGTTATCTGGTTATTTTCTTAGCCCTGATGATGGCCTGAACTTCAGGTCGAAACGTCGGCAGATGTGAAAAATAAATATTATAATTTATTTTTGCCTTCCTTTTTTGACTGAGCACCCCAACTATTCTTCTCTTCTTTATATATATATATATATTATATATATATATATATATATATATATATATATATATATATATATATATATATATATATATATATATTATATATATTATATATATTATGTTGCCCAAAATCAGTCTTGCAAGACCAAGACCAAGGCCGCCTAACTGTTGCAAGACCAAGACCAGGACTCGTAAAAAAAATCGATTTTTAAAATAAAAATTAAGGCAATATAGTTACTAATACTTGACAATCTTAGTTACTATATGTTAATAATTGGTATGACCAATATTCTTTTGCATTTAACTCCTCTAATTTTTCATTTGATCTTAGTTAGATTTCTCCTATCGAAAAAAATTCAGAAATAAGCTAATAAGTAACTCCAAGACTGTTGCGAGACTCTTGCGCAAGACCATGACCAAGACTGAGTTTGCAAGACTAATAATCATCTCAGTCTCGCATTTGGGCAATACTAGCTTTATTTCATCATATATAATGATTATTTACGTTCACATCTATCTAACTCGTATTCAAAAAATTAAAAAAATTACCGTTTTAGAGACTTCGTAAGAAGATAGATGAAATTCGAAAAAAATCTGGCCCAAATCGAGCCCAAATATCTGAACTGTGAACCGTAGCCGCAGCTAACGTGTTAAAATAACCAATAGCTTAATTAAGACTCACTATACTTAAGACTCACCGTCCTTCTTGTAGTAGAGGATCTCGAAGTGCTTCTCCACCCCTGCGGCGAGCGCCTCCCGTACCACGTTGACCGCCTGCTGGGAGGTCAGAGGGCCGTGCAAGAAGTCGCAGACCGCGGGCCGTTGCATGACCTCGGCCCTGCTGAACCCGGTCAGCTTGCAGAACCCATCCGAGCAGTAGATCACGTGGTAGGAGCACTCCTGAGCGTTCGCCACCACGAAGCTCCGATCTGCAACAGGGTCATCAAATTCTTTTTTTAAAGGAAAGATTGGGTGGGAAAGTACAAGAACATCATAAGAACTTACTTATAATATATAGTCAAAATTAATCCTTTCAGTTGACGGAATGACTAACTTCAGAACAATTTTGTGTAAAGTCTTCTATTTCTTCTTTTTGTTGGGAAGCTGTATGATATTCTCTGTTTTTTTGGCAATGATAACTTCCAAATATACAACAATTGATTTTCTTTTTTCTGGGAAGTTGTATGTTATTCTTTGTTATTTGTCAATGATGACTTCAAATTAACAACAATTGAATTTATTTGATATATTTGAAATTGCATATTTACAAGCTAACGTTTCGGGATATTTACTCACATACATGGCTTAAATCTAATGTGCTACATTTGTCAATTCTATATGGCAAAATATGGCAGACATCCAATAATTAGTCTAAAAGCATGATGTTGCTCTGGATGTTATATACCATAATTTAGTATAACTTGAATTAGAACCTGACGATGGAGCACATTAGATTTAAGCCATGTATCCACAAAATCATTGGAATTGTAGTTCTGGAGATGGGAGTAAATATCCCGAAACGTTAACTTGTCAACATGTAATTTGAAAATACAACAAATAAATTCAATTGTTGTTAATTTTAAGTCATAATTGCCAAATAACAAAGAACAATTGATTTATTTGTTGAATTTACATGTTAACGTTTCGGGAAATTTACTCCCATCTTCAGAACTTACAATCCCATGTTTTCTTATCGATTCATGGCTTAAGTCTGATGTGCTTCTTTGTTATGCTTTAAATTTATGTTATAGATAAATTACAGTATATAATATCCAGAACATCAACATTCTTATAAATAATAATGGTCAATAATAATGGTAGTCACCCAATTATTGATCTATAAGAATGTTGATGCTCTGGATATTATATACTATAATTTATCTACAACATAAATTTAAAACATGACAAAGGAGCACATCAGACTTAAGCCATGAATCGATAAGAAAACATGGGATTGTAAGTTTTGAAGATAGAAGTAAATTTTCCGAAACGTTAACATGTAAATTCAACAAATAAGTCAATAGTTGTATATTTGGAAGTTATCATTACCATAAAATTGAGTAATGTCATTATGGTGATATTAATGACTTGAAAATATGTTATTCAGAAAAATTTTAAACTACTTTTTTACAATGTTAAATGCTTAATTGGTCTTGTCCTCAGTTTTTCTTCTTTTTTTTTTTGTGTTGTTGTTATTTCTATTCTATTAACATCTTACCTAATGGTAATAGCACGTTTTAATCATAGTTTCGAACTTCATTTTTAGACTTTTGTCCTGCTATATCCACAATCTACCATTTTGTGCGGTGGTTGGATGATCTGAAAGAAGACTAGAGGAGGTATCAGAAATTGGAGGAACCTAGTTGTGGACCGCGACGAGTGGAGAAAGGTTGTGGTAGAGTCCCAGGTTCAAGAGACTCGAAGCCTCGAGGCCACTTCTTCACCAGCATTGAAACAGCAAGGACCGATGGCGGAGGGCTCTCCAAGGTAAACAAGATGTAGGCTGGCACATAGACGGTAACCTACCATCATTAACCTTAAGATATATCTTATCCCTTTAAGACTATATCCCTTAATATATAGACCACTGCTTAAAAACTAGAATATTACCATAAAATTTAGAATGTTGCCTTATTGAAACTCATGCGAGTTATTTTGCTATAATTGTAAAAGTTGCCTAATACAGTAAGAATATTTAAATATATAATAATATACATATAATACATGTAGTGTTATTACATAATTATTATATGGCAGTGATATTATAGCTGCTGCCGACGATCCCCTGCAGTGACGCCAGGTCAGAAATGAATCACCATCACGCGATCTTCACATCGACCCCGTTCGCTGCCCTGGTCAGGGAAATCTAACGCAGCCCAACACCCACTTATAACTTTTGCAGATTTGTAGCGTTCCTCTATAATTTTCATTGCGGCATTTGCTTAATTTAAATATTTTATTAAATCATTGTTTAGGATTATTGGAATATTTTTTTATTTAAATAACGAATAACGAATAAAATTTTACACGTATATAAGCCTTCGTAATGCTTTCGATCAGCGACACTAACGAAATATATTTATTCGTATACATGACATAACTAGTGTTCGACCAATTTTTTTTTTTTTTTTTTTAACACTTTATTGAGAAATATTACAATTTGTCACAGTTAAGGACACTTATATTATAGTTCAGAGAGTACATTCATACCGCATATACAAAAATATAAATAAATAAAGTAATAACAATAGAATAAGAAAAAAGAACAAAAGGGAAAAGAAAAAAAATATATATATATACACATAAGTAAGTAAAAATAGAAATAAAAGTAAAACAAACATCTTATATAAAACATACCTATATACATTATGTACAATTTGCCAGGTGGTCTCCGAACCAATCCTGTCCCCTCCACGTGTGGAGGGAAAAAGGAGGTTTAGGAGGTTTAGGTTTACACATACTGGTATTTAAAACCAGCGGAGGATGAGTAAGAGTGCTAAAGCCACTCATGACTTGAGTGGAGAATCTGGCCATTGCTAGAACTCCAAAATATCCATATTTACAAAAGGTCTCGTGGCCACTGCCGCTTTAACCTACGAAGGGGATTGTAGGGATGGGTGATGCATGATAGGGATTGTACAACGGGATTTGGGTGATGAGAAAGGTTCTGGTGAAATTTGAAAATTTGGCTGGGATAAGATCAGAATAAATGGGATATTAAGGTCATTATACAGGGTTTTATTGGTTACATAGAAGGGAGCATCGACTATTGTACGGAGGACTTTAGACTGAAAGGATTGAATGCGTTTGATGTTAGAAAATTTAGCTGTTCCCCATAGTTCTAGTCTGTAAGTCCAGAAGTGTTCGACCAATAATATTTTTTTTAACTTGTTGATTACACTAGACTGAAACGATTAGAAACCGCTCGACATTTCCGATTACTTCAGCACTTAAAATACAAACGCTCTAAACTTCCAATTAATCACAAAAGACTCATATACATGAATATAATAAGGCCTATTTGGACTTACGGAGTTGAGCTATAGGGCTCCACTAAACCATCGAATTCCTCTCGTATCCAATCCTTACAATACATAATCCTACGTAAAATCCTCAATGCTCCGTTCTTTGTTACAAATAAAACCATCCATAATGACCTGAATGTTTCTTATGTTTCATATCTGGCCCAATCCAGATACCAATCATTCCATAATAAACTTCAGAATCATTCCAACACCCTTGTTTCTAGCCTTGCTTCCTCTTCAATTCTTGATAACCCTCCTAGGCGTCTGAATTTATTTAATACAGTTGTAAATATCATTAAGAAAGAATAAAAGAAAAAAACATTGTTGATTCATGGTTGACTGTAGTGAATAATTGAAGAAGAGGATGATTGGGGTTATCAGTCAAAATAAAAAATAGTAAAAATAAATAATTATATTTATTTTTATATTTGCAGTCGTTTTTGCGCAAAGTTCAGGCCTTCATCAGGGCTTAAAAAACAGATAACAATAGGTATGAGAAACTATTGTTTTTTCTTAGCCCTGGTAAACTTCGGGCCGAAACGTCGGCAAATATAAAAATAAATATAATTATTTATATGTGTATACTGTAAAAAATACCGTTTCCATTTTTGTATTCGTTTAGGAGAACTAATATTTCATATCTTTGAACTATTAAAATTTACTGTCAAAACTATAGTAAAATCGTCTAAATCGGATCAGATTTAGCAACGTCACAGTGTATTGAATTTTATTAACTGACTTTAATAATTGTTCACTTTTCCGTCTACATTGCTTCATCACAGAAATCCTAATAATTTATCTGTTCGGTTATCTGGTAAATAAGTGTAATTCAATCGTGTTATTTTTAATAAACATATTTAAATATTTAAAATCGTTTGGCAATTCGTGTGAGAGAACCAGATCTTTATTTAAATAATTGGTGACATTTTATATATTGTCTTTACTTTACAACTCTTCTATTGGGACTTTTCTTGAAAATGTCTTTAATGTATTGCCAAGTAAATTTTATTAATTTGTTTTTTATTATTATGTTTATGACAATAAAATATCTAAATGTACCAATTCTGTAGGATTTGTATAAAATCTAAGGTAACATGTTTAATAAACAGCAATAAGCTAGTAGGTAACTGCAAGACTCAATGTAGGTAAATTTCAAGTGCAATAAAACATTTCTTTGGAAAAAAACACAGTAAATTAATTATAATAGATAATATCGTAGCTGTTAACAAATTATGTTGTATTCTTTTAAATACGGTGGGTGATTCAACAGTCGTAAAGCATATATTTAAGTTCACAAGGATATAAAACATCAGCTGTTTGGCCACAAAACAAAAAATCTCACATTTTAAGCAAATAGCTTAGTCATTGTTATATTCAGCATAAGGTAAACACATGCCTTCCTATATTCATTAACTAATTATAACCACAATTGAATTTATTTTCGACAAAAAAAAAAAAATGTCTCAAGTACTCCTATCAATAAATAAATATATCAAAGCAGCTTCTTTGACACAAGAGAAAAAAAAAAAAAAAAAATATATATATATATATATATATATATATATATATATATATATATATCATCTTTAATATTTTAATCTTACTTGATCTAGAGAAAGCGCACTAGTATGGACATAGCCAAAGAAATTTTTGTGTTTTTTGGATTATTTCGTAGTAATTATTATAGTTATAGACTTCTCCGCTGGACATTTAGGATCTCTAGGGTCTCCTTTTTCTATTTAACACTTTAAAATTGAAAAAGTATTATTTATGCAGGTGTAATTTCCAATAAAAAAAACAAAACCTTTTGCACTAGTGATGGATATCCAGAAATTCAATTGTTCTAGTAATGGACAGAGAGTCGGTACCAGTAATAGACATACTTTAAAAAAATCTAAATTTTTATGTAAATTTATAAAGATGACGATAACATAAATGTTCAACTTACTTTAACTATTAGTAGGAAGGTATGAAACATAATATCAAGGGCACTATAGATAACAATGATAGACATTTTTTTCTTTTTATCCGCACTTGTCATGGTGTTGACAATTAGCTGATGTGTTCTCATGATAAGGATAGGCATTAAAGGCATGAGGAAGGATAGTACCCAGCAGCACCTCTTCCTGGTCATTATTATTTTTTTTTATTTATGTGAGGAGAACTCTCATCCAGCTCCTTTTTAATCTCCTCCTGATGGGCATGTCAGCCGTAGCCATGTCGGTTATAAATCTGTTTGTGTGTCTGTGTAGTTTGAGATGAAAACGAGAGTAGGGAGTACGTATGTGTTGGTTGTCGTAAGTCGTTATGTAAATTTTTGTTGTTGACGTACCAGGGAGCTCCTGTTATAAGTCGTAAAATTTTGGATTGAAATAGCTGTAGTTTTTGTAAGTGCGCCTTTTTTGCCAAAACATAAATATGAGAGGCATATGTCCATATGAGTAGGTAAGTGTATGTATTTAGTTTTTGTCGAACATTCAATTTCGATTTAGAAAACTTGGAGTACAGTATGTTCAGTCGCTTGTTTAAGGTCTGTCGTTTCATTTTGAGGTGTGGGCCCCAGGTCATCCTTCTGTCGAATATTAGTCCCAGGTAACGTACTGTGTTTGTCTAAGGAATTTGGTTCTCTCCTATATAAACTGGTGGGAAAGTTTCTCGTCGAAGTGTAAATGTTATATGCTGTGACTTGTCATGATTTAATTTTATTTTCCAAAGTGAGTACCAATTTTTTAAAATCAGTAAATGATTTTGTAAATTTATTGAGGCTAGTCTGGGGTAATAGACATTTTAAAATTGTCTTTTGGGAACTTTATTCACACAGTTGTCGATAGAGGGCACTGCTCTTCAATCTATAAAAAACTGAAATGTTTAAAACAACAAGGAATTTATGCCCTCGGGCAGTGGAAGGAATTTATTACATGTTTATATTGTATTATTGTATACTATATATGTAATTGTTTCAATAAACTTTTTGGAGGGTAAGAAAAAAAAAAAAAAAAAAAAAAAAAAAAAAAAAAAAAAAAAACAACAAGGAAGCTTATTATTTACATTTAAAGTCCAAGCTTTCCCCCACTATTGCGTTCATCCTACTTTATTGCTTCTAGTTACATGCCCCACCCATCTTAACTCGCTTGTCTACATACATCATAAGATACAGAATAATCAGTTTCTGTAACGAATTATATATATATATATATATATATATATATATATATATATATATAAGATAGAGAAATTAAGATGAAAATATATATAAGAAATTATCTCTAAAAGCCAGAATACGACATTATAACACGGTCGTCAAGCCAGTGGTACTCTACGCAACAGAAACTTCTTCTCTTCCCAGCCTAGAAAGCCTTCTGAAAATAGAAAGAAGAATTCTCAGAAGAATCTGCGGATCTAGGAGAACACCTGAAGGATACAGGTTGAGGTCGAATCAGGAAATATATAAGGAAACAACGGATCTAGAAACTGACACTAGAGTGGGAAGGCTGAGGTTCTATGGCCATATGATAAGGATGAATCCTGAAATACTTAACCATAAAATCTTTCAGCGCATCCACAGTCATAAGAATTTAAGCGGGTATTTTAAACAGATTAAGGATGATATGGACCAAGTGGGGCTAAGAGACCAAGATTGTTTAGACAGAGATAAGTATAGGAAGGCGCTCAAGAGAATAACGGTTCTTGCGGTAAGAAGCGCTCCAAAAAGGGTGTTGCGTGGTCTGAGGAAAGAAAACATAAACACACGGAGCTCATGAGGGGCATATGGGAGAAGAGGAGGCAGATGAAGATGAAGCATTAACTTAACTTCATGGTATTCGCGTGGTCTTTAAGGCCTGTTCGTGAAAAAAAAAGAAAAGAAATATATATATATATGTACTCTGATCAGATTTCGTATTTCATTCTGGAGTGCTGGTTAGATATCAGGTCTTGCAGCTATCGTTGTGTCTTTGATTTGAGATATTAGTTTACAAAAATGTGAACAAGAATTCTTTGTAGACATTCAGAAGCCTTGCGATTCTACTCGAGACCGTAAACTTAACTGGTCTGTGGTGTAATTTTTATTGGGAATGTATGCTTAAGTTTTACAATATAGTTTTTTTTTTTCATATCCCCAATATACAATAGTTTTAATAACGTGATTTGTGCTTGTGAGCTTGTGATGAGTTCTGTGATTGTTATTTATTTATTAATACATAACATAAAATTGGACATTGGGCATCTTTGCAATGAGCAAATTTTTTGGCAGCTTCCCAGCGTCCCATCACAATCCAGGAAATAGTTCACTTCAGCAGGTCTCTTGGCCACCGCCAACGTAATCGTCGAGTTGGGCTGTACGGGTTTCTATCAGAGGATTTGCGTTGTAAGTTAGTCTTTGGTGAAAGTTATTTTAGTTTACTTTTGCAGTGTCTAAAATTATTGGGATTTTCAAGTCTTTATGTAATCTTTGGTTTGCGACATAAAATGGTGCGTCAACTATTCTTTGTAAAATTTTGGATTGGAAGGACTGGATTTTTTTAATATTAGAAGTTTTAGCAGAACCCCACTGTGATTTTAATGCCTTTTTCTGTAACAATATAGTGGCATTTTGAAGTACGTTAAATTCTCTATATCCCTTAATTGTTTATATGAGAATATTGAGAAGTCCAATAGTTTTGGGGTGAAGTATGTCTCATATTTTACTAGCGTTCAGCTCTAGCTGTAGGCTGAAAAGTAATTTTCGGTCACATGTTGATTGATGCTGAATCGGAACATCCTCTTGTAGTAACTTTTTAGTAACAATTATAGTAATATTAAGAATCCTTGCACGGTTAGTTGGAAGAATATTTTAAGTTCGCACTGCATACTATGACTTCTGAGACCGACTATGAGGAACAGACTCTAAGTATGGTGGATAATGTAGAAAATATAAGCTATACACTGCTGACATATCCGGATCCGCAACACATGGAAAAATATGGAGACAGGAAAGTTTATAAAAAAATCCGAACATTTGCTTTAATTCTTTATAATCATTGTTGGTAGCAAAAGGCAGCACTCAAAAATCCGACTTCATGAAACCCATGATCGACTTATACTCAGGCTCACTTAGGCCTATGAAACTTAATATTTGTTTATTTTTAACAATGAGGTTTCCTCAACCACTGAGGGTCATTTTAGCCCATACGAAATATTTATTACTCAATACAAAATTCAACAATAAACTTGATAAAGGCAGGAAAGATTAAACATTACAATTTTGTAATAGGAAAAGCACAAAAAACAAATTAAATTTTGTTAAATAATTGTGTATTTTTGTCACTAATTATTTACTATTTATAAGGGAACCATTTATGTGCCACTAAAGTGAATTTATTGTTTTTATATTTTGATACCGAAAAAAAGGATTTTATTAGTTTTGTCAAGTTAGTTTAAAATCAGATATTTAATAATTTGTTTCAGATATTAATAAGTGACGCGGCTGAGAGAGAAGCGCTGGGATCTCTTAGAGTCTCGCTTTGTTCTTCACACGTGGAGGAAAGGGGTGGACTCGGAGCTCCCTTGACTGATTGTAAATATTGTAAATTAAGTATGAATGTTTTTCTTTTTTATATATTTATTTGTTTTACTTATGACTTACTTAATTTGCTACCAATTTCTGTATTTTTTATTTAGTTATTTATTTTTTTAAAATTTGATTTCAAGTTACATTTCTTTGGTTTTATAGTTTTTACCTTTGTTATATAGATATATATTTTTTTATTGCATTATATATATAGTATGAATGGGCCTCACTCAGCTTTAGTACTCAGTGCCCTTAAATGTGGCAAAATGTATTATTTCTCGATAAAAAGATTAAAAGCTAAAAAAAAAAAATAATAATAATTTGTTAAAATGGATATTATTTTTTATTTTTGCAAAGAGGCTGTTTTGATATTAAATTAATATGTTACCGTCTATAATCTTTACTTTCACACATATGAAAACACCTATTTCTACTTGAGATGAGTTTAGTAAGTGAAAGTTGCGTGATGAGCGCACCTCAAGTGATTTTTATTTTAAAAAGTGTAATCTTAATGTTATTTACCTTTTGTATTTCTTGAATTTTATTACATCTCAAATTTACCTGATTTTTTTTTCGTGTAAGTACCTAATTTTATTCAATTTCTTCAGGTAAGGAATAATTTAAAAAATTCACTTTTCGTGAACTCAACATTCAAACTAACATTCTTTTTTTTCCGCTACGTGGTAAGCCCACACAAGGATCTTTTATTTGATTTTCCTTCATGCTCCATGCCTTAAAGACATACTACATGAATTACATTTGTTTACAATTGTTTCTTTTCTAGTTTTACATGATATACATTTTTAGTTCAAATTTTTATACATTAACAAACAAAAATACAAAGAATAAACACACAAAAATAAAACAAAATTTAAATCGGAATGTTAAATATTAAACACAGAAAGTCAATCCAACAAAGCCAACAAGAAATCACCCGTGCTGCCCATCTCTGGTAAGTTGAAGTCGATAGATCTAATAAATCTAAGAAAGTCTGTCTTGAATTCACTAAATGACTTTTGTTACGTCTCAGGCCAATTTCCACTTTTGATTACTATGCTTTTTATTAACGTAAATCGCTGTCTGTCAAATCGTTTACATTCATATATTATATGTTTAAAATTTTGAACCTGTCCGTCTTCATCGCATAAGTCTGTTTGTATAATGTTGAATCTTTTAAGATATTGTTTTGTATTCCCATGTTCCGTAAGTACTTGCGTAAGTTTGTAGTTTGTATTCAAACTATCATGAAGGGAAAATAAGACCGTAGCGGTATTTTGATAATTTGTAGATAACTGAAGCCACTATACGCTCATACAACATTAAAGTAGTGGAATTTGAACGTAATTAAAAAACTACGAATCCATTACAATACTGACAGGAGCTGTCGAAATGGTATCGACCCGTTAGGTCTGGACTGCTACATTATGTAACCGACTGCTAAACTCGAGACAATAAAAGTTTCAATAATTCGCCAACACGGAAACCTCCGATCGATATTCCCACCTGGTAATTGGAAGCGGCCAAGGATATTCACTGATTCAACAGCGACCTGCATTTAACCTCATCAATCAACATTAGGGCAATTTCCTAAACTCATGAAGGCATCGGATACGTTTTTAAATGGAACGCAACGAAGTCATCGATGAGCTCAGCGCTGTTTAGGAACCGTTTCTTATTAACTGTTCTTATTGAATATTTAATAGATGACCGTTGCATTATTAAGGAAGGAGATGGTCCGGGGTGGCTGCCATAAATAGACTAAATAGAGGCAAAGGTTTTAACTTGTATGGACGTTTTACTTCTTTCATTTTTGTTTTTATTCACATTTTACTCCTATCTATAATTTCTTAATTCTATTATATAAATATATGTATATATTTATAATTTATTATGTCATATAGTATTTTCCCTTGTATCCATCCATATATTTAAATTTTAGACACAGTAATTTTCTAGGTTTTATTTTTACTTTTTTACTTTTACTACTTGCCTCCTCACCCTGGTTTTCCAGTTCTAAGTGAAACTCCTCGATGAACACACCTTTAAGTCTCTATTTTTATTCTACTAATTTTATTTACTTATTTTTTACCTTTTTTTATTTTATTTTTTAAAAGAAGGAGATGGTCCGGGGTGGCGGTCATAAATAGGCTAAATAGTGGTAAAACTGTTTTATTGAAAGCCAACGTTTACCCGACTTTGCAGGTCTTCATCAGGAAGGTGTTCATCTAGGAGTTTCACTTAGAACACAGTTTCTAGGAGTTTCACTTCAGGTCTAAGTGAAACTCCTAGATGAACACACCTCCCTGATGAAGACCTGCAAAGTCGGGTCGAAACGTTGACTTTCAATAAAATAGTTTTACCACTATTTAGCCTATTTATGACCGCAACCCCGGACCATCTCCTTCATTTTTTTCCAATCTCTCCTGCAGATCAGTAGGAGTGTATTCACAATTGAATATTTTATATTATACTACAACAATTTTTACCATCTATTTACTTCAGTTTAGGATCTTGTTACTTAGCTTAATCTGTTTAAACAATTTATTGTTCTTAATATTTTAATGTACTTACTGTTTATAATTTTAATAAGCTTATTCACATTGTTTATATTTTTTTGTCTAAATATGATGTAACTTCCACAATTCTCTATCATTTTGTATCTTGTCCGATCTAGCCATGAAGAAGACTTGCAAAGTCGGGTCGAAACGTTGACTTTCAATAAAATAGTTTTACCACTATTTAGCCTATTTATGACCGCAACCCCGGACCATCTCCTTTCTTTATAATGCAACGGTCAACTATTAAATATTCAATATTTTATTTTTTCTTCACTTTCTCCACATTTTTTTTATGTTCTTTATTTCATATTATATCCTTTTCTTTTAATATCTCCTGTAGATCTGTCGGAGTGTATTCACAATTGCATATATTAAAGCAATTGTTACCACCTATTTACTTCAGTTTAGGATCTTGTTACTTAGCTTACTCTGTTTATACAACTTGTTGTTCATAATATTTTAATGTACTTACTGTTTATAATTTTAATAAGTTTATTCACATTGGTTATAATTTTTTATCTAAATATGATGTAACTTCCACAATTCTCTATATCTTTTTGTATCTTGTCCGTTCTAGCCCTGAAGAAGACCTGCAAAGTCGGGTCGAAACTTTTGCTTTTAATCAAATAGTTTTGCCACTATTTAGTCTATTTATGACCACCACCTCTGACCACCTCCTTCCTGAACTATTCTTACCTTTCTCCAAGATCATATCAACATTAAATTAACCTTCATGCGTGTCTGCCCTACTTCTTTAGGCACATATTGATTTTTTTTTTTGGAGAGTTAATTAGTTTGAGCCGTCAGATCTCCTATGTGTAACTCTCGAATAAAGTCGTCTGGAGTCGACTAATTGAAGTGTTTTTGCATATGGATTAAAGTATCCCAAAAACTAAAAATCGGACCTGCATACTGTAAGCGAGGAAATTGATCAGCATTTCATCGTCTTTGTAATGGGCTATTATTTAATTGTATCGTAATGCAACGTCGTGTTAGAGAGGGAAGAAGAGAAAAAATAGTGTCGGAAATCAAATGATAATGAGTTTTATTAAATATCTCATAAACCAAAAATCGGCTCTGCATACTATAAGCGAGAGAAATGTTCATCATTTCATCCTCTTTATAATAAAGTATTATTTATATTTCATATTTTTTAATCTCACTTTATTGATGTTTTCACATCTATCTAGTGCTCTAAAGCACACACGTGAGTTTTTCTTTTTAGGGAAAAAAGTCATTTTTAAATCAATTTTTTTTTTACATTCCCAATTTAAATCAATACCGGTTTATTATTTTAACCACTAACTGTATTGCGTTATTTAATGTGTTTGCTGAATTTTACAAAACATTAATTTTTTTTTCAATGACTGAAAATTCCTAATATTTGTTAAATAGGTTTTGTTATAGATTTGTTAAATAGGACATTAATCGATTTTGGTTATAAACAATTTTGATAACACAATTTTATATTGAGTTCTTAGAAATATTTTTAATCAGAATTATTCGAAATCAGATGTTTTTCAACTTGAGTGTGAGAAAGTTTTAAGATTGAATTTACAAACTGATGTATGAAGGTACGAAATTAGGAATTTATTAAAAATATAGATATAATATTTACAATATAGAATCAGAATTTAGTTAGAATATTTACAACAGAAATGTACAACAGGGGTAAGCATAGTATTGTTAAAGGATTCTGTGGTACAGAAAGTCATAGTTATTAGTTTTAAAATTATATTTTTAAAAATTTCGATAAAAACCTCTTAGAAATTGCACAAGATGAAATAACTCATCTTCAATCTCATCTTTTTCAATCTGGAGTTGGGCAAACTTTGTCTATTTATTTACGTACTAAAAACTCTTAAATACCCATTTGCTTTCTACTTACATCGTAAGATAATTTCAACACAAAATCGAGAAAAAAGATGGTCTACAAAAATATTGAGCCGTTTGTCCTATATAACCTCGTTGTTTTAAAAATTTGGAGATGTAGGTCACGCCAAAGGGCTTAATATTTTTGAACGCCACCATTTTTTCCGACTTTGTGCTCAAGATATCTTACGATCAAAGTTAAAAGCAAATGGGTATTTACGTGTTTTTATTACGTAATTAAATAGACAAAGTTTGTCCCCCTCCAGATTGAAAACGATTCTGTTAAATAGTTGTAGGTTACGATGAGATGAAACTATTTACGAAGTTTCGGGCGAATGTTAATAATTCGATAAAAAGGGGTTTGTACCACTGACTAATCGGTTAAAAGTAGGATGAACTAAATTTAGTAAATGAATATTTAAGAATCGAAAAATTTCGAATCGATTACGTGATATTTTGAAATATTAGTGGAAATACTGCAATAGAACAATCAAAGAACGCAGAGACCTCTTGGCTGTTGGAACGAAGCCATCAAACAGGGAATTTTAGGACCAACGCGGAATTCTGCTTCTGGAATGTTTATGCACGTTGGGTGGGCTCACCTCTTTTCGTCGAAATCTTTTATATCATAGGGATAACAGGTTTCTATTTAGGATTTTTTTAATTTTAAAATTATCTAAAAAAAAATTTTTAATTATGAACAATACTTGATGGTTGGCCGCGATATATTACCGAGTAAGGAGATGGTCCGTGGTGGAGTTCATTAAAATAGTGAAAAAACTATTTTGTTTCAAGCCAACATTTCGGCCAGACTTTGCGGGTCAAGAAGATTTCATCCAGGGTTAGAACGTTCAAAATACAAAATGATCCCTAGTTCTGTCATAAATATTCTTGAAAGGAAATATATATAGATTTCGATAGAAACAATATTTAAAAAAAAAACTTGATTATAAAATAAAATGTATATAGAGAGGAAAACAAAAAAGAAATTACTCAAAATTTCCTCATTTTGCCTTGACACAGGTATTTAATCTCCGTGGCTAGTCATCAATAGCACAAAACCCTACATCATGACCTTTATATCCCTTATGTCCTTGACGTTATTCCATCCCGATTCTCAAATTTTCACATGAAGCTAATCCACCATCCTAACCCTTTAGCGCAATCCTTATCTAGCTCCAGTCATCCCTACAATCCTCCTCGAAGGTTGAAACGACAGTAGCCTAGAGATCTCTTGGCCAGCTTCTCCACTCAAGTCATGATTGTTTGTGGTTTTAGTGCCCTCTCTCAGTCTCCACCGGACTGGTAATGCCGGCGACACGGCTGAGAGAGAAGCGCTGGGATCTCTTAGAGTCTCGCTTTGTCCTTCACAATTGGAGGAAAGGGCTAAACTCAGAGATCTCTTGCCTGATTGTAAATATTGTAATTAAGTATGAATGTTTTTGTATATATTTCTTTTACTTATAATTTATTTAATTTTGCTACTAATTTCTGTATTTTATTTCATTTTAACTCTAAGTTACATTTCCTTGGTTTGTTATATAGATGTATATATATTTTTTTAATTTATTATTTACTTATTTTTTATTTATTTTTATTGTATTGTATATATGGTATGAATGTGCCTCAGCCTTAGTACTCAGTGCCCTTAAGTGTAGCAAAATGTATTATTTTAATGTATATATTAGTAAAAAAAAAAAAAAAGTCATGCATAGCAGCACGCAGCACTTCTTGAGGAAAGTGCTCAACTGCTCGGACCAGAGATTGTTTGAGGCTTTCCGTTGCGGACCAAAGCCGATAGTGGGTTGAGATCAGGGCTTCCTAAAAGCCAATCCGAGGCAGATATGAGCTCTAGAATGTTCTTTTGCAGTCACTGCACGAAATTCATTTATTGGAAGGAATGCAACACATAATTCTAGAGGAAATAGTTAATATTCAAGGCACTTAATGTTTATAATATTTTATTTATGCAATCTCGTGTATATGAATCATATCTTAGATCTGTGGTTACTGCTCCTAACAGTTATTACGTTAAAAATTATGAAGACTGTCAACCATCAATGGGCACCAGTATCTCTTCTTCCTTTCCAACGTTGAATCTCCTCTGCTGATTTTTTCAAACAAACGCTGCGCATTGCTCTGGTCAAGGACACCTTCTGCTTCATACTTAATAATTTTACGAATTGCTTCAGGGGCTGTGAAATTTCTTTCCACTAATGCTTTAAAATTACGAGAATTTCGTAGGACACTGTCATGTTTCTTCTTTGAAACAAATAACTAAACAGAGGTTTTCTTTGAAGACGTCGAATAGGTAAACAAGCTAAGAGAATGCCCAAAAGGGATCATTAAATATTAGTAAGTATTAAATAGCATTAAAATATTTACAGTCCTTTGAAGTTTTGAATTTGATAAAAGGGTCATTTTTTTTTATTCACCCTATTATTATTATTATTATTCCCATAAAAAAATGAAGTAGCGGGAATAATTTGATAAAATTATAAAAAAAATCATTTGTACACATGGATTCGATTACAGACACGAGACCAAATTTGTTTCATGATGTCTGAAAAAGTGTCCGAGAATGAAAAACGTTCTCACTTTAATTCCTTTCCTTCAGGGGGTTTAGAAGTGAAATATATATTGCTGTCAAAATATGGAGAAACGAATAAATCAAAACCCTGCGTTATACGAACAAAAATTGCATTAATGCAAATCACATTTCACGCAGCAGTAATATTCGGCTCACCAAATCTCTGGTTCTGAATAACCGAGAATAAAGAACGGATAAGTTCTTTCTGAGGAACAGAAGGGAATTTATCAAACTGATATATCGGGCCATTGAGAGGTGCGCCTCGTCTTCCTGTTTTGTTGCCAGCGCTTGGGAAAATTCAGCAAACTTAAGATAGTATTATTGGATTATCACTTTCACTTATTTACAACTATATACATTGCTTCGTTGAATCTGAATTTGCATATTACACTGCATATATTGGCAAAAGAAAAACAAAATAAAAAATTAAAGGTCTCAAGGCAAAACAAAATACTTTTTAGCAGAAAAATGACGACCTTTAAAGGATAAATAAAATCATTGAAGAAAGTTAGTCAACTGTTCTACATATCATGGGTGATAAATATTCAGGATGCAGTCATTATAAGGTTTTTATTATTGCTGACGTTTTAATTCACTACAATTGTCTTTATTATAAATATTATTTGGCTAACTATTGTATTACCTTCAATCAAACTATGTTATATTTATATGGATTGACATATCTTGCTAATGTTCATTTCATTACTAGCCCTTAATCACAATTCGGTAACCATAAGAAATAACGCAAATCTTGTACACATCTGAAATATTTAGTCAGCAAATTATTTACATTCTACAAACAGAAATGTTACCTCCCTCTCCCCTCTCATTATGTTTACCTACCTTTTGCTATCTGGAAAAGGACAACTGGGAAATCCTCCCCCTCCCACTGACCTTTTCATTTACCTAACTAATGTGCGAGTACATGAACACCCTCAGTGCTCAAGTAAGAGAAAATATTACAAATTTGTATAAATGGATTATATACATTATTTTTAATGTTTATTATGTATAACTATTTACATATTTCATTTTTAATATGGGTATTGTAATATTAGTTAAGATTCATGTACCATCAATCACTATAGTTTATTATTTTCCAATATCAGTAGTATAATATTATATCTCTGTATTTTAAAATTTTCAGCCCTGAAGATGACCCACATGTTTGGGTTGAAACGTCGGCACTAATAAAAACCCTATATTGGATATTTATTAGTTGACCGTTGCATTATAAAGGAAGGAGATGGTCCAGGATGGCGGTCATAAATAGGCTAAATATTTTTGCCACTATTTAGCCCAATTTTGCCCATGCCACCCCGGACCATCTCCTTCCTTTAAAACCCCTATAATGACCGCGTTCTGAATATTTATTACCCAAAAAAATTATAAAACATATAGAACATATGAAACATTATTAGTTAATTGATATTATGTTGTGTTTAAATTCAGATATATCAAAAAATGTGTAAACAATATACGAATATTAGAGGGAAAATAAATGTTTATAATTTTGTACACCAATACAGATAATATAAACAATTAAATTATAGCAGACCGTGGATAATACACGTGCTAAAATCGAGCTATATTACAAACAAATGGACTCTTTGATGTTTGTGAAAAGCATTCCTGTTCCGGAAATCAGATTAGAAAAGCTGCAGCTAAAATAAACATAGCGTTTGAATCCTCAACATTAAATAGCTTGAGGTAATATAAAGTGAATAACCATGAGTATTTCAATATTAAAGACCATTCAGTGAAATATAATCCCTAGAAAAATTCGGCTTATAATTAATATCAGGGTAATATATATTTTGTTCCTTCAATAGTCACATAACGAGGTTGAGAGATTAGCACAGAGATCTCTTGGAGTCCTGCTTTTCCCTCTATAGTTGGATTGCGTAATTGTATATAGATATGACTGTTTTTTTTATTGATATGCTTTTATGTTTTTTAATTTACTTATCTTTAGGTTATTTTATTTTATTTTTTTATTGTAAATAGTTTTTGATTATTATTTTACTTTTGTTAATTTTATATTTTACGTATGTATGGTGTGAAAGTGTTCATATATCACTATAATTATTGTCCACGGGACACGTTGTTATATTTATAAATAAATAAAATAGACAAGAAACTTCAATAAATGGTAGAACAGACAATAACTGAAATATTTACCGAGATACAAAGAAATAATTTTTAGTCTAGTAGCATAGTAGAGTTTTCCAAGTTGATATCCGTTTCTTAGCTTCTCTAAAACCGTATTGGAGATTAACGAGCCGATTGAGGCTTTGCTAGATAATGTAAACTTAGCAACGTTGAGCGTGATCAACCTATTCGGATCAGAGGTGGGCTTTTACAGATATGGAATTATTACTTCAGTTGATGTCAATCGATTGACTGAAGTAGTGATTGAATTACCTATAGTGATTCAATTTGAGTAAAATACTTGGAACTAGATATTCAGAGTGACCGCCGAACGTGGAAAGCCTTGGACTCCGAAATTCTTCTATTATCATCCCTAGAGCGAGTCCCATCAGTCTTCTGAAGGCAACTTACACCTACCGGGGTCTAGGATTGATCTTCATAACCCTAATAATACCTTAAACGGGAATGGCAATATGGTTTTCTTGAATGGCCAGGGAAAGGTATGACCTTGTGGGTCTACTGACCTTGAGCAGCCTTAATCCGTGAATTTAGACTGATCCGTCACTGTCCTTGAACAAGAATTAGTGGAGTTTGTGGTATCCGGTATGATTCAGCAAGGTGAACAAACTAATAAGAATTTTAATTAAACACTTAATTAATATTTTTTAAGTTAAAACTTCTTCAAGCGTGTTTTTCACTTATTTTTGGAGAATTAATAAGTTTTTGATAACGAGTTTTATTGAAAACAAGGATTAAAATATCTCAGAAACTAAAATCTGCGTACTATAAGTGCGAGAGTTATTTACCATTTCATCCTTTCTGTAGTGGGCAATTATTCAAAATTGTATATTAGCGTGACGCCATTTAGAGAGGAGAGAAAAATAGTGTCGAAAACCAAATGATAACGAGTTTTACTTAAGATATGGATTAAAATATATCACAAACTAAAAATTGGACCTGCATATTGTAAGCAAGGAATATGTTTAGCATTTCATCCTCTTTGTAATGAGTTGTTATATATAATTTATATTTCATATTATTAATCTCTCCTTGTTGATGTTTTCACTCCTATCATGTGGCCTAAAGCAGACACCTTAGTTTTTTTTTCAGTTTTAATAGGAAAAGATCGGTGCGTTCGATTTAGTTTATCGGAATAAAATTAAAAACGTTTTATTTATTTATTGATTATGAAATGTGTCCTTTTGAAAGTAAACTCCTTTTATATTTTCTGTATAATGAAACTTTTTTCTGTTTTCGCTCTCTACGTTTGGGCATTTCCAGTGGCCCTCTTTCTTCATCAAACACCATCATTATTAAAAATAAATAGCATGAGATATAAATACTGCAGTTCAATGAATTTTTAAATTATATATTAAAATGTTTAAATAAGGCATTAATGAAAAAATTAAATCAGTTTTTATCTGTTTCAGAAATTAAACTAATAGGAAGGAACTCAAAGCCTCACGGAAGGAATTCTGACATATATTTTGATATTTAAAATATTTTTAAGAAATACTAATATTTATTTAATTTTTTTTTATATGAGTTCAATTTATATTTCTCTGCCACGGGAAAAAATGTAATAAATTATAATATAATTCATATTTCATAAAAGAAATAGGAATTCTCTGAAAATATTAAAATAGTATCTAAGCGGCTAGCTGTATAAATTCACGTCGACCATGTTAGGCAAGTTCACAGAATAACCCGACGAAAATTTATTCTAAATGTAAAAAAATTGTCGCGTGAGATAGGGGACATGCCAGGCCAACCTCGATACCCCCATCACGAATGCTGTATAGCTCAAGTACCTACTCAATTTGTTTTATATAAATTGGGGGTAGGACTCAGCTCTAGGAATGGTGCAGATAGATCTAATATATAAATGTAAGGAAACCAGTTTAATGTAATTCATTTAAAAAGATACGAACGTTCGAATAAACTTAAATGTCAATATCAAATTAAAAGGATAGTTGTAAAGAATACTATAATTCTTAATCTCTTCATTCCTGTCATATAAATCGATCCATACAGTTTTAGCTGCTTAATTATTCCGAACTTAATGGTATCTGTTCCAGAGGTTATTTTATTTAAATAAAATATGTACCGTACATTGAAATCGTATCCATCCTCTATCACTAAAATAATTTCATGACAAGTATTGCTCATGACAAGCGATCTTGGTCATGCTCCAATTAGGCAGTCTTGGTCTTAAAATGTGCAAAAAGAAGAACAAGATTGACTATGCAAGATTTGAACAAGAACAAGACTGAGCAGGGGGACTCTTAGGTCTCGCAGTTAAGTAAAACTAACAATAAGACTTGGCGTTCTTGAGAAAAAAAAAGTCCTTCCGATTTTATTTTGGGTGAAATAAAACTCAATATATTATAGAAATAAAATTTATTTTAATCTACAATATATGGACCATTATTTAATATGACTTTTTCCCATCTTTCCACTAACTGCATAATGCTATGTTAATAGAGTTTATTGTTAGGAGTTTATTGTTAAAAAACTGATGCCAAATGGGTTTTGATGTCGTCTTCCTTTTGGAATTTCTTTCCATCCATGTAGTTCTGCAGAGACCGGAATAAGTGGTAGTCACTTGGAGCTAGGCCTGGTGAATAGGGAGCGTGGGGCCTAGCGTTGTCTTGGTGGAATACAACATCCGATTTGCCAGTTCTGGGCGTTTATTTTTAATTGATTAATCTAATTTTGTTAATTGTGAGCAGTATAGAGTTGAATCAATTTTTTGTCCTGATGGCAATAGCCCGTAGAAAATAATACCCTTGAAATCAAACTAAATGGAAAGCATTATCTTCTTTGGATGCAATCCGAATTTTGACATTCATCTAGGAGCCTCATTACTAGCTCCCCACAGAAATGCGTTTTTCCAAGTTGAGAGTGAAGGACCTAAACATTAAGCCTAGAAACATAGCCGAGCTAGTGCAAATGGTTGCTTCGTTTTAACTTCATGTGGGCGACCATTGAACATCATTGATGTCCAAATTTCCTGAATGAAATTTAGGAAACCAATTTTGACAGGTGCGTTCGGTCAAGGCATCGTCTCCATAAACACAGCATATTTTTCTATGAGCTTCTGGAGCATGCTTACTTTTTTAAAAATAATACAACAAAATATGCCGATAATGAATGTTATTTTCTTCCATTATATATTCTTTCACAATAACAAACACAATACTCAGCTAGTTTCAACAAGAGTTTGTTAACTCTTGATATAGTTGTTGACATATTACAAACAGGATAAGCAATCCACCTGAGGAATTAATTCATCAGATAAAAAGTGTATAAGTGTATCATAGTGACATAAAAATAAACAGAAAAACTAAAATGACTTTTTTGACAACTCGATATAAACCTAGTACTGGCCTTTTGCGTGTAGAGGACAGACTGACACAATGACTGAAACGGTGTTTTTAATTTTTAAAAACATTTTACCCTATAATTGAACTTTTTAATTACTGTTTAATTAATTACGTCTTATCACTCACAGAAAGAAAAATAGAATCAAAACAAAAATTCTGGATGTTTCCTATTGATACGCCAGTGTAAACATACAAATAAATCACTTTGGCGAAACCTCGCCGAATATTTTGTATAGTAAAGTCCAAAATATCATGCCCAGTTCTGAGTGAATACTCGATGACTCTCCTTTTTCGCATACATCCCCGAACGTTCTTGAATAAAACATTTCGAGAAACACTGTTTTAAGTGGGAATGATATAACAAGACTTTAGCTAAGTTAAAACTAAACAATGGATAGCAAATGGGTTTTAAACTTATTCTGTCCTTGCCAGGCAAGTTTAACTTGCAATTCGTCTCGATGAGATCTCTCTTTATCTTTATATAAGTTAAGAGCAACAGTGTCAGTGTTTTAGATTAAAACGTCAGTAATTTTCCTTACAGAGGATTTTAAATTAAGTCGTCGAGTTCAACTACAAAAGATACTTTATATATATATATATATATATATATATATATATATATATATATATATATATATATATATATATATATACATACACATAGTAATTTTAAAAAGTAATGTATATATACTCCTATATTACATAAACCATTGAGGTATATTAATATCTAAAATATAATTATGTTTATTTTAAGATAATTTTGATATGATTTCTA
This sequence comes from Nezara viridula, assembly GCA_928085145.1. NCBI lineage: Eukaryota > Metazoa > Arthropoda > Insecta > Hemiptera > Pentatomidae > Nezara > Nezara viridula. Next base: position 24,010,793 of record OV725083.1, read on the forward strand.
TAAAGTTTCTTTTAACGAAAGTAAAATATTTTAAAATATATAGTTCTAATTATTAATTTACATCTTCACATTTTTATAATGAATATATTATTATTATTATATTGATTTATTATCCAATTATCAATAAGACTATACTGATATTGCAATGGCTATGTAGCTGCAATAGATAGACCATTTAGTATAGTAATCCCAGCGCTTTACCTCCTAATCCAATGCCCAATTGATAACTATTGCTCCACCATTTCTGGCTGTTAATTTTTTTCAAACGATAATTAAAGCAACAAATCGTTGATAGAGTGTATGTTTTTGAAGAATCTACAACTTATTTTTTAAAATTTTGTATTGTAGATAAACAAAACAAAATAAAGAAACCTGAAAAAACAATGTTGGATTTTAAAACGTTATAAGAGCACTAGGTCTGTAAAAACTCTATATTAATTATATCTTTCTATGTATTATCGATTTCGAGATTGTTTTAGTGAATCTTGCATGAGTATTTTAATAATAAGTAAAATTTTTAGTAATATAGTAAAAGTGAAGGTATAGTCTCATCCTAAAGCTACATAATGGATATAATTATTGTTAGTAGATTTATATAATACAAATAATAAACTTATAATAAATAATAACTAAATTAAATTATTATATATCTTTCTATTTATTGTTCAATAGGACAGTTTTTTTTAATAACTTTTTCTCATCAATTTGTTTTTGAATTGACTTTGTACTAAAGGGACACGTTAAAGGTTATGATAAGTTCGAAGTTGAAAAAAAAAAACATTTACTGTCTGCTGGTTTATAAATTCCAAAAAAAAAATATAAAATAACAGTTATATAAAATAAAAAATATTTACATTCAAAAATGACGAAAAGAAATAAGGATTATTTTAGACATAGTAGAAACGGGCAAAAAAACTGTTATTTAAATGTTCTGTCAATTTGAGTAAAAAGTCTATCTAAAAAAATTACTTTTATTTATAGTTGCTCGAACAAACGACACATCATAATTACGTGTAATTTATTTAAAACAAGTTATAACTCTAATTTAAGACATTTATTTTTCATTTAACGGAACTTTTATTAAGAACTTGAATAAATAAAATTTAAACTTTCACCATAAATCTGGAACCTTATTACAAAAAAGTTTAATTAGAATTTTGATTTTAAGAACATTTTTCCTAAAATGTACTTCACGTGTTGGAAATGCCGAAAACTAATGAGAATGAGGTTTATCTCTATTTTAATATTTATAGCTGAGCGATTAGATCTCTCATCCAGCTTCTTTTGAGCCTCTTACGGGTTTTACAAGTCATGTTGGTTGTGACCATTCCTTGAATTAGCGAATTTATATCGTAGTTGGCAACTGTTGGCGTTTGTAGTTCTTTATTTTAAAAATTGGTTGAAACTTTTATTGAACTGTTCTAAAGAGTTCGATTTTAACATTTCTATGACACATTTTAGAAAAAAAGATTTTAAAATAAAAGTTCAAAGAAAATTTGTTTAACTGTTTTAAAAGCTATCAAAGTTCCTGTACAATCACTTTTAAGGGACTTGTTACGAAATAATTAAAGTATTTATCATTATAATTATTTTATAAATGGAAAAATTTTAACTACGAAACCATAGGCCTGCAACCTTTAGGTGTATAGTTAAATTGCCAACGTTTCGCCAGTTCAGGTATCATCAGGGCAGAAAAAACATGATCATTTATAAGTGTATGTAACAGAAGGACAAAAAGAAAAAAAAAATATTTCTGTAGACATCTCACGAAGCCATTCAAATACATACTGAAAGAAAACGAAGGTTCTATGAACACAGCTAAGGAAGGCTATATTAAACAGCTGATTAGTAATATTACCTGTGGAATGGTAATATTAAACCACCCCTATATCCACCGAGTTTTGTTTGGAATGGAAGATATATATATCTTCGAGCTTTTTCTTTTGAATTTATTAATTTCTTACATTATTTAATTCAATACTTTTTTATTATTATATTTTAGTTATGCATATTTTTTTTCCTTGTATTTCTGCTAATCAGCTGTTCAATATAACCTTCCTTAGCAGTGTTAATGGAAACTCCATTTTCTTTCAGTGTGTACTTGAATGGCTTCGTGATGTATCTACAGCAATATATTTTTTATTTTATATATTATTACCTTTTTTTTTTTTTCTTTCTGCATATAAGTGATTACCTCATGTTTCTTTTCTAGCTTTATGCTCATTTTAATTATAATTACTACACTAGGCCAAGTATTTTTTAAACTGATTATTATTGTTATTAATTATATTTATGGTTTACTCTTTATCGTAGGATAATTTAACTGATTCGTATAACAGTTACGACGAAATCTCATCAGAAGCCTAACTGGACCTAATGATCAAACGCTAAGTTATCGATAATGACTAAATCGATTAGCAGGTGACCTTCCTCGGGCGAGTCCAAAGATAAACTCTTCCGACGGTTGTTGGAGATGATGCTTTACAAGTTGTACAACTGGGCTGGCTTTTTTCCAAATCGTTATTTGTCGTGAGCTGTTTCTTTTTTTTTTTTTTTTTTCTATGAATCCTACTGGTTTAAAATTAAACTTATATAGAATCCAGCTATTTTTTTAATGCGCCATCGACAGATATATAAATTTTTGTTGACATTTCTGTGCATAAAGACGAAGGTTAGGTTAGGTTATGTTGTTTTAGAACTCTCAATATCGTGGGTTATTATTGTTATTTTTCTATTATATTGAGTTAATTTTTTTTTTTTATATTTTACTAAAAATATTATTTGTCTTTAGAAATTCCATTATTTTTGTGATATTTTCCACCTTATCTACCAGTATTTTTTGGAGGTTTCTTTCCATTTCCAAAGCCTCAAATAAGCTGTCATGGAGAAGGCAGTCATCTAAAATGTGGCTAATTCTCAGCTGTACACATTTTATAGGTGTTTCTTTTGTGATTAGAAATCCATGGGTAAGACATGAATGGCCTATCCTCAGTCTTGTTGTAACAATCTCTTCTGTTCTGCTGATGAGGTTAGAGCTGCTATGTTTTGGAGTGTTTGAAATTTATTCGTGATGCCACTGGATAATTTTTATGATAATTACCCAGAAATGTTGAATAAAAATTAATAATAAAAAATTAGTCTTAATTTGGGTCAACAATATATTTGGTCCATGATTAATTAATTGAATTCTTTTTTCAAAGCCTGATTTGTGTTTATCATGCTTTCTAATTAACAGCATTACCTGTGATCATCATGCAATAAATAATAATAATAATGCTTTATTTACTCTGGGACGAGTCTCTTTAGAATAACACAGAAAGATAAAAATGTGGACTAAGGAGCCTCAGAGATACATAAACAAAAATATAGAGTAAGTAAATTGTCAAAATAAAAAAAATAATAAAAGAAATTATAAGTTACTTTCTAATTTAAATCAGTTAATAATAAAACAAAAATGAAAAATTTAAAATAAACATAAAGTAATAATGTTGAGGAATAGGTGGGATGATTGAAATAACTTTTACTAAAAACTTAATTTATTTCTGTGTTTAATGAAGAATACATAAACAAAAAAATAGATTAATATAATTCATAGGTAATTCCAACTATGAAAGACTTATAAGATATAAAATGTTAAAAGAAATAAATCACAGTCTATGAAGGGTGGAAACTAAAGACCGATATATCGCTTTTTTATCGTGTAAAATTTGTATACACCTATAAAAAGAGTAGTATATAATCTCTAGATGTTTGTTTGATACCATATGCGGCAGTAAGTATAATATCACAAGCGAAACAGAACGAATTATGAAGAAAAAAAAAAAAGGCCGGCAGGCCGATACATCGGCCTCGTAATATCGGTTTCGGCTAGAATATATCGGTAGTTCCCTAAATAAATTTCCATTGAAAACTCATACTTTATTTGAATGGACATCTTTTCAATCAAGATACTTATGTGAAAGTAATAGAGAAAAAAAATAAATCATAAGATGGTTGAGAGATGACTTTTACAATATAGTCAACACGTCAGCAGCTCCTTCATCAATGGCGGCTTTTACGGTAGGTTTAGGGAGGGGGGGGGGGGGGGTAGAGGGAGTAGGAGTATTATTAAGAGGTGGTTGGGGGAGGTGGTTGGTGGGGTTGGAAGGTGGGGGGGGTAGTAGTGAAGGGAAGGATGGTAATGGTGTGGTGAAGGTGTATTATTTTGTTATGGTTTTTTTTTTTTTTTTTTTTTTTTTATTTTTGTTTGTTTATATGGGGGGTGGGAAGATGGAGGTGTTAGGTTGATTAGTAGGAGGAAGGGGGGTGTTGTTTGGAGGAGATGGTTGGTATGGAAGGGGAATTGGAGAGGGTGGGGTGGGGGGGAGTGGAAATTGGATGGGGGGGGGTTATGGTTTTTGGAGGGAAGAAGGGAAGGTTTTGGATAGTTTGGTTTAGTTAGGGGATGAATGGGAGGATATGAGGATTGTGGTAGGTGTGGTTTATGATGGGGGGGTTTAGTGGTGGGGTGTTTTTTTATTGAAATGGGTTTTTGTTGGGGGGTGTGGAGGTTGGTAGGGGTGGGGGGTGGGTTGGTTGGAGGGGTGGAGAGGGGGGGATAGGGGTGGGGGGTGTGGTGTGGTGTGGGTGTAGGGAATGTGGGAATGTGGTGTTTAGAGAGGGGGTTTGGGAAGGAGTGTGGAGTAGTTGGTGGTGGGTGTATGGTGTGGTGGTATGAGGTGTAGTTTTGTAGATAGTATTTTATTTGTGGGAAATGGGGGTTGGTGGGTAGGAGGGATTGGGTATGGTGGGTGGGTTGGGGAGTGAGGTGGGAGGGTAGGGAGTAACGTTCCATGCAGGTGATTGAACGTTATGACGGACATTTTATTATACCCATTGTTGAAGTCGTGTTCGTTTTGGTGCAAGGTGAATGTTTTTTTTTACATTTTGTGAAAAAGCCAGAAAGAAGAAGAAATTAATGTGAGAAAAAATAAGAAAGACTTTTGTAAGTAATTATCTTCTGTTGGAAGAAAATGGAAAGATGTTAATGCGTTATGTCAATAAAAATTGTCTAAGAATGCTAAGGTAACGTTTCGAATAGTTTTTTTTTTTTTTTCTATTCACATGAGGTATAACTATTCACTCCAGGTGTAAAAATACACCCTCAAACAATCAAGAAGCCAGCTTTGCCAATTAACAATAATACTAATTTAAATATATATTACATCTAGAATGTCTGCAACGCTAAATAAGTTTACAATTAAGAATATTTTAAATCACTTTTATATTGCAAGATTTATTAATTTTACAAAATGTTAGTTTGTCCGAAGACATTTTTCACACCATTGTGTATACTAAAAAAGAAAATCATTTACTAAGTTAATCTTCTGAAACGTGTAGATGAAATGAGTTTATTTATTAATATATTTATTGAAAATTACTGGTGTATTAGTTAAAAAATACAACATGTAAATTTCAAATTGATAATATGTCATGTACAATATGAAGCGGAACTACCCATTGGTAGCACTCTAATTAGATTTCTATAATAGAAGGTCCCATGGCCATCTTCTTTTCAGACTCCTCGAAGGGTTATCAGGAATAGAAGAGGAAGCAAGGCTAGAAACAAGAGGGTTCAGATGGTTCAGAAGTTTAGAATGGAAGGGTTGGGCCAATTCGGACACATTCCGAACGTTAACGTCATTATGGAAGCTTTTATTGGTGATAAGATAAGGAGCATTGAAAATTTTATGAAGTATTTTGGATTGTAAGGAGAGGAATTCGATGGCTCACTGGAGTTCCAAAGCTCAACTCCATATGCACAAATATTCCTTATTATAGTCATGTAATTGATTAGGTGTTTGTCTAGTATAATTACTAGGAAACGTCGTGTGATTTCTTGTCTTTTTAGTCTGGTATGAGGATTCCAAGTTTGACGTTTTTCCAGGTGGAGTTCTAATATCGAATTTTTTCATCACGTATAAGTAGGGTACTGTTAAAGTATTCTGTGAGACAGGAAGTCATACGTTTATGATAAAGGATAAAGTCAATTTGATGGGACATGACATATCAAAAGTATAAGTAACAACAATAACATGCAACATAGTGATTCGATGGAAGATAAACAAATGCATAGCTTAAAGATAAAAATTTAGATACAATTAACTAATCAGACCTAGAGAGGATATAGGTCATCAGTAATAAAATAAAGATCGACGTGACGGGAATCGAATACCAACAATAGTGTCTATTTCCAATTCCAGGCTGCAACTGTCTGTTATAAAACTACACTATTAGATTTGTGTATCATTTAGCGAAACCCTGTGTCGAATATGAATGATATCTGTTACACAACTTTGTAATAACTTATTGGAGTTTGCTGATTTTTATTTGCATTGTTTCCAAAAATTTGTTTTTTATTGAAACCCCTTTTTATCAAATTATTAACATCCGACTAGAATTTCGTAAATAGCTTAATCTCATCGTAACCAACAAATATTTTATTACAAAAATTCTTGGAATTGGGGCGTTTTCAATCTAGAGGTCGGTAAACTTTGTCTATTTAATTAGGTACTAAAAACTATTTGGGTATTTACGACCCAATTTTTGCCGAGAAAAAATGTGCCCTTCAAAAATATTGAGCCGTTTGGAGTTAACCTACAATTTTAACCAAATAGTTAAAATAACGAGGTTATATTGCCTACAATATTTTTGTAGGCCACCTTTTTTATCGATTTCATGATCAAATTATCTTACGATCCAAGTGGAAAGCAAGCGGGTATTTACGAGTTTTTATTACCTAATTAAATAGGGAAAGTTTGCCGACTTTCCAGATTGAAAACGCCCCCATAATTTTGAAAATTTCTTGATTTTGTGAATTTCTTGATTGATTGAAAATTTCGAGAATTTGCCTGAATAAAATATTTGTAGATTACGATGAGATGAAGCTATTTAGGAAGTTTCAGCCGGATGTTAATAATTTGATAAAAAAGGGGTCTGTACCACGGATTATTAAGTTCATCAATAATTACTGAATAAAAAACGCCTCAAATTATTACACAATGGTTAATTATTTTCAAACAATTTAACACAAAGATTAACATTACTTTCCATGTAACATTTAGGAAAATAAATAAAAAAGTATTTCCAGCAATCGTCTAAATAACTTTATTTTTTATCATTGATAATATGCTAAAAAAAAGAAGATAATATTGCTTCAGTTGATTTAAAACTTTCAAAAATTGAAAAACCAAAACAAAAGATGAGAGCTTTGCAGTTGAACATATAAAAAATATTTAGAACAGCACATTTTTGTGCCAAATTATCCGATTTCAACGATTTTTTTTTTGTTTTATTGTTTTATAATATTTCGTAGCCTTTTTAAAAACATATACATCAAAAATAAAAAAGTGCATATTCCTGGAGTTATTTGGAAATCTAATTTTACCACCCCCCAGAATCTTTTCATTGATGTACGTTATATAGATAAATTTAAAGGGCATCAAGGAGGAGACTTTAGCCAAGTTTCATTGAAATTGGTACATTCGTCCAGGCGCTATAGTCTATACCAACTAAGGTTCTTTGTCGGCCATCTTGTAAGAAATGGGCGGATAATGATGTCGAGGTAGGAAAATCATCCTCAGGTAACCTCTGATTTTGATTCCAAATTTTCGAAAAATCAAAAATGGATCCAGTAGTCGCACGGCGACCAAAAATCTTTTATTGTATTTATTAATTCTACATATCGTGAAACGTAAAACCTCAAATTTTAAGAGAAGGGGGTTAAAATTTGGAATTTTTTTGGTCGATTGATATTGTCGATGGTTTATTATTGATAATAATAAACCAAAAAGAAACAGAGAAGAAAAAAAAGACTGAAATATTTTCCTTTACCTATTTATATAATGATTAAGAGATAAAAAAACATATTGAAATTTTGAGTTTTCCGGTAATTTCAGTACCACAGCATACACATTTTGATTTGATTTTATTCCTTTCAAGGTAGTAAAGAGGATTTGAACTTTCAATATAAGGCCAAAGCAAAATGCTAAGCACGTTCCTAAGTAAAAGCCCTCATTATGGGCGACATCGGCTTAAAAAGATCAATTAACTCGTTTCTTTTGACTTCTTTTAATGAAAATCAGTCCCTGGCCCTGGATATTTAAATTTAAATTCCTTTTATCAGTAAATGATCTTTATGCTGCCGCCAGAATTTATGTACTGAAGTATTTATTTTCATATTACTCAGTAGTCAGTTTTGTTTTTTTCAATTCTGGTAAATTTATCATACTGGGTGTTTCGTAATTGCACACATTTTAGTTATGAGTTTACTAACAAAAAATAAACAAAAAAGTTGATATTAACATATATCTCAAACTCACTTATTAAATAAACAGATATCAACAGTTAAATATTTATTATTTATTATTACTATTTATTTATTATTATTACAACATTTAGAGTAACTGTTCAAAGGAGCTTCCTTTTTGTTGAATGCAACATCCAGCACGACGAATCCATGCTTCTCTGGCTCTTCGAATAGCATCAGGATGGTGCTTGATAGTTAGTGCGGTTTCCACGATCCGATTTCTTAGCTCTTCTTGCGTGCCAACTGCCGCAGAATAAACCATAGACTTCATCCAGCCCCACACAAAATAATCTAATGCCGTTAAATCCGGAGATCGTGGAGGCCATCTAACAGGTCCATTTCGACCAACCCATCGGTCTCCATAAGTTGCATTTAAATAATCAGTGACACTATTAGAAAATTGAGCTGGAGCACCGTCATGCATAAACCACAGCCTTTTTCTAATGCCTAGCGAAATATCTTCTAGTTCATGAAGATTATTTTGCAAAAAATACAAGATATACCTGACAGCCTAGGTGGCAAAAAGACCACACCAGACGTTTAAACAAAAGGTATTTTGGTTCTTCCAAGAGCTAATGATATATATTTGGATTTATCATTATTCAATCCGTAGTATACATTCATAAATTATTGTTAGAAATTCTACTTTCTAGGGTACCCGATGCTTTTTTTGCAAGTGTTTGATTTTGAGTGCAAATTGAGATGAGTAAAATAAGTGAAAACAGCAGCTTTTTAAATAAAAAATATAAACGATATTTAAATAAATTAAATTGTAATTAATATTACATATTTTATAGAAGGTACTGTATATAAATCGTAGAATATTCGGACCGAAGAAGGATGAGTTAACCGGAGAGTTCAGACGGTTACACAACGCCGAATTGCGTGAGCTGTATCCGGGTAATATAATTGAGGTAATTTTATCACGGCGAATCAAATGGGCTTGTAAAGTTAGTGGGCTTAGTAACGAGAGAATTCCTAAAAGGTTAATATTTTCTGTGCCGAATGGTAAGCGTCCGAGGGGTAGACCGAAGCGAAGGTGGGAAGATTGCATTAAAGCTGATCTGAAGGGACTGGGTTTGGACGGCGAACGGTGGAGGGAGGTGTGTAACAAGCGATTGGTGGTGTCGGCATCGAACCTTCGGGTTCGCTAAGCCTTTTATTATTATTATTACTGCATATAAATCAAAAATTACAATTAATGAGAGATTAATTCATTAGAAGTGCAGTTAGAAGAAGCCAGAACAGATACCCTGAAAAGGCCTGCCAGACCACGATAGCCCCAATATGTGACTAAGCTACTTACACAGCTGACTGCTCAGAGCTATGGGCTGGAAATTCTAAGCCAATAATAACTGTAGTGTGGGTTCTCTAACTTTGCAGATTTGCAATTATTTATTTATTTTTTTTAATAATAATGAAAAGAATATATTTTTTTATTCAACTTTCTTTGAGGTAACCTACAAAATGTTATGGAAATCCGAGATAACTGAGACAATATTCGTAATATTACTTCATCATATGTTATTGCAAGAGAAGCATTACAATACTAACTGCATTTTCGACTAATTTTTAATTCTTTAGAACGAACACCATGTAATACCAAAAACTTCGTCTAATCGAATTAACAGGTAGTTGTGGTGGATAAATGATTGACTGCAGAATCTTACAGTAAAAAGTTGTTCAAGGGTTGCAGTCGGTGAAGTACACAAAAGTTATATATTTTCTTCGTTCTGACGTTTCGGCCAAATTTTCAGGCTTTCATTATTTCTACATATCGAGACGAATAACCATCGAAAAATTTTGCCTACGACGATACTGAAAACGGTTAGTTCTGATTATAATGGATTAGTTAAAAAACCATACAACCTACCGTATAACAGAAGTGACGAGAATTAAATTTATTCCTTGATGTTAAAAAAGTAAAATATTCAAACGAATTTTCGATTATCTATTTATAATATGCTAGTATTTAGCAGTGTATTATCCTTTCCCGACCCTCAGAAGCATTGAATTCTGATGAGTGAGATGTAAAACGAAAGAGAATTTCATGAAGAAGTGACGAATTATTGTAGAGTAGTGGATAGAATTAGATGAAATTGATACTTATTTAATTATCTGTTTACTAATCCCTAACTTCTCTCCAAATTTGAACCAAATAAAACTAGCGGTTTTAGAGATATAGACATACCAATGAAACCGCGTTTGCTCATATATAAGAGAAAGCAGGTGATGGAATTCAATAAAATCGATATAGAATCATTATTTTACCAAAACCCACCTTTCTTTCAATTTCGAGACAAATCTAAATAGTCGTTTCTGAAATATTAGTATATCTATAAAAATACATTTACGCTTGCGCAAGCAGAAGTGCTTAACGGAATTGGCTAAAATTGATATGGGACCATCAAGACACTAACATACACAATCCTTGAAAATTTCATGAAAATCGGATGAAAGGTAGCAGTTGATATGACCGTCACATCGATTTGACTACAGACAGACAGACGCCGAACCAAATTTTATACTTAGTTAACGAAGGCCTTCTAAGTAATATTTTTATTCATAATGTCTGTTACAAATGGCATCTTAAAATACTGAAATACACCATGAATATATGGGTTGACTACAAGAGTTCACTCCAGGTCTCCTACAAAAGTGTGACTTCAGGAATGTAACTGCAAGAGTGATTAGTCCAGAAGATCATGGGGTTTCAATACTCAGGAATAGCAAGGAGGTGAAGAGGAGTCGGAAAAAGACGGCAAAGGAAGTTATCGATAATTAATATTCTTAAGAATCTGTTATTGTTCCCTAAGTCTTGATAATGGGTCTTATCTCTAGTCGGTACATTCTAGATAACCATTTCTAAGCTATCAGAGTTAGCTTGACCTGGCTATCTAGGGATAGCTTAAACCTTTCATCCTTTGAGTTATGAGAATTGCTAATACAATACACGATTCACCAATTGCCATATTTATCAACCTCAATCATCAAAATTAATATTATTATTATTTGTTATGGATTAAGTCAATTCCGTTACTCTTGATGTATGAAACGTAAAACTCGAGAATAAATTTTCGATTCTGAGCAAATTTTTTTAACCTCTCACACGAATACAATGCTTCCCTACCTTCGATAGTGAGGAAGAAAAAAAAAAGACAACCGTCAAAAACGGACCTTTATTAGCAAAGATACAGACTATAATACAGTATACTATGTTTTGATTTATTAATATGAATGAACTAATGTGATTTGGCTGAGAAAAAGAAAATAATATCCTCTATCATATAATACATTGCATTAACATATTCCTATATTAGAAGAGAAGGATGTTGGGGTGATGAGTCAAAATAAAAAATAAATAATAATATTTATTTTTACATTTGTCGACGTTTCGTCCCGAAGTTCAAGTCTTCATCAGGGCTAAGAAAAAAATAGATAACAATAGGTATGAGAAACTATAAACATTGAATAATAAAGAATTAAAATTAAAAAAGGTGAAAGGTATAGACTAAAATATGTAGGAGGAATAAACTTAAACTGAAAAGTAAAATAAAGTAGATAGAGTGAACATTCATTTTTTTAGCCCTGATGAAGGCCTGAACTTCTGGCCGTAACGTTGACAAATATGAAAATAAATATAATTATTTATTTTTTATTTTGACTGATTACCCCAACCATCATTCTCTTTTAAGTATTCACGACAGTCCACAATCACTCCTATATTATATTTTCAATTGATGCAAACATGTTTCAAATTTACAAGAAGTACTTTTCTTAATTTTTTATTGTCAAAATTATCAACGTCTATATTTTCCAGTATATCAGATCTAAACTGTTTTTACTTTTTATTATGCTTATATTTTTAATTTACCCATTACAATAATTAGAGGATCTTGAGCCAGTGATCTATCCATTAAAACTGACATTTGTTGCAGTAACCTGAGACAAATACAATCAAGATCTTAAGATCTTGACTATCTGGAACACTAAAATCGGAATCGGTTGGGACCAATAAACCTGGCAGACAGTCTAGATCTCTATCTAAAATTAAAGTCATACGAATGTTTTCGTTTCTTTTTTCGAAAGAGCTACTTAACAAGTCGGAGAGTTTTTTTTTTACAACCTCTAAGAGCACTCAAAACAGCCGCTTAGCCCGGTCAAGAAACTTATTTTAGTCCGAGGTGGTCCCTTTTGAACCAGTTGTGAAAATATAACAGCCAGACTATTTACTAACAACAATATATCAGTCAAGTTTAGATACCAAGACTGTTTTTTAACTAAAATCGACCAGGAAAGAAATTCCTGTAATGCCAGTAACATGGTTGATCATTGACGAAAACAAGAGGATAAAGGTAGGCATGAGATAAAACATTAGTTAATAATTTTATAAGAAATAATTGTTCAATATTTTCTCAAATAATTGACCTTTAATTATTCTTCTAATCTTCAGATGCCTGTTAAAGCAGGTATTTCTCAAGGTAGCGTTTTGGGGCCCGTCCTTTATATCATTTTTACTGCTGATATCCCTGCCCATCCCAATACCTTCCTGGCAACATTTGCTGATGACACCGCCATCCTATCATCAAACTCAGATCCCGAAATAGCATCTTTAAATCTGCAAAGACATCTCACCCTGATTGATCTCCCTGATTACTGATGTAGTAAATAGCGCATCAAAATAAGCGAATCCAAATGCAAACACATTACCTTCACGCTCCGGAGCAGATCCTCTCCATCAGTCCAATTTAATTCCATCCAGCTTCTTTTTCAGACACAGTCCGGTATCTTGGCTTTATCTTAGACCAAAGATTAACGTGGAAGTTGAGATTTTCCAGTCAGTAGTCTGTATAATTGGTCGTATCGTCGATTAAGTTCTTGTATTTTAAGTCTAGTATGTGGGACTTATTATTTTAAGTCTATTACTTCACCCACAAGCCTCACGATGCGGAGTCATCTGCTCAATAAGCTGCAGCTTAACTTGCGCCCGGACTTAATCTAAGCACGTGACTTACTAAGCGGGCCCACAAGAATTGTAGTAGGAACTAGGGGTGTAGTCTTAGTCTACTGATGTATGACGTATACGGTTGATAAACACAAAACTCTCATATATATCTCAGCTCTACTTTATAAGCACATTTATAAATGCATTTTAAGCTAAATATTGTTATTTAGAAACGACATAGTGAAAGCAAAAATTTTCTTCCTTTCTCAGACAGAGCCTGGTATCTTGGCTTCATCTTAGACCAAAGACTAACGTATAACCCATATACTAGACTTAAAAGACAAAAACTTAATCGAAGATACGACCAATTATACAGACTACTGGCCAAAAAATCTCAACTTTCAATTGACAACAAATTACTGATCTACAAGACAATCCCGAAACCTATTTCGAACTACGAATTTGAAGTTTGGGGGACAGCCAATTTTTCCAACATCAAACGCACTCAATCCTTTCAGTCCAAAATCCTCCGAACAATAGCCAATGCTCCGTTCTATGTAACCAATAAAACCCTACATCATGACCTTAATATCCCATCTGTCCTCGACCTTATCCCTGAAAATTTTTCCAAATTCAATCAGAACTTAATAAATCGTCCAGATACCCTCGCACAATCACTATCTAGTTCCACTCATCCATACCAGCCTCCTCGAAAGTTGAAGCGGCAGTGGCCCAGAAAAGTTTCCTCAAATAAAATTACAGTTTACCTGAGTCAAAACCATTTACAGGAGACTTTTGAGCAGTCAAACTAAACTATGTTGTGTTTCATTAAATAATGGATTCTTCGCGATGGTTTTGTATCGTCGTACAGACGCTACACTTTTATAAAAAGTTCCTTGCTTAATAAGCTTTAAGTGCATATCAATCCTTTGTATTTGAGGTTTGATTCAGAATGTTGAGATTTTCCTTTTCCCCATTCACCAATGAACTTTTTTGTTGGAAATTTACTCTAGAATCACTCATTACAGTTTGGCCATTAAAAACTGAAACCTCCTGTATAACGATTAGATGTGAATGTTTATAAAAATAACTAATCGTTAAAAAATTTTGTTAGTATAAAACCATAAAAATGAAGCACTATTGTCAAGTATGTTTTTTAATAGGTGTTTATTTTGTTAATCAACAAAAAAATTACTTAAAATTCCAATTCACCCACCTTCTCGATTCGCAGTTCTCATGTTTTTTTTCTCGAAGGAGTTGTGCAATGTTTGTAGCTATTTGTGTTATATTTACTTGGCAAGTGAATATGAGAAAGGGGCCATCATTGGCCAGCTCATTGTTGAGCGATGCGATCTCAAAAATATTTCTCAGGCAATTAAATATATTTATAATATGGTTTTACTTTCAATATTTATTTATGTGCCAGTTGTTTAGAGGTATGGATATCTTGAAACGTAATCATTTAATGTTGTTTAAAATTAGGAGTAGAATTAATTGGTACAAATGTATTGAATATCCACAGACTGAAAATAAATAAGAAAACAAAGCGTTACATCAGTGTAAAATTAAGCAGTTTTAAATATTATGTAGGTTTTATTCTCATTGGTGTCCTCTAACAAGGCTTAAATGGCTAATTTTCAATATTAGATTCATCTAAAGTACCTTTAATATTTTTTAAGTGGCCAAACTGTAAAAATGAACTGAGGACCTCAAAACAAGAAAAAAATTTCCTATGAAGATATGTCCGCAAACGCTTTCTTTAGGAGATATTCACACCTAAAGAGTTTCGTTGTTATGACTTATTTAAGTTATATGAAATAAATAAAACCTATTTATATGTTTTAACTACTTTATCAATTAAATGTAAACAGTCACTTTTCATATTAAACAATTTGTTCAAAGTGATTTCCTTGAGCATTAAGACAGGCTCGTCATCTTTCTTCAACAGCAGTAGTTCACTTTCATTTACCTATATACGAAGTATATATTAAGGGACAGTATTGCTATCGTGAACATTTTATAATCTTAGTTTTCAACGGAAATACATGTTTTGAGGTCTCCTGAGTCCAAATAACCAAGTCCCACAAAATGACGTGTGTGCGTGCCTGTATGTATGTGGCAAGTCTAGCTCCAAGATGAAAAGTTGTATGAAAGTGAACTTGCATATTTAAAGTTTGTATATACCTGAGATGTTACAGCAAGTTTTTCACCATAATCAGCTAACCGAAAGTGACACTTTATATCATCGGTGAAACACATTTTTACTATTTTCTCGAAAACGGCTCTAACGATTTTGATTAAATTCATTACATCAAAGTAGAATTTAGCAGTTTTTAAAGTTATGTAGGTTTCATTCTTATTGATGTTCTCTAACGGGGCTTAAATGGATAATTTTCAATATTAGCTTTATCTAAAGTACCTTTATCTAAAATTTTTTTTTATTTGAAACAATCAACCATTTCACATTGATCTCTAATATGAAAAATAGTTAAATATAAAATATAAAAGAATTTGATAATAATCTAAAGGAGAAAAAGGAGATCATAACAGAGAATAGTAGTAATGAAAGAAACAAATGGATACGAACGTGGCCGAGTTCATCCGAGTTGGCAAGAAGATTAGAACTTCCATGCGTCACATGAGCAGAATAAAATACGGACTCCGTAAGTTATTATGTTATGTTCATACACACATGCGGTTCTCCTAAATGTTTTTGTTACTATTATTTCATATTTAATTGTATAGTTTACAGCGATATAAATATTAAAATTTGTGTATACAATAAGGGTCCTTAAACAAATACAAATATCTACAATGAAATATAAATCAATACAACGTTTATATTTTTTTTACTTTCACTTCCCCTCTGTCTGTAAATACTTATTTCTGCCATGAAGAGGGTGATAAGTGAAAGTTGTGTGATGCGCGCACCGCAACATATTTTATTGTTGTAATATATATTCTTATATTATTTATCTCCAAGATCAATAGCAATCTCTATACCTTAATATCTGAGCGATCCCATTATCCACTTAGTAATATTGTGGCCTACCATTACCTCGCAATTTATAAGAGCGAAGACCAATCGTGCTTATAAGGAATTACTCAACCCTTTTAGACACTCTTTTTTTTAAAATAAATGTTCCTACAATGTGCTATGTATTTTGATACGGTTCGTCAGACGTCACTACTTATAAATGAATATTTTTTAGGGAGAAATAAAAAAAGTAATATTTTATATGATATAAAGCTGAAAAATTCTGATTTTGTAAAGATGAAACACCTCTTATAAATTAAATGGCGTATATTTAAAAAAAAGGGGGGGAGGAGAGAATTACTCGTACACTGACCTAATTATCCCAGATGATTTGTTTTCTATATTTACATTCATTTATAGTTTTGCCAATAGTCATAATAAAAACTGTTATTCGACTATTTGTTTAGGTGCCACACAACTAAACCAACCACCACCGATCCATTAAAATTGTTTAAGCGTTTAATTTTCATTTATGAACCAGCAAGGAGATTGTGGAGTGAATTGAAATAATCAAAATGAGTTTTAGTCTCTTCAATTCTTTAGTTGTACAAACAGCAGTGCAAAAAGAATGTTTTAGTTTTTTTTTTTTTTTTTTTGTGCAATTTAGGGTTAGTCCGTTTGGTTAATCCTAAAATTACATACAACATTTGTTAGGCTCAATGTTAGGTTGAATCGAATTACACCTTGAACGGGAAGATCGGACAAAGTTGAAAATGTAAATGTGTTTTACCCTCGTTCTAAGCGACAACTCGTTACAGATGTTCGGAATTTCGGATTTTCCCCGTTGAGTTGTGATAATTTTTTCCATCAGTTGAATAGTACAAATTTTAAATGTGGCTCGGGATAGAGTAGGTTGGGATGAGAATCGAATTAAACTGCCTAACCGGGATCTCTAGACAAATTATTCAAGAATTCATAACTTCGGTTCTAATCAATATTTTGTTTTCACTTAAAGCCTATGTTTTAAGTCAAGCAAGCTAAAATATAATGTCAAAATTTCAAAAGTCTAACATAAGCCATTGCTGCGCTTACCCCTGACAAAATTTCGTTGGACAATGCGGACATACAGACAAAAAAAAATTTTAAAAGTGGGTTTGGTGTCTGTAATGTATGAAACGGAAAGATATTATGAAACGGGTTGATTCTATTCAATGTTATATTCTATCTGAAAATTAAAGTAATATCTCTATATCAATAGGCTGATAGATAACAGCAAGACCGTTGCGAGACTCTTGTGCAAGACCAAGACCAAAACCAAGACTGAGTGCGCAAAAACCAAGACTCGTCTTGGTCTCGCATTTGGTCAACACTAGTTAAAGTGCGTTTAGATATTTCACAAACTATAGCAGACATGTTTATCTAAGTTAACTAAAAGCGACATTATTGCTAAATTAAACTATTTATTTTATTTCTCTTAATATTGACAGCAGATGGAAAATATCAAAACAAGAAACAAAAATGCTACCATAGTGAAATAACCATTTATATATTTTTTATATATATTTTTTATATTTATATATTTATATACAAAACCTTTATTTTATTTATATAGAATATTATTAACCTTATTGTATTACAATATACTTTTTTCCTTTTTATGCTACATTATCTCCGCTGGCTTTAGTACCAGTGATGCGGTTGAGACAGTAGCGCAGGGTTCTCCTGGAGTTCTCTCGCCTGATTGTAAATAGTGTATATAGGTATGCATGTGTTTTTTGCTTAGTTTTAATTTTCTTATTTTTCAGGTTATTTTATTTTATTATTTATTGTATATACTTTTGATTATTATTTTGCTTCTATTTATTTTATATTGTTTGTACATATAGTGTGAATGTTATCCTATCTCGCTATAACTAATCTCCAAGAGACAGATTGTTGTAATACTTAATAAATAAATAATAATAAAAAATAAAATTCTACATTTTAAATATTACAATAATCTAATGGATAACTTAAAAATCCTTTAAAACTGCTATATAAAACAGACAGCATAGAATATTGAAGTACATGGATAAAAAGAAAACCTTTTCCTGTTTGATAAGCTATATTCGAATTTGACTACTTATAATATTATAATGGATTGTTTCGAAACAGCTCTAAGAAGAATGGAGGCAAGATTATTGAAAGCCCTTGCCGAACGTTTCATTCAGATAAAGAGGATCACAAATCCATCCATTCGCAAATAAGAATTCAATTAGAATGGGAAGAGAAGAGAGTGATGTATCTCTCTGGTTGGGAGGACAGCTCAAGAAATAAGGCTATATCTTCTTTAAGTCCGCTGCGAAATAGGGGGGGGAGGGGGTCTCCTAGGGGTCTCCTCTACTCCCTAGGGAGTACGCCAGGAATATCAGGACATCAGGATGGCTTCTGTCCCAGGGTTCTTCTTTGGCATTGCCAAATCATAAAGGAAAGAAAGAGATATTTTATAAACATTAAGTTTATAATTTTGGATCATTATTTTCAATTATGAACCTTTTTAATCAATAAAGAAAATAAAAATTTGATTTTTTACTTTAGAAATAGAAATAGAAATAGGAAAATAATTTTACTCTGGGACGAAGCCCCTTTAGAATAACAAAATTAAAGTATTATATATGACCTAATTAAAAACAAACATAAAAAGTAAAAATAAAGAAAAAAAAGTAAATAAACTGTTAGTTAAACATACTATGTACAAAATTAAAAAAATCTATATACAAAACACTTGAAACCATGCCAAGACCCTTAAAACTATGTACCGTGGTAAAACATAAGTATAAACTTTAAAAAATAAATAAATAAAAAATACATTACATTTTTCTTAACAATAAACTCTGTGTTTCTACAGAAAAAAAAAACGAATCTGATGGTAAGTATTTAAGTGATGAATTATATGTAAATATAGCATTATGTAAATCATTTATATATTATGATTACGTTAATATATCATTACGTTACAAGATAAGTTACAATAAAATAGAATAAAAACAAAATCCGTCCGCTGTATGACGGCCGATTTTTTTGAAATTTGATATCGATGGAAAAAATCATACATCATTCATTTCTGGTCAGATTTCCTATTTGATTTTTTAAAAAATCTGAAGTTTTATTTTTCTTAAATATGATTAATTAAGCATCGAATGGAGTGTCTTACTTGCATAAAGCTTAGTTCAAAATATATTTTCATTGCCAAAAAATAACCAGTTTTTACTAGTCTTGTTCAAGCAACCAACCTTCAGTAAAATATTTATTTCGTTATTAATTAATTATTTCAAAATCATACCCAAATTTTTTGTAATTTCTGAATGTACAACTGTAGCGGCAACTTACCTGAAACAAAGGAGTGAAATTGTATTTTTGTATAGTGATACACATTAATAGTTTATTATAATTAGCGTATCAGCATATAATGGTAAAAACAAATTATAGAATACTATTAAATTAATAAAAATTATAAATTCTTGCAGTAATATTTAATAATATCAAGAGAAATGTTTACCTAACGGCACCCTCCTACCTAAAGTCGATATAGTGTTAAATTGATTCTAACTCCTATGATTCTAAATCCTATGATCTAGTTAGTTAAATTATCAGAAAATCTTGAAGAATTATGAAAGCTTTAGTAAAGGGCATGAAAAAAAATCTTAGATGAAATCATTTTAATAATTTATATTACTTGGCAATTGTTACTAGAGGATACCCACCATTCGCATTACGTCAGACTAATTCGAATATTACAATCTATACAAATATAAACGGTGTATGAAAGACAAAAATTGTTGAAGAAGAGAATGGTTGAAAACTACATCCTGAACAGTTAAAAAAAATCTTATCTGGGTGATGGGATTAGGGAGTTGTATCCGGAAACCCGCAAAGCGACATTGCTCTGTGTGCATTCCATCTTATATGTAAAATAAAATATTAGACGGTCACTAAACAAATCCGTTTTTATGTAACAGAGAGAAATTCTTCTAAAAAATAACATATTAGAGAGTTTTACAGGACAATGGATACAAATTGCTTATTGATTACAAATATTTACTTTACAGGAATCTGTTTTAGGCCCAATAAATAGAAGGCAGTTGCACATTTGGCTTGTCAGCTAAAGGTTATGTGACGATTTTTGAAGTGAAAACTTCTTGAGGGACGTTTTTCACTTTTTCTTTTGTGGAGCGCGAATTAGACTGAGCCGTATGATCTCTGATGTGCAACGTTCGGATAAATTTGGCTGGAGTCGAATAATTGAAGTGCTTTTGAATATGGATTAAAATATCTCAAAAGGTAAAAATCGGACTTGCATATTGTTAACGAGGGAAATGTTCATCATTTCATTCTCTTTGTAATGTACTATTATGTAAAATTTTATCTTGAAGCGTGTATCTTACAGAGGCAGAAAGGGAAAAAATAGGGTCAAAAATGATAACGGGTTTTATTGAATGAAGATATGCATTAAAATATCTCAGGAACTAAAAATCGAACTGCAAACGGTAAGAGAGGGAAACGTTTAGCATTTCATCCTCTTCATAGTGAGCTATTATTTATCATTTATATTTTATATTATTAATCTCACCTTATTGATTTTTTTACTTCTATTGTGTGGTCAAAACAGACACCTTAGTTGTTTTTTTTACGAGAAAGACGACTGAATTTTAAGTTCAATAACTTAAATTAATGACAAAATTTGTGCTCGAATCACGAACAAATTACTGTATAGAATGTATTTTATTCAATCTGCTAATATGTATGCTACTATTTTTTAAGCGAACGGCTGGACCTATTTATACGTTTGATGGTTGAATTTGGTTTTAAAAGCAACTGAGCTCAAAATACTGAAAAAAATATTTTATTATATTTTATGTATTCTTAGATTATTGTTTGACTCATATCATATCCTGATCATAAGTGTTGAAAAGTAAAAAGGTTAAAACAAAATTAAAATGTTATATTAATAAAATTTGTGTGATGCACGTACCTGATTTTTTTTTTTTTAATGATATCACAGAAAAGAGATAATATTCTAATAAATGTTTTTATTTAAATTTTTATTACGTTTTTTTTTAGTAGCACTAATAAATATTATCTGTATTGATTCTGATTTTTATTCACTTCTTCTTTGTTCTTTATTTTCTATTATAAATTTTAATATGCACACAACAGCAAGTTTTGAAGTTAATAGAATTAATAAAGAGCGTTTTATACGGTCAAGTTTCTCGTCCAAATCTTAAAAATTTGATCTTAAAATAATTAAAAGTAGTTTGCTTTTTAAAGTAATAAACAACACAATAGACAGCGAAGGATTTTGGATTGTAAGGATCAAGTCAAGAATTCGAAAGTTGGATGGAGCCCCAAAACTTAAGTCAATGCGTCTATATTTTATGATCTTAATTAATTTGAGCTATATTAGATTACAATATTTGAATAATAAAAAATATTTCATTACATTTTATGTATTTTTAAATTATACTTTGCCTCATATCATATTCATGATCATATGCGTTGAATATAAATTGTTAATAATTGAAAAAGTAAAAAGGTTAAAACAAAATTTAAGTATTGTATTAATGAAAATTGTGTGATGCACCCACCAGATTTTTTTTTATGATCTCTGAGAAAATATATAAGATTTTAATAGATGTTTTTATTTAAACTTTCAGTACATTTTTAGTAGCACTAATGTATATCCTCTGTATTGATTTTAGATTAAGCACTGCATCGGGAAAAACTATTGAACCATTCGTTTCTATTTCTTATGATAATTGTGAATGCTTACCATCGGTCAGTTTGGCAGCAGGTGACTGCAGCGGTGATCCTAACTGCCGAGGAAGAGCCCAGGAAATGCCAGAATAGCCAAAACAAATCTATTCATAGGATTTGGACCTGTCTTAAAAATAGACGTAGCTTTGAAATGTTAGGAGTACGGGCCATCAGGAGGTGAGTGGCAGGGCGAATAGTTGGCCTAGATTTCGATCTGACGGAGATGAGGAGACTGGAAACGTATTGTTCGGATCTAGGTTTCGCCAAGAATCGCCTCATTGCTTAGCCTGAAGACTCCAGCATGATACTATCCGACATTATAATAGCAGAAGCTAAAAGACTGACAACACTATACACAATAGTTCAACCTCGCATGCGCAGATTGCCTAACGATTTCCAGTAAAGATATTGAAGGCAATGGGTATTCTAAGAACGAGACTATTCATTACAGACAATGAACTCTAGACACCAGCAAGGTCGATTTGTCTATTCAAAAACTCTTGTTTATTAATAATTTATAAAAGGATATTTCTGCTATGAAGGCATTGCATAAGAATCTGGACATAGAAGTAGATAAAGATATCTTACATGATTCAACTGAACAAAAACAGACGTTAACTTTTTTTATTTTAAGCGATTAGTCAGAAATGACAGTATCAAAACTGACAAGTACTTCAATCATAATAAACTTATCAGTCAGACTGACATAATTTTAATCCCCGTTGACATAGAAACACCAGGCAATGTGGATCTGGCGCATTGTCTATTAATATGATTAATTCAATCTCTATTGGTTTTATCACCAGTGACGCGGATGAGAGAGTAGCGCAGGGATCTCGTGGAGTTCTGCTTTTCCCTCTAATCTTGGAGAGAATAGCCTAGCTTGCTGATCCCTATCCCCATCCCCATCCCCACATATATTATTACGGCAAGGCTCAAAATCGATTTTGTACCAAATATAAGCTCCTGTAATGCTCAAATACTACGATGGGGTACCGTTGGATTCAGAATTTCACGAGGGGTTAGCGAATCGTATTCTCCACTTTTGTTTTTCTTTCTATATTAAATAAAGTCGATACAAACATTTTGCTAGGATTCAATACTGGAACGGTGTTAAGTTTGTAGGTCGATACAAATTGAGCTTTGAAGATTTTGATGCGTACAGCAAGACCCGGAAATATCGGATCCTGCTTTTTTTAAGCCCCAAAACGTACTATTTTCGAGATAACGCAAGGTATAGGGTTCGGATCCACATAACCTTACGTTAATTGCAGTACTGTCATTGAATACATGTCTCATTTCGTCGACTTGATGCCTCTATGATCGAGAGAGGAGGAGTTTATATCATTTATCGATGGTGTTCTTGATCGGCAAACCATACCATCTTTAATTCTTCACCAAATCTCATCATTGCATATTATAGTGTAGTGATTATTATTTCGTTGTTATTTTAATTTTGTTTTATTCTTCCTATATAAGTCGGAATGGAGTCTTACCTCACTATAACCATTGACCATGTGACAGAATGAAACAGAATAATAAAAACGCTTGTGTAGGTATTATCATATGTAGCATATTAGTCCGTGGTACAGACACCTTTTTATCAAAGTATTAACATCCGCCTGAAACTTCGTGAATAGCTTTATCTCATCGTAACTCACAACTTTTTTATATATCAGATTCTTTGGTTGTTATTACATAGGAATCAAATCAAGTCTTGATTAAAGATTTTTCCGAATGATTTGGAGCTGGGCCAGATCATTCAGAATGATTGATTCGATAGTTCAATGGTGATATTACGATCCGATTTCTCAGGCAGAAATTAAAGTCTAATAATGAGTGAATTATTTTTAATCTTATGTTGTCAAATCGGTCAGGGTTATCATGAAACACTTATTATGCTATTGTTATATTAATTATCTTCGAAGTTTCGACCAATGATATAAACTATATTTCAATCAATATTATTACATAAATATGGTAGTTGAGAACAAACAAATGAAAACAAAATATTTTTATTTTGCTTTTTGTCGACATTTCGGCTTAAGTTGCAAGGCTTTATCAGGGCTGAGAAGAGAAAAATATTCAAAATTATTGAAAAAAATTGTATGTTTTTTGTGTTTTTATAGGCTCAAAACTCCCAGGTCATCAACGCCTACTTTGAAAACTATTGTAAAGGGATACAAGAATAAAAAATATGTTTACTGATAAATAACTTATAAAGAAGAGAATAAAAAATTTAAATATTTCAGCATTAAATGTAATTAAGGTACGAAATTATAAGCAAGCTATAATAAAATATAATAAAAAGAAAAATAACAAAGCAACAGTAATAATGTAATGAAATAAACAGATTAATAAATAATTAAACTATGAAGAAATTAAATCTAATATTAAGTAATTTAGATACATAAGAGACATAAAATAAATAAGATGTGAAACTGTTGTAGGAAGATGAGAAAATAATTTCATTAAATATAAAATAAACACAGAATGATGAAAATAAAAAATATAGAATAGAAAATGAATAACATAAAAGAAGTGAATAAAAATTAAAAGAAGAAATTAATTTATTGAGTTCATATAATATAGACGCACGGAGTTGAGCGTTGGTACTCAACTTTCGAATTCTTATCATATTCTATCCTTACAATCCAAAATCTTACGTTGTTCATTGTATTTTTAATTATTTTAAACTGAGTCTAAGCAAACTACATTGAGTTATTTTATGACCTAATTTTAAAGCTTTGGTCTAGAAACTCGACCGTATAAAATGTTGCTCATTAGTTTTATTAACTTTAAAAATTGCTCTTTTTTTTATTATTTTTTTCTATCCCCTATTTATTTATTTTTGTCTTGAATCCTTGGATTTTCATTGTTTTCATAATAGTCCTTTTACTGCTTCTAAAAGCATTGTAAGGTGTA
Source organism: Nezara viridula (assembly GCA_928085145.1). NCBI lineage: Eukaryota > Metazoa > Arthropoda > Insecta > Hemiptera > Pentatomidae > Nezara > Nezara viridula. The sequence goes on from OV725083.1 coordinate 24,035,780, forward strand.
TTTTTCTGATTATTTTGTTCTTCATCTGTAATATAAAAGGTGATTGCTTGAGTTGACCTTATCCTCTAGAGCTTACAAGTAAATTAATAAAACGTCTATCTCATGTGATTTGTTGCCAACGTTTTGGATTTTTGGCTGGTGATAAGTTGTTGAAAAGAGGCTTTGCCAATTGTTAAATGATCTTTTGCGTTTTGCGAGAAATTCTTTTGTTGTTGATAAATTTAGTGTTGCTTGTTTATCCAATGTCTTCTTTCTCTGCAGCGTGGTTCCTCTGACAATTTTTCTAATTATTCCATTTTGGAAATATTGTAATCTTTTCCCAGTTGCTCATGTGTCCATAAGGGCATTTTTACGCAGCTAACACGAAACAATAACAATGGGAATTGCGGTATACACAGTATAGTACGTTTCTTGTACGTGAGTCAAGTTGGTGTTGCATGTGTCTTTCCAACATTTTCGAATAATCTGGACCCGGGACTTTACAAAACGCGATAAAATCAAAATCAAAATCGAACTCAACAGAGTTCAAACAAGAAACTGGTCCAGAATCTTGAATGTGTAAAAAAACCTTAACAAGTACCTATAAATATATACACTGGAAGAAGAGAATGAACATTGGAGAGAGATAAACAAGATGAGTTTGTTTGTAAATATTCAAGTAATATCTGCATATAATAATGATAATAATAAAAGGCTTAGCGAACCCGAAGGTTCGATGCCGACACCACCAATCGCTTATTACATACCTCCCTCCACCGTTCGTCGTCCAAAACCAGTCCCTTCAGATCGGCTTTAATGCAATCTTCCCACCTTCGCTTCGGTCCACCCCTCGGACGCTTACCATTCGGCACAGCAAATATTAACTTTTTAGGAATTCTCTCGTTACTAAGCCCAACAACTTTACAAGCCCATTTGATTCACCGCGATGAAATTACCTCAATTATATTACCCGGATACAGCTCACGCAATTCGGCGTTGTGTAACCGTCTGAACTCTCCGGTTAACTCATCCTTCTTCGGTCCGAATATTCTACACAATACTTTATTTTCAAAAACCTTAAGACGCTGCTCATCCCTTAGTGTAAGCGGTCAAATTTCGCATCCATAAAGAACTGTAGGCAAGATAATTGTTTTATAGATTCTAATTTTTAAGTTCCTGGACAAGAGACTCGCACTAAGTAGTTTTGTCAAAGAAAAATAACAAGCATTTCCCGCCTTCAGTCTAACCTTAATCTCTTCTACAATTTCTTAATATCTGCATATACATTGAAAAATAATATCTGAACTGAAGGATGTTGCACCAAGGCTGAAATAAAAAAAAAATAGTCTAGAACCCCAAAAGATGATTCGGATAACGCGATTAAAAAAAAAAATCAAAAGTTCAACCCTTCAAGTCGACTTGGAGGGACTGAACATGTTCGCAAAACTATACATGTAATATATTATAATAAATAAGTAAAACATAAATTAGGCACAGCAGGGAATAAAACTATAATACGAGCTGCAGCGACGATGCCATTAGAAAAGTGAACTGGAAAGCAGCCAAAACCCGATGGCCCAAGACAATGACCTCTTCAAGGATAGTCAATCGATATAAAGACCGATATATAATTCAATAAATGGCTCTAGCAAAAAGAAAGAACGACATTCTTCAAGAAGAAAAAAATAATTTCTCTATATTTATATAACAAGATATGATTATAAGTCTCGATAAATTATAAAGTTTCCTTAATGAGTGATTGCCATTTTCCAGCCACGTTTTAGTCCATTATTTTTACTCAGTTTAACTTTATTTCTTTTCTTCACTGATATATTGCGAATATACAGACATGCGTCCCCTACCTTGCTTCTTAGACAGAATCTTTCACACCAATTTATGAGCAAGCTGGCTCAAGAAGCATGGTCAGGGAATCAATCTGTGGTTCTCTAAAGACCGTTCTAATCACCGAGTCTGGGGTACTCCGAGGCCGATTGACGTAGGAAACAGGGATCTATGTTTTCACAGAAAAACACTTTACTCAGCTTGTAACAACAAAATACCTGCTTGTATTACTATAATTTTGAATATTTAACAGTTGCATTATAAAGGAAGGAGATGGTCCGGGGTGGCGGTCATAAATAGGCTAAATCTGTTAAAAGCCAACGTTTCAATTTAAAGTGAAACTCCTAGCTGAATTCACCTCCCTGAAGAAAACCTGCAAAGTCGGGTCGAAACGTTGGCTTTTAATAAAGTAGTTTGGCCACTATTTAGCCTATTTATGACGGCCACCCCGGACCATCTCCTTCCTTTACTATAAATTTGAGTTGGTGTAAATCTACCATGACAGTAAGTGTTCCATTTAGGTCGAAAAGGACCAGTTAATTATTATCTCGCCTAAATCTATGAATATTTGTGTAACATTATTTTAACAATGTTCTTAAAATCCTTTCTTTAATAGAAATGTTGGTTTTGCAATGCACAAAATCTCTTTATCAGGCACCATTTCATGTCAAATTTGTTATGCGGGTCGAAAGTGAGGTATTTTTCGACATTTTGTTGATCTTTTTATTATTGAAAACTTCATCAGAAAATGAAAAAAAAATTATTTTGAAGCAATTACAATTTGCCGCAACATGAATGAAAATCCGAAAGCTCAATTGTTGAGCTTCAAGAGAATTTTCGGCCACATATCTGTGCTCTATGATTACGCTTAAGATACAGTTTTATGATCATTTTTAGATAAAATTCTTATTATTTGTAATTTTTTAGAAATTTGGTTTTAATTGCTCTAAAATGCTTTCAATTATCGACAGGGTTAAGAAGGTGTCGAATATTTTATGCTCTTGAAGCAATTAATTTCTTCATTTTTGATATATTTATATACATTGACTAGGTATAAAGTTAAATTATGTTCAGAAGCTAACATTTTACATATTATTATTATACAAAAGAAAATAAATAAAGGAAGGAATATCACGTTATTTCATTTTTTTTCTCTTAAATTACCTTCATTTTTTCAAAAATGGTGCCTGATTAAATTTTTCGGACTTCAGATTTGAACGCAACAGAAAAAAATATATAAAAATCAGGAAGCATTTTTCAGAGAAGGACATTATAATATTAATATTAATATTCTTACTGAACAAATCATTATATAAATAGGCAAAGACAAAACAGTTTAGTACCTTAACGCTTTAATTTCTCAGTCTATTTTCGTTTTTAGCTATGGACGAGCTTTACTGTAATCAAAAAAATTATAGGAACAGTGTATTTATGTAAAAATGTAAATAAAGTTTGTTTAAAACAGCTAATCTGCGAAAGTTCTTCAACGATTGTTTTTATTATTTTTAAAAAACGATAGCGAATAATTCAGGAGTGTTTTATATAAACTTCAAAGCTTTACGGACTTCCGTTTTGAAATACGAAGGTGTATCGTTATAAATCGCGCCAAAATGGCTATAATGATTTTAATGTACCTGGCTCAAGTTTTCTACTTAAAACCCTTTTAAGTTATGTAATATTTTAACACACTTCAACGAAAAGAGTTTGAAAAAAAAAAACTATAATGGATTTATGATTTTATTTGCGAATAACTCAAAAAGTACACAAACAAAAACAAAAAGCAATAATCTGAGAATAACTTTGAGGAATAGCTAATATAGTTTTTTAAAATATTTTAAAGGAAAATATAATAAAAACAGAAAGCGTAAAGAAATATTACAGAATTACCCAAGAGTGAAATTAGCTATTTGCATTTTTATGGGTGAGTTTCTATTGGAATCGAAGAGACAGGAAAGAGCCATAAAACACAAATACAGATTTGTACAGCCCTTAGCCAATTCCGTGGATAAACAAACTTAGCATTATCGACTGCCCTACATTCAGATACAACTTAAACATTTAAACTGTTTATTAATTCTTTCTTCACCGAAATACGGGTTGTCATTGTGTTGGCACAAATATGGAACGAATTCCGAATATTTATTTTTAATAAACTCTGATTAGTATCTACACGGTTAACGAACACCTTATAAAATATATATATATATATATATATATATATATATATATATATATATACTGTTAAAAAAGTTGAACTTTATTTGCATCCATAGGCATTATTTAGATAATCCTTACCACAATCAGGTTAGGTTTTTTACATGTCAGGATAATAATCCCAAATAGCTTGCATTTTTCTTTCACTCAGTCAACATGGAGTGGGGTGATACAGAAAACCGAATAGCTGTGATCGCCTTACACAAAGTTGGAAAATGTAGGTCAGAGATTTTCAACACTTTGAAACCTTTGGGTATCAGCCGTATATTCGTGTACCGCACTATGAATAGATATAATGAGACCCTATCTGTATGTGACAGACCTCGACCGGGCCGTCCCCGCACTGTGAGAACGGCAAATGCAGTGTGAGCAGTGGCTGCTCGAAATTATTTAATAATAGATCTGTATTTTTAGGTAAAGTAGTTTCAAATCACTCAGAAAACCTCATCGAATACTTTGAGCCATCAAGCTCAAAAAAGCTTTACGTAGCTTTTAGCGGACGAGCGAAACAAATAACCCTAATTTCGAATCGTTTAGTAGGGTAATAAAAGATAAAATTCAAACAATGGATACCAATAATCAGACACATCAGAGATCAGACGCCTCGAAGGATTATCAGGGATCGAAGAGGAAGCAAGGCTAGAAACGAGAGGGTTGGGATGATTCTGAAGTTTATTATGGAAGGATAAGTATCTACATTGGGCCAGATATGAAACAAAAGAAACATTAAGGTCATTATGGATGGTTTTATTTGTAACAAAGTAAGGAGAATTGAGGATTTTACGAAGGATTTTGGATTGTAAGGATTCGATACGAGAGGAATTCGATGGTTTAGCGGAGTCCCATAGCTGAAATCCGTAAGTCCAAACAGGCCTTATTATAGTAATGTATATGAGTCTTTTGTAATTAATTGGAAGTTTATAGCGTTTGTCTAGTAAGTGTTGGAGTAAGCGGAAACGTCGAGCAGTTTTTTGTCGTTTCAGTCTGGTGTGAGGATTCCAAGTGAGACGTTTGTTCAGGTGTAGTCCCACTTGCTGGATGGGATTTATTGGAATTTATTTTAATCCTCCAGAAAAAAAAATGTAATGTTATACTTTAATGTTAACAATGACTGGCTCATGATAAAGTCTATAATATATTAATTGTATTATTTTAGTTGCTGAAGAGAAGGACAAATATTCACAAAACATTTATAAAGAAATAATGATCAAAGACTAGTTGTGATTAATTATTAAATTGACCTAAACCCAAATAGGTATGATGAGTTATTTATTTATTGTCTGAGCTTCAAGATCTCCATGAAATAAATAAAACCAATACATGTACATATGTATACACATACACACTATAGCCTATATAAACAAACACATATCCTCATATACATATAACATGTGTTATCTACCTCCTCGACCCTGGAGTACACCGCAATTTGTCGAGAGCTCTCCCTCTATCCGCTGGGTATTACTTGGCCTACGAGGGGGGAAAAAACTTGCTTTACTCAGCTTTGCCTTGCTAATGCACTTTTTCTGCTGCTGAGGTCCTTACCCAACTCCAACGTCCTTATTTGGTATTCGCATGCCAAGGGAACCCTATTTAGGGGCCATCTTCATAATTTCATTGATATATCGCCTCCTCCGCACTGCGCCCTTCTTGGCTATCTTACAACAGTCCATTTTCCTTCCGTAAAACAAAAAAAAAAACTCTAATATTCATCACGAATACTGCAATAATTATGGAAAAAAAAATTAATTACATATCTGAAAGTCGAATGTTTGAATTTATAAACGATCCTTTTGGCTAGAAATGTGGCGTTAAGAATATTTAATTTGATCTAATTTTATACAAAATAAACATTTAATAATAATAAAAATATAAATTTTCTTGTTTATTCTTTCTTAATTACAAAAAAAAATTGTACTCAAATTCAAAAATAAGGCAGTACTGTACAGTTGCAAGACCTGTAATATTATATGTTATGGAAACAGTCAGCCTTCCAAGCCAAGAGAAAATCCTGAATATTGAGAGGAAGATTCTGTGGAGGATTCACGGACCCAAGGTAACGCAAGAGAGAGATACAGGCTAAAATCCAATAAAGAAATATAAAGAAATTTGGAAACAGTCGTCAGGACCAGAAGACTGAAGTTCTACGGGCACATCAGGATGAATAGTGAAAGATTGAACAAGAAAATTGTTGACAAAGTTTGATGCTATAAAATTATGGCTGTAATATGTAAAACAAATAAAAGAGGAACTAGACAGGCTAAAAATCACGGATAAAGATTGCTTGGATAGAGAGCTTTTTAGGGAAAAACTGAAAGGAGTTAGGATTCTTGTGGGTGGGAGGGAGAGACGAGGAAAGAAATGGACTAAGGAAGAGCGAAAGGAACAATCCAGGAGGATGAGAGAGTATTTGAGAAAGAGGAAGGCTGAGGGTGAAAAGAGCAAACGGAAATAATATTCGCATGGTCTTTGCTGGCCAGTTCGTTTAAAAAAAAAAACCGACACAAAAAAAAATATATAAATAATACAGCCCATGGAGAAGAGAAGTCTTGGCATCGCCTGGACTTCTGGTTTGCTTTTCTTACGTGGGGACAAAGTATGTCTCGAAATCATTTGGGTAGATGTAAATATAGTATAATTATTGAATGAATATTTTTTTAAAAGTAAATCAGCAACATATTTAATTTTTATAATTTTAAATCAGTCAAAATTAGTGTTTTTTTTAGTTTGTTCAAAAGCCAACGGTTGTACAGAGAGGTGATTTGGTCGAGATCACACTCAACTGCCAGGTTTTTCGCCTTAATTTATTATTTAATTAAAAGTATTCACTTCAAAGAGGATTGGTGTGCCAGGTCCTCTTGATCCAAGGGTTGATCCATGGCAGATGTATTACAATAAATAATTGCTGGCAACAGACGAACTCGAACTCAGGACCTTGTGTATAGGAAATCATTGCCTTACTCACTAAGCTATCCAGTACTCCAGTACTTTTTTTCCTACCCTTGTTTACTTTGACTTTTTAAGTCATGAGTCTTGTTCGGCTCTCAATTATTACGATTATTATATCCAAATTATTATTATGCATAATAATAATAATATTTATTCATAATTTAAAGTACAGATAAATAGGAGTTCAGAAAAGATTTTAAGAAATTAATTCTTAAATATTAAGCTGCAAAATCAATAAGGATTAATGTATTCATCATTCGTGCTTGTTTCAAAGCCATATGATTCGATGGAAACAGAGGTTTTCTTTAAATTTCTGGAACTATATATGGGACAGATCGAAAACTCGAAATTTATTTAACGTATTCATTATATTATATTATGAGACGTTGGTTTCCAAATCGAACCCTAATCATAATTGGAAATTATTCAGGAAGCATGAAAAACTATATTTTCTTTTCTGATCCTAATATCAAAACCAATATTTTCATTCATTCATTCATGTATGGCACAACATCCCGTCACCGAGACTGGGCCTCCTCCAAGAGCCTCCGCCAGTTGGCTCTGTCTTCTGCTGCAGCTCTCCAGTTCCGCACACCAAGCAGCGTTCTCGCATCATAGGCCACGTTGTCCAACCATCTCGTCCTCGGCCTTCCTACCCGTCTTACGAGGTGCAGCTCCTCCATCATTATTTTTTTTGGTATTTCAAGGGTGCTCATTCTGGCCACATGCCCTGCCCACCTTAGTCTGGCCAGTTTAATATACGTGACTACGTCGATGTCTGCATAGAGAGAACTGAGCTCCCTATTTTTTCTTTTCCTCCAGACATCACCCTCCTTTACTGGACCATAAATCCTTCTGAGGACTCCTCGCTCAAAGACACTCAGCTTCATCTCATCCCTTTTGGTCATCGTCCAAGCCTCTGAGCCATATGTCAAAACAGGCCGAACAAGGGTCTTGTATATGATCAGCTTGGTCTTCTTTGAGAGGTACCTACTTCTTAAGTGTCGGCCAAGTCCAAAGACACATCTATTGGCAGCCGTGATCCTTCTTTGTATTTCTTGAGCCATGTCATTCTTGCTATTGATTTCAGACCCAAGGTATATAAAACTTTTCACTCTCTCAAACTTAAAAGAACCTACCTCAAATGGAGAGTTCAGATCAACCTCACCGCCAACTCTCATATACTTAGTTTTCCTCTCGTTGACTTCTAGACCAAGTGGTCTTGCAGCTGCTTCAAGGCTTATAAACGCTTCTCTGAGAGCCCGTTCAGACCTACCTACTATGTCAATATCATCAGCAAAACCAAGAAGCTGTGTCAGGCGATTGAAGATTATATCTTTGGTCTGAATACCGGAGTCTCTTACAGCTTTCTCCTCTGCCAAATTGAACAATAGACAGGCGAGGGCATCCCCTTGCCTAACCCCACTGCTCACTTTAAACTCTTCGGAGTCGTCAGAACCGACGCGTATTCTGCATCTCGAGCTGTCCATGGTCATCTTGATTAGGCGTACGAGCTTCTGAGGGATGCTTAGCTCCTCCAAGGCACAGTATAGTTGCGTTCTATCAACGCTGTCGTATGCTGCTTTAAAGTCCAGGAATAAATGGTGGGTGACTACCTTACGCTCCATAGTCTTTTCTAGGATCATCCTCAGAGAGAACAGTTGATCAGTCGTTGAGCGTCCTCTTCGAAATCCAGCCTGATATTTCCCCAGTTCCTTTTCAGAATACGGGAGGATCCTCTCAAAAAGAATGTTAGAGAGCAGCTTATAAGCACACGAAAGGAGTGAGATTCCTCGATAGTTAGCGCATTCTGTTTGATCTCCTTTCTTATGTATTGGGCAGATAATGGCTGTTGCCCATTCCGTAGGCATAGCTTCCTTCTCCCAGATGGTCAGCATTAAATCATGCAGAGCTTTCTTGAGTTCTTCACCTCCACATTTCAACAGCTCTGACTGGATTCCGTCCGGGCCTGGCGCCTTTCCATTTTTCAATTTCCTTAGGGCGTTTTCCATTTCCTCCTCATCCGGGGGTTCAATAGAATTCAGGGAGTCTTCCTTCATTACACCTACTTCTCCAGGCACCGTTCCTCTGTTTAATGCGCCTTTGAAATGTTGTACCCATCTCCTTAGTACGTCATCTTTGTGGCTTAAAAGAGTTCCATTTGTGTCTTTGCATGCCGTCACTCTGGGCCTAAAAGCTGCCCTACCCTCGTTTATTCTCTGAAAGAACAGGCGACTTTCATTTTGGCCTCGCAATGCCTCTGTGTCCTCCATGTTCTTATTTTCCCAAGCTCTTCTCTTTCCGCGGAATAATCTCTTCTCTTCGCGTCTTTTTCTTCTATATGTTTCTTGGGAGAGCCTTGTGGGACGCTGAACCTTCTTTCTGTAGGCTTCATTTTTCACTTTTACTGCTTGAAGGCACTCAGCATCAAACCATGGGGGCCTTCTAGATTTAGTCTCGTAGCCAAGAGCTTCTTCTGCTGCCTGTTTCATTGCGTTGCTGCATCTCTTCCACTGTTCATCGACCATAGAGCTGTCATTAATTACTTCTTCATTAAGTTTCGTCTCCACAGCTTGTTGATACGAATATTGGTGGTCTGAGTCCTTAAGTTTAACCACATCAATCTTCTTCTTTGGTCGTTGGTAGTGGTTTTTAATCAGCGAAATTCGTGATCTGACCTCGGCAATGCTCAAATAGTGATCCGTGTCCATATTTGCACCTCTATAAGATCTTGCATTTATCATGTTGGACTTGTGACGGGCTCTAATGAGTACATGGTCTATCTGTGATGCTGTTTGCCCATTTGGAGAGATCCATGTTGCTTTGTGGATATTCTTTCGAGGAAAAAGAGTTGTTCCAACAACCAGTCCGTGCAATGTAGCAAAGTTCACCATCCGTAGCCCATTATCATTACTGGTCTCATGCAAGCTGTGGGTTCCTATGGTCGGCATGAGTGCCACCTCCTTACCAACTTGTGCGTTAAAGTCACCAAGAATGATTTTAACATCATTTTTGGGGCAGCTTTCTGTCACGCGTCCAAGTTCTTCATAAAATGCTTCCTTATCCTCCTCAGGTGACACCTCTGTTGGGGCATGGCAGTTGATTAGAGAGAAATTAAAAAATTTTCCTCTAAGCCGAATGTAGCATAACCTTTGGTTAATGGGAGTAAATCGCATCACCAACTGTCGAGCTCTGCCTCTCACAACAAATCCGGTACCGAAGATGTGATGCTTTTCATGGCAGCTATAGTAGAGTGTATGGTACTTCTTCTCCATAATTCCCTGTCCTATCCATCGGACCTCTTGGATAGCTGCTATGTCGATTCTGTATGTGTCCACTTCTGCAAGGAGCGCACGAAGTGCTCCTAGTCTATGTAATGATAAAATGTTCCAAAATCCAATTCTTAGGTCATTTAGGCGTTTCCTGGGTCTGTTACCGTAATTCAGTCCGGCTTCTTCTCTTTGAGGTTTCGTAATAAGGTACTTTAGGGGGGGTGGGTTATCAGCCCACTGCCCCCGAGTCAGGTAGAGGGGCTGCCTCCTCCGAGCATCCTGACTAGCTCCCCCATCCGGGGCGGCTACCTAGGGAAGGTGACCCTAGGGTGTGTACTGTAGGTGACCTTTGTCTGTAGTGTTTAGGTGTTGTAGTGTGCTGTCTAAAGTGTACTTGGTGTGTGAGTGTTCGTGTAAGTGTTCCCCCAACCTGGAGGGCCAGTGTCTGGTTGCGGTACAATGACCGGGCGATGGGACCGCCACCTCCCTACGCCAAAACCAATATTTAAAAAAAAAAATAAATTTAAAAAAAAAAAAAAAAATTCTTGATTTGTTGCATTTATTTCAGAAAATCAGTAATTACTACTACAATATACTTTTTTTAAAACAAACTTGAATAGGGTAATTTCTGAAAAGAATTAAACTTCAACCTCCGTTTTTTAATAAATAAAAATGTTGGTTGAGGATTATTTGGGGAAAAAAAGGTGAACAATGCGGAAGAGAAGAGTTTTTTGTTTAGTTAATTTTGTTTAAATTAACTATAATATAAAATAGATTTATTTTAAATTTTTATTTGAATGAATCAGTTATAATAGTGTTCGATGATTTTTTTTTTTTTACTTTCTTACCTATACTAGGTAAGGAAAGTATTGTGATTATGTTAAATTTACGATATGCGGTTTTCCGGTATGCCCCCTGAGCCCGAAAAACACATTTTTAGCCGTTGGTCTGTCTGTCTGTGCCAAGATTTTCTAAGGAACTACTGAACCGATTGTGTTGCTTCTTTTTTTCATTTTGTAGGGTTTTGCCTACTGATGCCTGACACAAATTGAATGCTCCATGCGCAATGTAAGATGAAACTTTCCTATAATGTATTAATAATTGTCCTTTCAATTTTCGGATGTGGACTAAATTCCCGAGAAAAAAAATCAGAGAAAAAGGTTATAAAGACAAGAAAAATGTTTTGGGGCCTAACTCGCTAAGTATATATTCTATGGAAAAATTTATAATAACACTTTTGAAAGGTAATTAAATTACCAAAAAAAAATCATCGGAATCGAACCAGTATTAGCGGTGATACAGCCTATTCTATTATCTACAAAAGTTTTAATTTATTACACACATGAACACTGTTTAGCCTGTTTTTTTGATAGGTAATAAAATTCCCTACAAAACTATATAAAAATCGTTCATTTTTAACAGCTATTGACTAATTTACAGCTAATCAATTTCCAATGTAAGATTAACGAGTACATATCCTGGTGTCAGAAAGGGATGAATGTGAGAAAAAAGATAACTAAGTGAAAGTAAGAAAATCCGTTGCACGCATTACACAAGCTTCTCTATTTACTCTACTTTTAACAGAAATTATTGTTTGACAAAATTAGGATATGGCAAAAAGTTTTTTATCAACAATATCAGAGGGTATTGAAATATTTACACTGGTCTACCTTAAGCCGGTTTACATTGCTTTAGTTTATCAAATAAATCGTACTCAAGTCTTTTCTTTGATCAATTTTCAGGAAAATAAATTCTTTTCTTTTTTTTTTTCTTAATGGACATATGTAAAGACATAAAAACTTTTCTGAAATAGGTAGCAAAGTTGTGTGAGTTGACATACCAGATTTTTGTTTTAATACTTAAGGAAAGTATAGATATAAATTATATATATATATATACATTTTTTTACATTTAAATTTCACCTCTTCTCCCTCACACATCCCTCTGGCCGGCTTCAATACAGTGTATGATATAATTGAAAAAACTGTTTTATCAATCGCCTCCATTCTGTTGTGCGCTACGATTTCCCATTACCCTCGAACCACTCAGTATAAATTATGGACCTACTCGAGACAATATTTCTTCTTAAAGTCTACTTAAGAAATCCTTTACGTTCTTTATCTGTTGTCTGTTACGTGCTCAGGCGATATACAAGATAGATAGCCCCGTGACGTACTTTGAAGCACTTTTTACAGCAAGACATAAAGCTCTTTGTCGTAATAAATGACAAAAATTAACATACTAAACAAATTGAAATTAACAACGAATTATTTGGTTAGACATGATGTCATCTACATACTGCTCCGTCCCGATATACAGTGGTGCCTAAAATTTGCATTCCGCTTACACCGTGAGATAATTTGATCACGAAATCGAGAAAAAAGGTGGCCTACAAAAATATTGGACCGTTAGGCCTATAAAAATATTTTAAATATGAACAGTACAGTCCTGTACGTCATATTATTGGAAGGTGATTGTAGAAGTCCTGGAGTGCATTGAGGCCTCACTCCAGGTTACTGCATCTCGCTTAGATTGATATTGGCATTCGATAATTACCTATTCAGTTCGCTATAGATTCCTACATCCAAGTTTCCTCTAGGTCAATCTTCATATCCATCATATACTTCAATCTGTTAAAAAAAAAAATCTAAAAATTGATGGCAAGTGAAACTAAAAATTAGAACATTGAAAACTATAACAAAAATAGTAATACAGCAGAAATGCTTAAAATAGCGGGTTGGTTGTTGGTTATTTTGATGTTATATGCACAAAACATCTGGGTCATCAGATAAAATATTTAGCTGATAGGTTTAATGAGAAAAAAATAAAATAAAAAAAAAAGAAGAAAATAAATAAGTAAAAATAAAAAATGTATACCCATAAAAAATAATAATAAAAATGAATAAGAGAGTAATAACAATAAAAAATAAATAAATAAAATAATGGGGAAAAAGTAACATATACACTGAAAGGCAAAAAATTCCACCCACTTGATTTTTTCATCTAAAAATATTTCTGCTTTGGATTGGTCTATTGTTTTTAATGAATAAATAGGTAATCTTTTTATTTGTTTTCAATTAGGAATGTTAATATAGAGGACAATAACCCTTAATCCTTAATTCAATGAAATGATTCTAGATTCCAATGTTTACTTTCTATGGAATGTTTATTCAGTATCATTAGTTCAGTACCGTTTCTTGCAGCACATTTCTTAGTCTCCGGCTTTTAATTTTTTCAATATTAAGTTTAAAAATGCCTATTAGTGCTAAGGATGTTGCGCGTGGTGTGGGACTTATTGATGTTGGACGTTCCATTAGATATGCAGCTAATGCCATCGGAGTTCCATATGAAACTTTACGAGACGCCGTCAGGCGTTTTCGGGAAACTGGTTCTTACAATAGAAGGCCCGGTTCTGGACGGCCTAGGGTAACAGAACCACGGGATGACCGGTTTTTTTACTTCGATAATATTACGAAACCGGCACCTTACCGTTGTTCAAGCGATTCATCAGCTCGAAGAAGTTCGAGGTGTGCAAATTTCTGAACGTACCGCTCGGAGAAGATTAAATGAGTATGGATTAATGGCTTTTCGTCCAGTAAGAGGACCAGAGTTGACCAGAACTCAGAGAGAAACACGGCTTTTGGCTTTTGCTCGAGAAACAGCCACTGGACTATGGACGAATGGAGTGCTGTACTTTTTACAGATGAGACAAGATTCGCTCTTCGATCTCCAGACGGGCGTGAAAGGGTGTGGAGAAGAAGAAACGAAAGATATGCAGCCTGTAATTTATCCCAGAGTCAACCTGTCCAACATGGTTCCTTAATGGTGTGGTCAAGTGGGTGGAATTTTTTGCCTTTCAGTGTATATATAAAGGAAAACAAATTAAATAAGAAAAGATAAATAGTAAACAGTAATTATCATTATAGCTCTCTCATTAAATTTACCCTTGTTAGTAATGTCATTATTTTGTCAGTTCTATTGCTATAGTCTCCTGAGGCTAGTGATATATTCTGTGATATTTCAAAGTAATTTAATTTACGACTATAAAACGACAATCCGGGAAAATGTGAGTTATGGACAGGACACTGTCGTAATAGAAAATTGAATAAGTATTGTCAATATTTTTTTACAACATTCTTATTAATTAAAACTTTTTTATTTGTAAAATAGAAGTGACAGGTGACATATTGTTATAATTTATAATAATTATTCACTGTTGAGTTTCAGACGACGCTATTAACATAGAAACAAAAGACTTAGTTTTTGTTTTACTTGTTCGAAAAACCTGGCATCTAGTTGTTGCAACTCAAGTTATAAGGTGAAGGTGGCTCAGTCTTGAGTATTTAAAATAGCCACAATTTATTTATTTATCACTACATAATTTATTTATACATATAAAAAAGAATAATTATTTATTTATATGTTTATCAAAGTTAGTAAATATTGTATATAAGTATGCCTGTATTAAAGTTGTTATTTGGTTAGATAATTTTTTTTATATATAGTTTTAGTATTTTTTTTGCTATTGTTCCAAGTAATTTATTTCTATTTATTGTACGTATCAATACTTTTAGTACAAATACATAAGAGCATAAAAACTGATTATTTATTCATGATTTATTAGCATGGTTTCATATTTTATTTTCCTCTGTTATTTTCGCTGTAGTTGCAGACTACAAAAGTAATAAATAAGAGAACAAACATGGTAAATTACATACGATCTTTTGCATTAACAGTAGCGATATTTCGTGAATGAACTCAATTATCACTTCGTAAATATTCATTTAATAATAATTTATTAGTACTCACTACATAAATTTATTCCGAAAGAAAGGTTAATATTTAATAGTACATACTGACCTCCACTTTCCAACAGTTGACCAACATATAACGACCCTATATCAACGATTTTACACAAATTTAAATGGACATAGTAACAGACTTATATGAGACATGGCCATAGCTGACATACCTCAGAACATGAGGAGGAGACTAAAAAGGCGTTGGATGAGGGATCTCCTTTCTTAGACAACCTAAGTAATTGGAACAAGTTAGGGAAGAGGTACTGCTGAGTACTTTCCTTCCCCATGTCCCCATGCTGAGTACTTTCCTTATCGCCATCACATTTGCTGATTGTCAACTTATTGTTGACAGGCGCAAATATATATTTTATAGACAAAAAAAAAAAAAAATTTAATAGATAAATTGTTACTTTAATCCAATATTGAAAAATGAAATACGAATGGTAATGTGAACCTACTTTTAGAAAAGGGTGAATGTGATGCATTCATCGAGAGATTTTTGGAATGCTGAATAATAGATATCTTACACTAAATCAATTAATTCTATGTTTAAATATTGAAAACCACATCGTTGTAACTTAGGAAAAAAATGACTTATGGATTGTTTTTAGTTTATTATTTTCGATAATGAACCATTGTGATCTACCGAAAAATTCATAAACTCAACCCTCTCTCAAAATTTGAGGTTTCACATCTCAGAATACGTAGAATTCGAAAAATGAATACAATTTTTTTTGTACGTCCGCAGTCCGCGCATTTTCTCCGAAACAACTGGAACGATTTTTTTCAAATTTGGATATAAAATCAGAGCTCACCCGAGGATGATCCTCCTTCACCGACATTGCTATACGCCTTTTACTTACAAAATGGCGGCCGAAAAACCTCAGTTACTATAGACTGTAGCGCCTAAAAGAATGTACCGATTTCAATGAAACTTCGCTAAATTCATTTTCTCGACACCCTTTAAATTTATCTATATAACATACTTCAACGAAAAGGAGCTGGAAGAAAGTAACGAGGGTTGGTAAAATTAAATTCCGAATAACTCAAAAAGTAAACACTCTTTTGTAGATAAAAAAAACTCGTTAAAATCGGACAATTAGGATCAAAGATATGGTATCCAGTTTTTTTTTGTATCTACTGCAAATGTTATATCTCTTGTTTTGGTTTTTAAGTTTTGAATGTATTACAGAAGTAATGTTATTTTTTTAGCGCATTTCTAATGATTGAAAAAAAAAGTTCAGTCCAATAATTGGAATCACTTTTTATTTATTTTTCTTTGTCACTAATAACATAATTTTACTTTAGATGTATAATTGTTTGGGAATAATAAACCATTGTGAAATAATTTGCAGCGTTTTTATGTTTTAGGTTCATATTCGAGAGTCATACATATTTTTATTTAATAAAACTACACAAAATGTTAAAATTAAAACAAACCCATCTTGCCATATTGGTAGTTGAGAAAGAACATTCTCATTCAGCCTATGAATTAATTATGGGACAGAAGTTCGTAACTAATTCAGGAGGCGTGGTTAGAAGCCATCACCGACCTGACAACACAAATGTAATTACTTTACCCAAACCTCAGAAACCTCCAAAAATATGTTCTATTTTTTTTTTTAAATACACAACCATTTACTACATTATAATTATATCTATATACATAATATTGTAATTATTGCAAAACTATCAACAATACATTTGAACACTAAAGCGAGCAAATTGCGAAGGATCAAAACTTTCTAATCGTTGTTCTCCCCTTTCAAGCTTTGCTCAACTTTGAAGTTGTCTAAAACAGAAATTAATCATGAGGAGTTCAAACCAACCCACTCTTCCTCTTGTCAACATTACCATTATTTTCTGAAATTTCACTTTAGTAATATGCCAATAGAAAGAACTGGTTCATTTAGTACCTACATTAAATTTCCTAGAAGGGTTCTACGAATTGTGTTTGAGAATATTGACACACGTGCTTCAAGGTAATAATAATTCATTGGTAATTGACATAACCAACATACATGTGCATGAACTCTGGCATTAGAAAGGAAAACGTTTATATTCTTATAAATAATGTATTATCATAGAGAAGGTTTAATTAACAATCAAAATTGATGAAACTCTATACCATAACTGGGGAACTTGTGGCCTTTAGGCCGCATGTGGCCTCTGTGACGTAGTTGTGGCCTAGGAGGCTACATGCGTTAATCTAGTGCTAGAAATAATTAATATTTAATTATTTATGTAACGACAAGTTGGGAATTATTATGATTATGTTGAATGTATGTATGTGGATGTGTGTACGAAGAAATAAATAAGAATAACCATGGTAAAATATAAATGAATAGAAGGATGGTTGGGGTGATCAGTCAAAATAAAAATGGCAAAAATAAATAATAATATTTATTTTAACATTTGTCGAAGTTTCGATCAGAAGTTCAGGCCTTCATCAGGGAGAGTGAGTAAAATGTAATTTCGTCTGGTTCGGAGAACAGAAAACCCAACGTTCACTACTGTCACCCGTAACAGCCCTAAAACTTACTAATAGAAGACCCATGATAAAAAAGTCGAAGACAAGTTATGGAGAAAAGAGGCGTAAGAAAAAAAATATTTATCTATTAACCTGTAAAATTCTGCATAAATTTAATTATTTAAGTATGCTGGTAAGTGAAAGTTGTGTGATGCTACGGCATCAATGTTTTTTACTTTTCTAGCTATACTAGGTAAGGAAAGTATTGCAATCGGGTCAAATTCCCGATATGTGGTTTTCGACGGATCGATGCGTTTCAGAGCCCCCTGAGTCCGAAAAACTTGCTAAGTATATATTCTATAGTAAAATTTATAGTGAAAGTCTAGAAAGATAATTAAATTACCAAAAAAAAAAGACCATCGGAATCGAACTAGTATTAGCGATGATACAGCCTATTCTATTTTCTACACTCGTTTTAATTTATTACACACATGAACACTGTTTAGCCTGTTTTTTTGAAAGATAATAAAATTCACTACAAAACTATTTAAAAATCGTTCATTTTGGACAACTATTAACGAACTTACAGCTATTCAATTTCCAATGTAAGATTACCCTGGTGTCAGAAAGGGATGAATGAGAGAAAAACGTTGACTAAGTGAAAGTAAGAAAATCTGTTGCCCGCATCACACAAGCTTCTCTATTTCTTTCACTTTTAACAGAAATTATTGTTTGACAATATTAAGCTATGGCAAACAGTTTTTGATCAGCAATATTAGTGAGTATTGAAAATTTTACACTGATCTAACTTAAGCCAGTTTGCATTTCTTTAGTTTATCAAATAAATCGGACTCAAATCTTTTCTTTGATCGATTTTCAGGAAAACTAATCTAGTTCATTTTTTTTTTTTTTTTTTTTTTTTTTTTTTTTTTTTTTTTTTGGTATCTTCATGAAAATATGTAAAGATATGAAAACTTTTCTAAAATAGGTAGGAAAGTCGTGTGAGTGGATACACCAGATTCTTCGTTATTAATTCTCATCGTAATATCCTTTTTAAAAGAAATGTGAAATATTCTATTGCCGAAAAATGAAAATTGATATATTATACAAATATTTTAATTTATTTAAATATACAGCATAATTTATGCAATGCTGAACTGATAGTAAAACTGGTATTCATATAGGTTGATCTTGATATTCGATTCGACTCCTGATCGAACATTCGATGAATCGATAGCCGAAGACGCTGTAAGATGACGATCTAACTAGGTAAGCGATGAAGGATGTGGTGGCCTGCGATCTGCAGAACCGGTAGATAGGAGGCCTCCCTAACGACGTCATCATCACTACTAACTGCCGCTCTAAATTCATGCCTCCCCAGGGAGCTCCCCACGGTTACCCCACCTCAGCAACAAGTTACTTAATATCTACCTCTTACTTGTATTATATAATATAATACACAGTTCTATATATATATATATATATATATATATATATATATATATATATATATATATATATATATATATATATATATATATATACTGTGTTTTACTGTATTCAAAATGTTCTGTGAACTCTCTGCTAATGTAGGATTCAAAAATCAGCTGCGATAATTTCCGGTTTAGATAATTATCTGGCAATTCAGTCAAGAAACTTTTATCAAAAACGAGCAAGAAAAAATTCCTACCTTTATCTAAATACAGATAGATAGAAAATAATTTTATTCTGGGACACAGTCCCTCGAGAATAACAAGATAGAACAAAATTAAAAGATTACATCTAGCCAAAATTAAATCAATCGAAAATAAGAAATAATGTAAAGAAAATATAAGGCAAACATTCTATATACAAAACGAACGAAACTATATACAAAACAATTAATACTATGACAAGACAATTAAAGCTATTTGCACTGATAGACCAGTATACACTTTTAAGAAAATAATAAAGAATTAAAAAAATAAAAATATATTAAATTCTTTATTAAAATCAGCTTTGTGTTTCTGTTGAGAAAACAGAAAGCTGAATCTGACAATATAAAGTGCCTACTTAATATATAAATACATTATCATTTAGCATTGATATTTGACAATGAATGGAATGAAATAAATGTATGTTGTCGAATGGTTAGCAACTATCTGACTGTTTTTGGGATAGGATGATTTTGAATGTGGATATGGATAGGGAATGTCGAATTTTGATAAGAAGGGAATTCCAGAAATTGACAGAGCAAGCAATAAAGGAGTTTTGAAACGAGGCAGATCTGTGAGAAGGCATGTAAAGGTTAGAAGGTCGAGATCTTGTTGACAGAGAATGAATGAGGATTTGAACTGGAGAAGGTTGTAGGCGTAAGAATGACGATGATTTGATAGAGGAACGTACCTAGGAAATATTGTCTTCGAATGGATGGGAAGAGCCATTCCAACTCAGTGTAGTGGTGAGAGACATGGGAGTATCTCGGGGCACCAATTACGAATCTTACGCAGCTGTTCATTAGTCTTTTCAGTCTACCGCGGAGGTCTACAGTGATGCCATCATACACCACACAGCTATAGTCAAATATATTTATACCACACAAATATATTTATACTTAAAATAATTTATTCCTTTCCGTCATAGAAAACTGGAGAAAATTATGGATATAAAACTGAAAGACAATGGGAAGGAAAATATTGAAGAGAAATTTTAAAAATTCCTGACTCATAATTGATACTGGAATAATGCTTTCAGCTCACCACCCATGTATTTGATTTTATCTTCAACTAGTTTTAGGTTTATTTGCTCTTTACCACTATGTCCTAGTGATAGTAATATAGATAATAGATATTTATTATTGATTCGGACAATGACCATATACAATAAATTTTTAGTTTTACAACATATTACATATAAAATATATTTTATTTATTTTTGAAAAAAATAATAACGGTTGTTCTTACCAACATGGTTTTATTGTATATTAATTCAGAATGCCCGATATAATATAATAAATTCCGTTTTTGATGATTTTTGCCGTTTTAATGCCTTTTCTGTGAACCACAGTGCGCCGTTGCGTTGTTGGTTGTTGTTGTTTGTCGTAGTCTGTCGCCGTCTTATTGTTTATGTATTTAGAACCCTCTTTGATTTTCATATCTAACTCTGTTATAGTTGGTCTTAATTATATTTAAAAAAAAGAAGATTCTGCGCTTTTATTATAACGCATTCAATCTACCTATTTCTATTAAAATCTCATCCTCAAAAAAACAACAAAGAGCGAGAAGATAACAGAAGGGTGCAAAATATTCTAGTGGCATTCCAATCTCAACACTATTATATTTCTTGATTTTGGAATTTGGCCAAAAACGAATATTGGACTTGGTCCCAACAACCTGTGCTTCAACAATAATAGCCTTGCCATCTTCGTGAACAGCCAAATCAGAACACCATCTTCTTCCGCAAGGTTTGGAACAGACCAAGCAGAAAACGGTTCGGCCAATTTGGAAGAATTCCCTGACAGGATGGCTACGTTTAAATCTTTCACTGTCGTTTAAATATGAAGACATTATTATTACTTACTATGCTAATGAAGTGTGGTCAAGTGGATTAGTGCTGTAACCTCACGATAGGAAAAAATCTGTTTCGCTACAAAGCATGGAGGGTCTTGGATCATGCTCAACCACCAGGTTTTCCTTCTTTAGTATCCCTTTTATAGAGGCTAGGTGTGTTCCAAGAGGGTCTCATGTCCCCAGGGTCAGTCCATGACTGATGAATGACCTATCATCAGTTGAATTGGAACCCTGGAGTTTCGGCATTGGAAGTAAGCTTATCCAGCCGACCCCACAATCGAGATTGCTATATTTTTTTTTCTTCCAGGCCTGAAGCGAATCTGGAATCTAGATACTATGGTTCATCCAGGCTCTATTAAATGGAAATCCTAACACTAAACCTTGTATGTGTTGAGAGAGAATATTAATACCATCAATACTGTCACTTCATCAGTATCTATCGTATCATGGAGATTTTAAGATGTTGTAAACGTCGGTCTTACCATTAGGAAGAAAGTAACATAAAAACATTATAATAAAATAATAGTTACATAACATGATTATAACATTTTCAACCGTGTTTAGAGAGTTTTTTAAGTATAATTTTTATTACTAAGCTTAATCCTAATTGTATTTTTTTAATATTTAAAAATACTTCCGAAACAACAAAATTTCTTGATGTTTCATTGATTAAATGCAAACAAGGGGAAACGATAAAAATTACAAAATGAAGTTTAAGCAAAAACAATACAACGAAATAAAATTCATAGCCCTTTTTTTATTCATCTTTGTCTTGAATCCTTAGAGTTTCGTTGTCTTATAAATAGTCCTTTTACTGCTAAAAAGCATTGTAAGGTGCAATTTGCTTTTTGAGTATTTTTTTCTACATCTTAAATATAATAGGTGATGGGGCTCACCTCAGACTTGAGTTGACCTTATCCTCTAGAGCTTATGACTAAATTAAAAAACTTATGTGTGTTGTTACCAACTTTTTGGAATTTTGTCTGGTAATAAGTTGTTGAAAAGTGGGTTTGACAATTGCTGCGACTTTTCGAAAAATGATTTTTTTCGTTTTGCGAGAAATTCATTTACTGTTGATAAATTTAGAGCTGCTTGTATATCCAATGTTTTCAGTCTCTGAATCATGGTTCCTCTTAATATTTTTTTCTGATTATTCCATTTTGGAAATATTGTAACCTTTTCCCAGTTGCTTTGCTGACATGATCAAACAGAAATGCACCATAAAACAAAATCGTATTATACTTGTATAGATGATGAGCAGGAAATAAAACATTTTATTAAATTATATAGCAGGGGTCTGCAAATTGCTGTCCGTGAAAGTGTTTTTTTGTTTGTTTTGTTATATAATAAAATTTTAAAAACTATTTAAATTATCAGTAATTTAATAAATCAAGCAAACACGAAGTTTACAATTTCACAACTGAATTGTCATTTATAGAACAAGATTTTTTTTTTCATCCCAATCCATAGCCCGCCGGTTTTAGTGAAGGAGAATAAAAACTATGCTCCATGCTATGCTTTGAGTTTTTTTGGTACGTGTATTATTTCTTCTCTCATCTCGTTTTATCAGCTGTTGTCAAACCATAGTATAAAATCACTTCGCTCAGTTGACTTCAAAAACACACAAATATTAGCAATAGAACCAAAAAAAAAAAAACAATAGAAAACTACTAGATGCCATATACATAACAAAAAATAATAATAAAACAGTAAATTATAAAACGGATACGAAACACTTATAACAATAGATAATACAATCACAACAAACAGCCATAATAAAGAATAAATAGACAGGTGCAAAGTGCAGTAATGGAACTGGAGGTAGGTTGGTGTGATGAAGGACAGAAATGAAAATGTAACACCAAAAAGTATTATATTTAAGTACAGATATGACAATTATTGTAATTTTTGACAATTGGTGCCACATTACAAAGTCAAGATAAACAATTAGACAATAAATAGAGTAGATTAACAATGTAATAATAGTTCACTTTAAATAAATATATATATTTTCAGTACACAAGGATTCTCTGAGGATGGTAAAATTGTCAGATGTAATAGATGTGATTAAAAAACATTGAGAAAAATGGAAGTTTAATTGGCTTAACCTTAAAAAAATATATAAACCGAAGCTTCATAGAAAAATAAAAATAAGAAGTTTTTGTTTGTTTTAATATATTGATATTTGTTTAAAGTATTTTTTTTTACAACGGTTCTAATGCCCAATTTTAGTTACATTATTAATTTTATTCTTAAGGGGACGTATTATGTAATAAATATATTATATTAATATAAATAAATAAAAATAGAGGTAAAAAAAACACTGTCAGAAGTGGGATTCGAACCCACGCCCACAGAGTGGACTGCGACCTGAACGCAGCGCCTTAGACCGCTCGGCCATCCTGACTGTTAAATATCATAGCTGTTTTGTAAAATTAAATATAATTTATAATAAAATATTAAAAAAGTTAGAGGATCAATAAACATATAAGTACTTGAATATACTTTTACATGTGTATAATCTGATAGCTAGCGGGAAAGCCACCACTTGGAACCGAGCCAAATTACAATTGAGTAAGATTACGGGGCATTTTCCTTCCCGGAGCTTAATAATATTATATTATTCCTCAGAGAAATGGAACATAGTCCGATCAGTTCGTATATGTTAGATATTTTTTTAAATATTACATAATATTTTATAGTGGTTCATTTTCCTATTGGTCATAAATAAATTAATCAAAAATAAAGTATAAATAAGGTATTCGATTAATTTATTTCTGGCCAATTGGTGAATGAACAAATATAAAAAGATCTGACAAGCATAATGAATAATATCGTACTCTATAAGCCGAATATTAGTAAAGTAAATTATGACGAACCTCGCGCGGGCTCATTACCGCGTATGGGGAGCGTCCCACGGGTGGCGGATGTGGGGATGGTCGGTGGAAATTCCTTGGAAGTTCCTCCCGGCTAAGTCCGATGGACTCGCTGACCAACAATGAGAGGGGCCCTCCAGACTTGCTGGAGGGAGGGGACCTCCAGACTTGCTGGAGGTAGGGGCCCACCAGACTTGCTGGAGGGTGTGACGTAGGATTGAACGCCCTACTCACATATCTTTAGTTCACCAAACACCACAAAAAGTCATGGATCTCCCTAAGGTAAAACGCTCATTATCCGGAGGTAAACTAGTCCCCCGTTCGGGTCTCCGGGTGGGGACTGCTTTAGGGGATTCATGGCGCAAGTTGAAATATAGGGATTTAAATATTGGTACGTGGAACGTAAGGAGTTTAAACACAGCAGGGGGGCTAAAATCGGTCGCGAATGAGGTAAATGGGTACAATTTGGATGTCGTGGCTCTGCAAGAGGTTCGCTGGCCAGGGGAGGGCTCGATGAGGGAAGGAAAGTACACTATTTGGTACGGAGGAAGCGGGAATCATTGTTTGGGTACCGGGTTTCTAATTAGGAGTAGATTACTATCCGCTTTGAGGGACGTACAATTCTTTAGTGATAGAATTTCGGTAGCTAAATTTCAGGGACGTTGGTTTAAAATCGCATTAATAAACATACATTGTCCGACCGAAGACAGTGACGATGAAGTCAAAAGTGAATTTTACGATAAACTCGAATGGGTTTATGATAAACTACCGCGAAACTACATGAAAATAATTGTAGGTGACGCGAACGCAAAGGTAGGAAGGGAAGAAGTTTATATTCCGACGATTGGTAACGAAAGTTTGCACGAATATAGTAATGATAATGGGATCCGTCTGATAAACTTTGCCATCTCGAAAAACCTGATAATTAAAAGTACGACGTTTAAACATAAGGATATTCATAAATATATTTGGACATCACCGGATTCGCAAACACGAAATCAAATCGATCATGTCTTGATACAACAGAGCTGGCAAAGCAGTATAATTAATGTACGGTCTTATCGCGGAGCAGAATGTGGGTCGGATCATGAATTAGTAATCGCGAAACTTCGACAAAAACTTAATATAAAAAAGAGAAAAGAAAACCGTTTCGACTTTGAGAATTTTAATTTGGAAAAATTAAAAAACCCATCAATTAGAAACCAATTCGAGCTAGATGTTAAGAATATGTTTGAAGCTTTAGAGCTTCCTGACGAGGACCACGAGGATATTGACAAGCTATGGATAGAGATCAGGGATAATATTAAAGCGGTCGGTAACTCGTGTCTAGGAAAAAAGGAAAATAAGAATAACAAACCGTGGTTTGATGAAGATTGCTTAAACATGTGTGAAAAAAGAAAAGCCGCTAAATTAAAAGCTCTAAATAATCCTAGCGAAGACAATCTGGAATACTTCCGAATCTCAAAGAACGAAACGACAAAATTGCTCAAAAATAAAAAAAGGGAGTATCTAAAAAATAAAATAATTGAAATAGAAACTAATAGAATCGAAAATAACGTAAGAGACATGTACAAAGGTATAAACAGATCACGTAAATATGTAGGGCCCGTAACGTCTGGAATTAGGGATGATAATAACAATATTCTGACCGATCCGGTTGACATATTGAATAAGTTTAAGGACCACTTTGACAATATTTTAAATACGGGAAATTATGATCTGTGTCCTCCTTCTGAGTACCAGAGTGCTGAACCGTTAATAGAAGGACCAAGTAAAGAGGAAGTTGAAGTAGCTATCGGAAAATTAAAATCATATAAAGCAGCGGGAATCGATAATATTCCTACTGAACTAATTAAGGCATGCGGGGAAGCTGGAGTTTCTAAAATACATCGGTTGGTTAAAAAGATCTGGGCGAACGAGAAATTACCTGAAGAATGGAAAGAATCTATTCTTATTCCGATTCACAAAAAGGGTCCGAGGACGGATTGTAATAACTATCGAGGAATTTCACTCCTTCCGGTATGTTATAAAATATTCACTTCAATCTTAACCAGTCGAATCACGGAATATGCCGAGGAAATTATCGGAGACTACCAATGCGGATTTAGACGGAATCGTTCGACAATTGATCAAATATTTTCTTTACGGCAAATATTAGAGAAAAAATTGGAGTATAACGGTATTGTTCACCAGCTGTATATAGATTTTAAAAAGGCTTACGATTCTATTGACCGCCAGAAACTGTATAATATTCTAATCGAGCAGGGGATTCCAAAAAAACTCGTAAATCTAGTCAGGATGTGCTTGACGGAGACACTCAATAAAGTTAGAATCGGTAATAATTTGTCCGAAAAATTTGAGGTTCGTTCGGGCTTGAAACAGGGGGATTCTCTTTCACCTGTCCTGTTCAATTTGGCATTAGAACATGCCATTAGGGAGGTAATGCGAACCGAGAAAGGGTTGGATCTGGGCGGGACAACATCCGTGCTGGGCTATGCTGATGATCTGGTACTGTTAAGCGAAGACGTTGAAACTATAAAACTAAATACGACAACGTTAATGAAAGCCGGTAAAGAACTAGGACTCGAAATAAACGTGGATAAAACAAAATATATGGTTAGCTGCAAAAATGTCGATACTACTGGTGATATCGATATAGATGGTAATATGTTTGAACAGGTAGATAAATTTAGGTATCTAGGTTCTACGATAACTAGAAAAAACGAAATTGAAGAAGAGATTAAGGTTAGACTGAAGGCGGGGAATGCTTGTTATTTTTCTGTGACAAAACTACTTAGTTCGCGCCTCTTGTCCCGAAACTTAAAAATTAGAATCTATAAAACAATTATCTTGCCTATAGTTCTTTATGGATGCGAAACTTGGCCGCTTACATTAAGGGATGAACAGCGTCTTAAAGTTTTTGAAAATAAAGTATTGCGTAGAATATTCGGACCGAAGAAGGATGAGTTAACCGGAGAGTTCAGACGGTTACACAACGCCGAATTGCGTGAGCTGTATCCGGGTAATATAATTGAGGTAATTTCATCGCGGCGAATCAAATGGGCTTGTAAAGTTGTTGGGCTTAGTAACGAGAGAATTCCTAAAAGGTTAATATTTGCTGTGCCGAATGGTAAGCGTCCGAGGGGTAGACCGAAGCGAAGGTGGGAAGATTGCATTAAAGCCGATCTGAAGGGACTGAGTTTGGACGGCGAACGGTGGAGGGAGGTGTGTAACAAGCGATTGGTGGTGTCGGCATCGAACCTTCGGGTTCGCTAAGCCTTATTATTATTATTATTATATAAATTATGACGAACTGAACTCTAAGGATACCCTAATTCACAATATTAATACTAACCACATTAAGTTATTAAACATATTAACGAATATATTAAAATAATAAAAAATATATAATTGTAAATTAACGTAGATACTCATTTTTACTTACTTACTACGTAGCTCTACAGCCCGGAGTGAGCCTTGGCTTCCCTGACAACATTGCACCACTCTTATCTGCACAACTCTCTACTCCTCCAGTTCCCTTATTTTATTTTTTATTTATTTTTTTATTATAAGACTTCAACCATTAGGGTCATTATTGCCTGATTTTCATTGAGAATTAGATTGCATTTTCAAGTTTAGAACATTTCAGAATAGAAAATAATTTATCAATTTCATTCGTATTATACTGTAAAATGAAGTGTAAATCATTTGTCAAGCCACAAGATAGTCTAAATGTTTGTAAGCACATTCTGTTAAAATTTGTTTCACTGTCAGAGGAGTCCCACAAGTTTGGCATGTTTGCGAAGAATCACGCACCATCAGGTATCTTTGAGTAAGACGTGTATGAGCTATAATGTGATAAGTGTATGATAGGCACGTAAGAATTACTTCCTCTCTCCGGTTGTTCCTATTTGATGATGCCCAAGAGGAAACGTCACCCTTAACCTTCCTAAATTTATTTTCGGTTACATTCAACCATATCTGTTCCCATTTTGTCTTAAGTTTCTGTTTGATGACAGTTAAGAAATAACCCCATAAGGTATTCCATCAGTAATGGCTTTTTTTGGCAGCTCGATCAGCCAGTTCATTCTGGCTATTCCGCAATTCCCTGGGCCCCAGACAAAAAATACTGATATATTATTTCTATTTGCGAACTTTATTGAGTACAGAATGTTTTGTATTATGATATTAGATGAGAAAACAGGTCCCTTTTCACATCCTGAATCCAACGTCTTTCCAAGCAGAATTCTTTTTTGCATTCTTACTTCATTCTTCCGTGTTAAGTGACCCAACCATTCGATTCTCCGTGCTCGAATGAAGTGGACAATGTCACAAGATCCATATAGCTCAATATGTTCGCTGTTCTCCCGGATCCTCCAATCACCCTCTTTCAATACAATTCCATAAATTTTACGGAGAATTTTCCTCTCGAAAACCTCCAATGCATTTATTGTGGCAAAGGGGCCAAGTTTCCGCAGAATATGTCACTACTGGTCTTGCTAATGTTTTATAAAATCTTATTTTTGTCGTTCGTGACAACAGCGGAAGAGATTTATGTTTGCGTAATAAGCCCGGTTACCTGTCATAATCCGTCTATTCACTTCTGCTGATATTACATTTGTACAATTAAGCTCTACATCAAGATAGGAGAAGGATTTAACATTTCCAAAAGAAAAACCTTCAACGCACAGATCTTCTCTAGTTTTTGAATCACTGCCTGAACTTACAAACATGTACTTGGTTTTGCTTTCATTGACTTCTAAACCAAGCACTTCACCTGCCGCCTTCGACAGCAACACTAAGCAAATATCATCAGCTTATGTACATATTTGAGTGGATGAACGCAGTAGATCCTCATTGGAGTCCAGTTTCTCAATCATACTATGTAGTGCAAGGTTAAATAATGTAGCAGATAGTGTATTTTCTTGCCTAACTCCAGCAGTTACTGCAAAACCGCGACTAAGGGTACCATTAATACACACTTTAGCATTACTGCCGCCCATAGATATTTTTCAAGCGAATTAGTTTATTTGGAATGTTGGAATCTCCTAGAAAACGTATCATGTTATTTTTGTTCACACTATCGATAATCTATAGATAGGCGGTAATCTATAAACAGCACGTGAAGGTCAGTCTTATACTCCCATCACTTTTCCATTAATTGTCTCATTACAAAGATCTGATCTATCGTTCCCCTGCCCCTGCGGAATACGCACTGGTATTCGTGTAGAACATTCTCGGCAAACTCATTTAATCTCTGAACCAATATGTTGGAGAATATTTTGTACGCTATTCCTAAGAGTAATTCCTCTGTAACTTTCGCAGAGCAGTCTGTCTCCGTTTTTATGTATAGGGTGGATTAAACTTGTTTTCCACTCTGCTGACATGTATTCTTTATCCCATATATACTCAATTAGCAAGTATAATTGAATATCTAGCTCCTTTCCACCCTTTTTAAGGAATTCCGCAATCAGAAGGTCTTCTCCAGGGGCTTTTTATTCCCTTATGCACTTTTAAAATGTAAACATTTAAGAATTTTCACAAACTTCATAGAAAATAATTTTATAAAATAAATTTTGCAATCAAATATTAATTTATGAACAATAGAAAAATGGATCACTATAAAAATAGCAGAAGTCAAATAAGCATAAAGAAAGATATTATTTTATTTAATGGTAGCTAATATGCATTTGGTTCTAGTGAATTATTGTATTTATTATAAAAGGAATTTTAATAACTTTAATATGATTTAGCTGGCTTTACAATATTTTAGATACGAGTCACTTATTTTCAAAGTGAACCCTAATTGATTTTTTTGAAAATCGAGAAAATTCTTACGCGAAAACTCCCAATGAATCTAGAGGTTTAATTTTGTGAGTGATCAATAGTCAGGATGTAGTAATTTTGATAAAATAAATTTTGCAGTCAAATATTAATTTTTGTTTAATTAATTTATGACCAATAGGCAAATGAATCACTATAAAAATAACAGAAGTCAAACAAGCATAATGGAATATAATATTTTATTTAATGGTAGTTAATATTTATTTGGTTCTGGTGAATTATTGTGAGCATTTATTATAAAATGAGTTTTAGTAATTTTAATATGAATTTAGCTGGCTTTTCAATATTTTAGATACAATTCACTTATATCCAAAGTGAACCCCAATTGATTTTTTTTTTTAATCGAGAAAATTCTTATGCGAAAATTACCAATGAATCCAGAGGTTCTATTTTGTGAGTGATAAACAGTCAGAACGCAGTCATTTAAAAAAATTTTTTGTTGCCAATTTCTCAACTCTTGAACACCTTGATGGTAACATGCCATGATGATGACCCACAAGTTTGGGTTGAAACGTCGGCACCAATAAAAACGATAAAAATGAATTCGTCCTGACTATTTATCACCCATGATATGTAGAACAGTTGACTAACTTACTTCGATAGAGGTTCAATTTTTTTTTTTTTTTCAAATAACGAACCTAAATATTAAAAGAAAGTGGTGTGAATATAAGTTTATTTCCAAAACTGGCCTTTTTTTTAAAGGAATATAGTAAAAATTTAATTTCTTAAGTATTCTAAACAAAAAAAAAAAAATGGAAAAAACATGAATAACCATTTTATTCAAATGAAAAAAAAAAACATTTATTTTATTTTATCATTATTTATAGTGAATTTATTTTCTCTCAAATCATATACCATTTTCTCTCTCCAAACCGAAATCCAATCAACAAACAGGCCTTTAAATTTAATTCTTTCCTAAATATGAATTATTCAAGTTCCAATATTTTATTATTACTATTTCATAAATTTATATCAAATTTCAAGTTTAAAAGAATAAAGCAATAGAATTTAATGAATGGAATCTATCTGAATGATGGGTTAAAAACTATTTCAGATATTGAAGATTATAAAATATAAACTCTAAAAGTATATCGTTAAAAACATTAATGTTTTTGTAGTCATCGTTTAAAAAAAAATAATAAAAATAAATATTTTAAACTGAATTTCTATTGATTCAAGTTCACATTCTTCAAATAGATTTTTTTTTACTAATTTATCGGGTAATAATACAATCTGCCACATTAAAGAGCAATACGTATTAAGGCTACGAGAGTTCATTTATACAATATATACATAGAAAATGGAAATAAATATAAATATTTAAGTAAAAAAAGTAAATAAGATAAAAATAATTAATATATAAAAAATATAATAAAAATGAAAAAAATAAATAAATAAAATAATAGATTGAAATGGAGTAAAATTGCTATGACACATATTAATCCCAGCACCCTCCCCCCCCCAAAAAAAAAAAAATTAGTCCAATGTCAGATACTGTTTAACAGTAGCGAAATAATGATTTTTTTTTGTTACTGCTATGTAGTGAACATACCAAATAAGTTTTGAAAAATTATTATTTGGGATCGAAAACAAGTTGGAACACATCAGGTACCTGCAAGGACCGACCTGTACCTGGACCCTGGGGAAGGCTCAGAGTAAAAACTAGTAACGGGCTAAATAACTGGTTCCTTTAGGGTGTTACCAGTTATTGTGAAGTAATAGGGTGAAGTTAAGAACCAATGAAAACCATCCTTGCCCCACCCTGAATGTTTGTATAAAATCTACTTAGAAGGAAGAAAAGAGGTCTTATGTTGGTGTCCAGCCTTGAGGATGGGTCTTATGTTTTCGTCCGGCTTGGGGACTGAAGCCTTGGCTCTACCCAGACCATGACAGATGACCGCCTTCAAGAAGTTTTTGGACTTGGACTTGACCAGATGACATAGAAATAAATTAGTTTTGTTAGTAAAAGTTATTTTAATTCTGCCACATATTTATTTCATGATGGTCACAGGTAATGTGTGTAATTGGAAAGCATGATAAACACAAACCAGCCTTTGAGAAAAGAAATCAAATTAATTAATTCTGGACCAATCAATACATTATAGATCCAAATTTATTTTACTAATTTTTCATTAAACATTTCTGGGTAATTATCATCAGTAATTATCCAGTGGCATCCCGAATAAAATTAAACACCCCAAAACATAGCATTATCTTATAGATTTCAGTATTTAATTAAAACTTAAAATAATATAAATTTATAATTATGTTAAAGCATATATCAACATCCTGGCAAACTATAACCAGCGATGTCTTTATTCGTCTCTGTGTAACTTTTAAAGTTCAAAGTGTTCTTAAAGGCATTTTATAAGAAAGCAATTGACTAAAAGATTCAAGTACGGTCGAGTTGCTTTAAAGGTACTTTCCTAAGTACCGTAGTTGATCTCAAGTTCCGATGGCGCCTATAACGAACGATAAGAAAATGGAAATATGAGGCCGAAGTTTGGAACTTTTGTCACTTAGACAGTTGGCTGAGGCAAGATGGATTAAAGGTTTATGAAATTATAAAACGAGATTAAAGCCTTTACTAAGGTTTCGCTTTAGGGGCTAATAGAACTGAAGCTGATCTAAACCTATCCCCCTCACGTAGCAATTTTTATAGATTATAATATTTATATAATAGTTATATTAATAGAATATTTCTTATAGAGTAGAAATATATAATTTACATAATATGATTTCATAATTGTAGTCCTGAGGCGACAAGAGGTACAAGGATGAGGGGAATTGTATTACAATTAACTTCTTTTATTTTTTAATCCCAGAAAAAGTTTATTTTTTTATAACATATATAAGCATAACAAAATTTTAAAAAATGTACATATGAATATATGAATAAATATAAATAACAAGAACACTATAAATCATTATCTAATATTTTAAAAATATTATCTAACATATTCGATTCACTTTAATTAATGAATTTCCCCCTCCCTACAGTTTCAGTTGGTTAAATAATTTCATCAATTAAAGTGACAATTCTTTTTTTATTTTTTTTTCTTCCCCTCAGGAATTTATTACGAAATACAATATATAAATGTAAAGAATTATATATACATAATTTTTTTTAAATTTCCTTTTATTGCCCAAGGGCATTTTAAGGTAAAAGGGTTATGCAAGCGTACTTTGCATCTGTGGCCAGAGGCCTTTTATTATACCACTGGGCGTGGTACAGTTCATTTTAATTGATGAAATTATTTAACCAACAGAAATTTAATAACAGTCTGTGGGATTCAAAAAATAAATATTGAAAAAATACCAATATTTTATCATTGTTTATTTATTAGTTCTAATATTGCAATCACCTAACTGGAATAAACTTACTCACTGTCTATATATAAATATAATAAATTTTCCAACTAAAAATATCACCCAAATGATATTACTCAAAAATTAGGAAATTGGTGTTAGTCATTCTGCCAATTGAGAGGCTCATATAATAGAGATAAACGTTATTTATTGAAACATTATAATCGATTTCACAGAGGAAATTGATACCGTTATAATAATATATTAAAATATTAAAAGTTTTATCAAAAATAGTTGATAAGTTTCGAACGTAGCAGGTCTGTAAAATGAGGAAGTACCTCTGAACTTCGAAAATAACTTTTTAATATTCTGAGAATTTCTATTTTTGTTTTTATTTAAAGAAAATATATCATTGTATAAATAGTTTTCTTTTTTTTTAATAGCTTTTGACGAGCTATAAAGTTATCAACAAAACATTTTGGAAACAGTGTATATAAATAAAAATGTTAGTTTCTTCAAAGATAAACATCTCCCAAAGTTCTTCACAGATTGCTTTGAAGTTTTTTTATACAATATTGCAATCGCATGCAATAATTCAATTCGGTAGTGCTTTATATATATATATATATATATATATATATATATATATATATATATATATTATATATATATATATATATATATATATATATATATATATCATTACCATTTGGCCTCTTAATTCGAATTGGCGAATCAAAAATTTGTTTCGCTATAGGCTATAGCGCCAAAATGGTTTTAATTAAATTTAGCTAAAATCTCAAGTGACAATAGTAGCATTTGCAACTTTTTTCAAGCTTTGGCAATTTAGGAATTAAATACCTAATATTAATTAATTGTTCATATATATATATATATATATATATATATATATATATATATATATATATATATATACACACACAGGCCGATCTACGAGGTGGGGTTTCGTGCTGAAGCCCTCCCTCTTCCCAAAATGGTAAAATTTAACCATATTTTATAGGAAAAACTAGCTCTTAAAGTATTATTGTTCGTGTAATCACATTAAATAGGACATTAAGAATCACTTAAACACCCTTTCATATAGTTGTTATTTTCTTCTTTTTTTTTAATTAATTATCGCTACATATATATACATAAAAGCTTTCGGGCTGAAGCCCCTCAAAATTTAATCCTGGATCCGCTAGTATACATATATATATATATATGAAAAAGGCACTCTATAGTGCAAGAGAGACTCTAAATAAGGTGCATTGCAGAGAGAGTGGAAACAATAACTCCATCTATGAGACACTTGCCCCCTCACAATGAATCATCTCTTGGCACGGGATAAAATCTAACGTCGCCTGCCCTCACGCTACTAAAGCCCATTTAAGAATTGCAAGCTCTGTTTTGAAAATATATTTATTATTTTAAACAATCCCATTGCAAATGCTATCTCAAATTTAATATTACCCTCCTTATCACATATAGGAAAAATGTGGTGGGCGCAACATACAACTTTCACTTAGCACTCATCTTTGAATAGAAATTATTTTCTGGCAATGGTGGGCAATTATAAAATTTTGGAAGTGCATTATAAACGGAGCAAAAGCTTAAAGCAAATATATAACAAATCATTAAGGTCATTAAAATTACAAAAGGTCTATTTATTATATCGACGGTAGGCAATAAAAATCTATTTCTGCTTTCAATGGATTGAGTGTTATTTCACCCTGAAAAACCGAAAACGACTTATTCCTCAACACAATAGTATATTTAACAATGACATTGGCTTTATTCGGTGGATTCTAAATACTGTTTTTTTAAACTTAGAAAAAGATTTTACATTTAGAGTAAAATGTTATTTAATTTCCTAGAAAACATATGATTTACGTTAAATAATTGTAATTTTCTGAAATTATTATTTATATTATTTTTTCGTAACTATCCGTTACCTTCTACATCTTTATTGATTTGATATCATTTTTTCTAAAATTCTCCGCTTTCCAACGATATATTATACGTATACCGTCTGACCATTATTTCCGGAGATTCATTTTTGACCCGGGTAAGTATTTTTTTTTTTTTTTATCCAGTTTCCAATTATCATATTCTTGCAAACTTCTGTGTGTAAAATGTGATTTATGTTAAATAGTTGTAGTTTTCTGAAATTATTATTTATTTTTGTTTTAGCTATCCTTCCATAATAAACTTCAGAATCATCCCAACCCTCTCGCTTTTAATCTTGCTTCCTCTTCAATTCCTGATAACCCTTCGAGGCATCTGAAAAGAAGATGGCTCAGTGATCTCCTAATGTAGATATATCATTAGTGTACTACTATTGGGCAGTTTATCAAATTTACTAAATGTATTTATTTAATACAGTTGTAAATATCATTAAGAAATGTTTAAAAAATATGTTTTTCGCTCTCCGTTACCTTCCACAACTTTATTGATTTGATATCATTTTTTTATAAAATTCTCCGCTTTCCAACAATATATTATTCGTATACCGTCTGGCTATTATTTCCGAAGATTTATTTTCGACTTGGATAAACATTTTTCTTTTTTTTCCTGTTTCCAATTATCATATTCTTTCATAATTAATGCTATCATCAGTAATATCAATGGGGAAACTGAAAAATTTGGCTAAATATCTCAATTTCACACTCAACAACCTAAAATGGTGAATTTTTCGATTTCATAAAGTTGTTTCATATAAAATGACCTAATAAGTTACGTCTGACTTCTTGTTTATTAATTAGGCTGTTCAGATACACACTCAAAGAACGCTTTTGCTAGACTATGTTAATTGGATTTCAGGGATCTTAAAACGTATATTGCCGTTTAAAGCACCTATTAGAAACTATGCATGATCGAAATATTTTCTCTTGCTATATCATTAATAAATGAGCATAAGAAATTAAAAAAATTATTATTTTTAACATTTTGAAAATCTCAAAAAAACAATTCTAGATTTTTTTTAATGAATTTTATTCTGACATATTTGTTAAATTCGTCACATATTATAAGTGAGGAAGAGATAAAATCTAGATGTTACGCAATAAGCTTATTACGACTGTAACATTTTCTTTTTTTTGTTTAAACTCCTTTATTGAGATATATTACAATCTGTCACATTCAAGGACAATAGTAATAGTGATATAGAGTAGATTCATACTATGCACCATAAATAAAAATAATAAACAGCAATAAAATAATACTAAAGTAAATGTATATAAACTAAACAAAAATAAACTAATCTAACAAAATAAATACTTAAATACACACATGCTTTTATACATTATTCAATCACTCAAGATCTCCGAGGAGGGAAAGGCAGAACCCTAGGAGATCCCAGCCTCATTCACTCTTCTCTAATTAAGGTATTCTTGGTAATTAAGGTGTGTGTCTTAGTTACAGCTTCATCATACGTTTTTGATCTGTTTGTAAGAATTCTGAATATATTGAGGCCAGGAAAGTAACAACAAAAAATTATTATATAAAAACATAGATAGAAACGATAAATCTTGGATTTTTTTTTATTAAATTATGATTCCCAAATAACTATGCAATATTTCAAAAATGTTGATATACCACAAACGAACAAAAGAAATAGTCCGCGGTTGATATTAGAAAAAAACAAACATGCTCCTATTCGAGCCTGTTTACAGCATGGCGGAGGTATGCATGTTTTTGTTTGTATCTTCCTAGACCTTGCTGGTTATTTTACCTGGCCCGTGGTAAACATAGGGCTTCGCTGTTTAGGCTATGCCCAAATTGTTTTATTCATTTTAATAAAATAGAATAAATATATACGTAAATACGTTCTTCTCGACACCTCAACACGTTTAGTTACTTAATGATTTTTTATTGGACTGTACAGACAAATAGAAACTGAATTAAATTTATAATCAGGGAGTTAGGAGTAGTGTTGCCCGAACTCGGTCTTAGTCTTAAACTTGCAATGTGCCAGATAATTGCAATAATTAATAAAAATAAAAAATAATTTTTTTAAAATAAAAATTAAGGTAAAATGGTAGAACAAATTTAATTTTTTATTTAACTCACGTCGTAAACCTATGACTTTCTGTCCTACATTATCCTTTAATAACACCCCACTTACCCGTTTTGACACAAATAGAATTGAACCTCAACTCTATTCTAAAACAAACATCAAATAAATTAGAGTGCAGTTAAAACTTACTAAACAAGGAAGTTTTTGTAAAATTGAATTTTTTTAAAACTATAGTATAGTTCTAGAATGATAAAATAATGTGGCAAATAATCCATGATTTAATGAAAAACACGACATAACGTAGTTTGGTAGCTCATGAGTTCTCTTTGGTTTTGACAAAGACAAATTCTACTTATACTTCAAGCAAATTTTGCCTACCTTACAATGAAGCAAATTTTTAATTACCTGAAATAACTAATTGATGTAGCTTACTATAAAAGAGAAAACGACCACCTCAAGAAAAAATAAAATTGGACTCAACTCCAACTAATTAACTCCTTATATTACTTCAACTAACCATTCGAAATTGAAATAAAACTCTTCAACATTCACACAATCAAATAATTTTAGAATTAAGACATTTTTTGGGTACTATAAATTAAATATTTATTTCTGAATCTCCCCAAACATAAGAATGGCAAGTTTAAATATTTCTCATGCAAAGGGAATCTGTGCATCGGATTTTGCTTCCTTTAAATTGACCTAGACAATTTTTTTCTTTAAACTTCAATTTTCTTCGATAAGACCAAAATTAAAACTATATTAATTGTGGGTTGATGGTTGACTGTAGTGAACAATGAAGAGAAGGATGGTTGGGGTGATCAGTCAAAATAAAAATGGCAAAAATAAATAATAATATTTATTTTAGCAATTGCCGACGTTTTGATCCGAAGTTCAAGCCTTCGTCGGGGCTGAGAAAAGAACCAGATAACAATTGGTATGAGAAACATAAACAATGTAGGTAAAAAAAACTTAAAATGAAGTAGATAAGTGAACATTAAAGTAGGTAGGATAATAGCAATAACAAGAAATAAAAAATAAATAATAATAACGGCTAAAAAGTGTGGAATAATGAAGTAAACCTAATCAAAATAAGGTAACATAAGAACTGAAAATGGTAATCTTAGAATAAAATGTAAAACAGAGAAAAAGAATATTAAGTTATATAAGAAATATATTTTTTTTATTATTATTTTATTGTAATTGACAACTGTAAACATATATACAACCATTAAATTTGCTATAGGAATACATTACATGAATGTACTTGTGAATAAGCAACCCATTGGTAACACTTCAAAGTTAAATTAATTTAGGAGGTCCCTTGGCCATCTTCTTTTCAGACGCCTCGGAAAGTTGTCAGGAATTGTGTTGGATAAAAGGTTACAAACTAGAGGATTGGGGTGACCAAAGAGTTTGGAATGAAAAGAGGTATATCTAGTTCGGGCCAAGTCTTCCACAAGAGGAATGTTGAGGTCTTTATGGGTAATTTTATTTGTTACATAATAAGGAGCATTTAGGATTTTACGGAGGATTTTGGATTGTAAGGATTAGATACGGGAAGAATTTGATATTTTTGTAGAGTCCCAAAGCTCAATACTGTATGTCCAATTGGGCCTGATGATGGTGTAAATGAATTTTTTGTAGAATATTGGAAGTTTCGAGCGTTTGTCAAGTAAGTTTTATAGTAGTCGGAATCTGTTGGCAGTTTCTTGTCTTTTAAGTCTAGTATGAGGATTCCAGGTAAGGCATTTGTCAAGAAGGAGTCCTAGGTAACGGATCTGTTCGACAGGGATCAGTGGAATATTGTTGAAGGATACGGTGGGACAGGATGTTGTTGGTTTACGGAGAAGGGTAAAAGTAATTTGTTTGGATTAATTTTAATTGCATTTATTTCTTCAATTTCTTCACACCATTTTTCAATGGCTGAAATGTGTGACTGCAGGGTTTGTGATGCAATAGTTGGTTCATTATTGACAGACAACACACACGTGTCATCAACATAGGTAATGAGGACGGTTGATGGAAATAAATCTAAATAGAAAAATTGAGATATTGTAAATAGAAAATTGAGATATTGTAAAATATACTGACTACATATAAGAGAATAAAGAGTTAAAATAAAGTAAAAAATAAATGAGGTAATGTATCAATATATACAAAGTGGAGATATAGAAAATAGAGTGACGGGGAAGAAGAAATAAGGAGAGCTAAAACCTTAAAGCTAAAACTATATTAATGTTGCAATCATTAACATCAAATAATATTATTTCGCGAATTTAAATTTTAAGTCCCACTCCAGGCCGAAAATGTTTTGACGAAAAATTGCGCTTTTGTAACGTTAATAATTAGTTTCTATATATTAAAAAATTAATGATAATTTTAATATTAATTTGCCTCATCGTCTGTTTAAAATAATTATTTTAAAAAAACAAAAACTTTGCCACTTGAAACTTGGGTATATTGGTAGCCATGTTCTATTTTTGCAAATTCTGTTACTTATTATAAATCCATTGAAAAAGTTTTAGCTTTTTTAAGTACATAATCTTTTCGATATAAAGGGCACAGGGATTGAAGCAATGGGGTCAAACTATAAAAAAAGGAAATAATAAACTGAAAGCCAATGAAAGTAGTCAAACTCCAGAAAGTTGAAATACGTTTAGGTTGGTAATTTATTTTTTTCTTTATATTGAAACTAAAACTACCTTGCTAAAAGAACTTTCCTTATTCCCACGCTAAAGCTTTTTTATTTATAAATAAATTAAAGGATATAAAATAAACATTTCCTCCTGAAATTAACTATTAAAAACCTCTACTCTGTGTTTCTTGGATGCTTTCCCAACTATTCATTATAAGGATCAGTCATTTAAAGGAATATATTTTATTTTATTCTTTTTTAATGCAATGTTTTATCCTCACACAAGACTGAAACGACGAGAAACCGTTCGACGTTTCGGACTACTTCAACACTAATTCGACAAACACTCTAATTTCCAATTAATTACAAAAAACTCATATACATGAATATAATAAGGTCTATTTGGATTTAAGGAGTTGAGTTATGAGTTGAACTACCACCAAACCTTCAAATTCCTCTCGTATCCAATCCTTACAATCCAAAATCCTTCGTAAAATCCTCAATGCTCCTTACTTTGTTACAAATAAAATCATCCACACTGAACTTAATGTTCCTTATGTTACAGATTTGGCCCAATCCAGATATCTATCCTTCAATAATAAACTTCATAACCATCCCAATTCTCTAGCTTCTATTTACTTAATAGAATTTACTTACTCTCTGTTGATATTTACTTAAAGCTTATTAAACGAGGAAGTTTTTCACAAAGTGGGATAAATGTAGTACAGTTGAAGGATGATTAGAAAAAAATCACAAATAATTTATGACTTGAACGGAACTTTCCGCCCAATAGGCCTATTTAAATAGTTTTAAAATGACTAACTCCACTTTCATTTAAAGTAAATTTTGTCTAGTTTACTATGGAGCAATTTTAAGTTACTTGAATCAAATATTTTTGAAGTTATCGCTTCCTATTTAACAAAAAACTCGACTTACTTAAAAAAAAAACAAATCTTAAGTTTCCTACTTTTCTGCATGAAATAGGACAATAGTTTTCTTGAACTTTTTTTTAGATCTTGATTACTGCTATCAGACTTTTTAATATTTTCCTCTACTTACAGAACACCCTGTATACAAGTTTTTTGGTTAATTATATATATATATATATATATATATATATATATATATATATATATATATATATATATATATATATATATATACATACATAACTTTTAAAAAAAACTCATAATTTAAAAAATAAATACAATCTAATGTAATACCCTATTTAAATGAAAGAAGAGCCTGATGTTCTCAACCATCTGTTGCTATTTGAAGAAGGCTGCGGGAGAAACTTCTGTGTACTTTAATAATAGAGATGATATAACAATTTTAATTAATTTTAACATATAATTAATCTGTATGAGATATGTACTAAATAAATATTTTTCATAAATAACAGTTAAATTTTAAAATAATCACGTGATTCGACCCAATTCACATACATTTCTGAAAAAAAAATACAGTTTCCAAAAAATAAGTAAATATTTTTGTGCTTAAATCATTTGAGCAGATAAAGCGTACGCAAAATACACATTAAGTTCTTATCACTTGCACTAAGTTCATGCAAACCAACCTCATACATATTCATACACGATTCCCTTCTCATATACGATTAAAGGGAGAGCTTAATCCATTCCTTGAAAACTTACTTCGTAAGCCGTTCCACGGAATGATCTAATAATCATAGGAACAGTAAACTGCTTAACCGAAATAATCAGAAAAAATATAAACAAGAAATTTACTAATTTAATTCCATGAATTCATCAAGAAATCCATAAACATAATAAAAAAGGCAATGTTGGCTTCGCTGTGATTATGTAGCATATTACCTTTCCAGTTCACTAATGTAAAATCTGGTTATTATAGATGATTCAAAACCACATTGATCCCAATATTTATTAGTAAGGCCCAATCTTTATTCAAAAAGACCTTTAGGGTTTATGGTTGTTTTTTTTTCACTTGAGGAAGCCAAACTATAATAATAGTTGGCATCACTCCGCTACTTTCTAAATCTCATCTACAGCACGATCAACTTAATCTTGACCGGTCAACCACAAAACTATAATGCACATTATAACAATTAATTGATTATATTAACTGGTACTACTTTATAAGCGTTTCTTCACTTTAATGGCTGGGTTCAAGGTCTCATGGTCACACTACTAATGAAATTCCAAGAACGGCTCGGTCTATCCGAAGGTAGACGAAGACCCAACTGTCTGGTAAGACCATGGCATCCACTGAAAAGAACCCGATCGTGGTTGTTTTATACCTTTTGAGCTAGCGTAACAAGTTGGTAATTGCGATCTAAATAAAGCAAGGTTATACCCGGGAATACTTTTCCAATACCCTACCAATCTTGGAATTCCATATACTTTTGTATATACATATTTTTGTCAACAATTTTTAATCCTAAAATAATTTCACATTCTTTATTTCTTTGTTAATACAGGATCTGCGTACAAGGGAAATCGTTCGCGAGAATAGACAAATTCAGGTATTCCCTAATAATCTCAATGAATGACCAACGGTAGACCAGCGTGGAACAAGTGCTAATTGATATATCTTCCCTAGTTCCCGAATCCCGAATTCTGAAGAAATCTAAAATAGTGTACAATGCTATGATAATATACGGCTGTGAGACCTGTGCACTAACCAGCACCCTAAAATAAGTATTGAAAAATTTGAGAAAAAAAATAGCCGGAACTATATGGGATCAGATTACCAAAACATGGAGGCGAAAGACCAAGCTGAGAAAGCTGCTTAAAGAAACTTGTCAATCAGTTTTTCATCATAAGAAAGCTCGGAGATTAAGATGGGTGGAGTATATAGCTTGGAGCAATCCATCTGGAAGCCTCTACACGATACAAACAACAAAGATGCGATAGAGCCGCATGCAGAAAACTAGGAAGAAATAGCCCAAGATAGGCAGAGATGTAGAAGGCTTTTCAAGGCGACAAAAGATCTACAAGGTCTGTTGAGCCAACAGGGAAAAAAAAGAAATATATATATTTGTTTAGATCTAATGAAGATATGGATTAATCAAAATTAGTTTGATAGACACTGTGATCATATATTAGTGATATGCGATATTAACTTATAAGTTATAACAGATTATAATAGTTTTGGTACACATAGTGATAATATTCATAAGTATTGATCATTGAAAAAGTTTGATTATATAATAATTAACCTATCGCGATTCCGCTAACATTTATGTTCGTCCTAATTAATCTGCAAATCTTGACAATATATTTTCCGCAAGGTTGGGCACCCATGGTTAAGATACTCCAGAAATTATATACCCGTATAATTACGTGGGTGTAGCTTAAACTGGAGACCCTACAGCCAGAGGTTTCCTCTTACCAAGAGAACATTGAAGGCTTCTTAATATGAAAAAAATTAAATCTAAGTTTAGCCTTTAGTTTATGTTTAACCTTGAAATTAACCTTTTTATTCATTAGATTTACTGACTGGCCATAACAGGATCTAACGGTAAATTGTTCTTGAGAGAATATGGATGGTATGAATAATTGTTCCTCTACTTCCACTTGAACGTTTTGTCAAAAAGGAATACTTTTATGACACTTAATGAAACAGGACTGCTTTTAGCCAATTTGATTCTGCTTCTTCTTATATATGTTGGAGTAAAAACGCCTTGAAGTAAAGATTGAGCATTGAATAAGTTAAGAAAGTAACGTTACTGTATCAATTAACAATAATGTTATTGCTTTTAAGAAACTTCTCGCCAATCAAATTGGCTGAAAGAATCCGCTTCTCATTAATTTCATAAAAGGCCTTTGAGTGGATTCAGAGAAACGACTATAATACTGTGGGCTTTAGAGGCTCAGAGCTAAATAAGAAAAATAATAATAACTTGACAAAAGCTTAATTGATTTTGCTTAACCAATTTCATTTGTTACAAATAAAGCTATCCATAATGACATTAATGTTTCTTATGTTTCAGATCTGGTCCAATCCAGATACATATCCTTCCATGATAATCTTCAGAATCATCCCAACCCTCTAGTTTCTAACCTTGCTTCCTCTTCAATTAATGATAACCCTCCGAAGCGCCTGAAAAGAAGATGGCCCCGTGATCTCCTAATGTAGACATATCATTAGAGTGCTACCATTGGTACTCAGCAAGCGTTTTCATGTCATTATATCTATATGTTCAAATTTACTAGATGTATTTATTTAATATAGTTGTAAATATCATTAAGAAATAATATTTAAAAAAATCTTAAGAAAAACTATGTGAATTATTCCTTTAGAGAATAAATCTGACTCGAGGTCTCGAGGTCTGACTCGAAAATCACTCTGCATAATTTGCACATAAAATTGTCAAATTTGAAAAGTAAACCTATAA
Organism: Nezara viridula; assembly: GCA_928085145.1. Lineage (NCBI taxonomy): Eukaryota > Metazoa > Arthropoda > Insecta > Hemiptera > Pentatomidae > Nezara > Nezara viridula. The sequence goes on from OV725083.1 coordinate 24,079,916, forward strand.
CTTCCTATCGTACAGTATCCTTATAAAGAACCCACTTATAACTGTTAAAAAAATCTGATACCTATAACTCCATCTGGACAAACGTCTAACTTGGAATCCTCATACCTGACTGAAACGACAAGAAACCTGTCGAACTTTCCGACTACTGCTTCCAATTAACTACAAAAGAATCATATACATGACTTAGTATCTATTTGTACTTAGCTTTGGTGCTCCACTAAACCATCGAATTTCTGTCGTATCTTTACAATCCAAATTCCTCAATATTTCTTAATTGGTTACAAATAAAATAATCCATAACGACCTAAATGTTCTATACATTTCGAATTCGACCCCATCCAGATACATATCCTTCCATAATAAACTTCAGAACCATCCTAATTCTCTCGTTTCCAGCCTTGCTTCCTCCTTGATCCCTGATACCCCCCTTAGGCGTCTGAAAAGAAGATGACCTCGTGATCTCCTAATTTAGATACTTATTAGAGTGCTAACAATGGGTAGTTTCTCTACAACAAAATGTATATATAGATTTACTGAAGATAGATTGATAGTCAAGAAAGCAATCGACGTTTCAGACTATTTCAGTACTTACTAGACAAAGGCTCGAACTTTCCAATCAATTACAATAAAACATTTTTTCTTTTCTTCCCTATCTCGCCTTATAGAGTATGTGGGATTCTACCGGGCCTGAGAGTGAGGGCGGGGAATTTAAAATTCCCTTAATTTTTTTTAAATCTCATAACTTCGGTTATCTGGTTTAAAAAAAATAAAATAAAACTCATATATAACACTCAAATAATTCAACAAAAGTTTACTTTTTCTTCACTTTCTACTTACAAAAAACTCATATTTATGACTATATTGAGGCTTATTTAGCCTTATTGGAATCGAGATATTAAACTATCAAATTCGGTTTTGGGGCTCCACTAAACCATCGAAATACTTTCATATCCAATCCTTACAATCTAAAATCCCTCTTAAAATCCACAATGCTCTCTACTTTGTCACAAATAAAATGATCCATAACAATCTTAATATTGATATCCTGCTTCCTCTTCAATTCCTGGTAACCCTCCGAGTCGTCTGAAAAGATTGTCCCGTGATCTGAGTTTCTCAACAAGTATTATCGTGTTAAGATACTCAATTTTTTTTTCTCATTTACTAAGTGTATTTCAATTAATAATACAGTGGTATTTATCATTAAAAAAAATCTAAAATAAAAAAATTAATTTTATCAGTGACATAAAATTTTAAGATAAAATAATTCAGAATTATTATTTCACTGCTTATAATTACTCAACATCAATTATCTTATTTTCAAAATAAAAATTACCAATATATATATATATATATATATATTTTTTTTTTTTTGGATGGCTTGAATAATTTCGAATTGCCCCGATTTGTTTCCTTCTCTCTACTTTAATCAGACCGAAAATCGATGCGTAGGATTAACGTACCAAAGTCTAATAATGGAATCGGGACACAGCACATCCGAGAAAAACTGGCAATGACAATTGGCACGACTTGACAAGAAAAAAAAATCTTTTGGCAAATGGCCATTTTACTTGGAATATTCAATCTATTTAGTGGTCCCTCGCCCAGAAAATGATTCTCAGGCCCGGAACTTCGCTAATCAAAACTCTAATCACTTTGATCTCTACCAATAGTCCAAAGGATATGATAATTTCATATCATTAATTATCTTAATGATTAATTTTAATTAAGTGCCCAATCATCTGGTAGAAATTCCAAGTCATAAATACATAATACTTATAGTCTATTGTACAGATCCCTTTTCATCAAACATTAACATCCGCCTGATACTCCGTAAATAGATTCATCTCATCGTAACCTACAAATATTTTATTTACGAAAACTCTTGGGATTGGGACATTTTCAATCTGGAGGGGAGCAAACTTTTTCTATTTAATTAGGTACTAAAAACTCGTAAATACACCTTTGCTTTCTACTTGGATCGTAAGATAATTTGATCACAAAATCGAGAAAAAAGGTGGCCTACAAAAATATTGGGCAATTTGTCCTATATAACGACGTTATTTTGAAAATTAGAAGGTGTAGGTCACGCTAAACGACTCAATATTTTTGAAGGCCACATTTTTGCTCGATTTTTCGATCAAATTATCTTATCATCCAAGTAGAAAGCAAATGTGTATTTACGAGTTTTTAGTACCTAATTAAATAGACAAAGTTCGTCCTCCCTCCAGATTGAAAACGCTCCAATTTCAACAGTTTTCGTAAATAAAATAGTTGTAGGTTACGATGAGATGAACATACTTAGCAGTATCACTAATTTAAATAATTAAATTATTAATCATTAACAGAATTTTTAGATTGGCCTTGCTTTGATGCCTATATTTTAAGTAATAGAACTTTTGTTATTACTTTTAAAAATTCCTCATTGAACTAATTATCCCTAACTACAATACACCTAGAATACACGAATTAGTAAAGTTACGTAGAAGTGGCGCTCCACTTAGTCCTATCATCAGTAATATCAAAAGGGAAACTGAAAAATTTGGTTAAATATCTCAAATCCCCACTCAATAACCTGAAATCAGATAATAACTATGATGTAAAAAACTCAATGGAGGGGAAGCGAATGCTTGAAAGAATACATAAAATAGACAATAGGTAAATATTGTTTGGTATGTTGTGATGCAGGAAATGTATTTACAAATATCAACTGGATAGATGTAATAAAAATAATTGAAAAACATTGGGATACAATAGAACCGCATACTTATATATTATAAATGTTATTAATTTATGAATATAGATTAAAATTGGTACACAATCATAATTAATTATTTTGCGAATGTTATTACTTTGTGAATATAGAACACAAATGAATATTTATATTTCATACTATTAATTCTGCATTGTTGATGTTTTTTCTTCTAGTGTGTGGTTTTAAGCACATATCGTAATTGTTTTTTTCTTAGTATTTTTGTAATAAGTATGAATGTTTTCCTTTATAATAAATTTTTTTATTTATCTATTTATTTATATTACTTATGTATATATATTTTTTTTTTGCTACGAATTTCTGTATTTTATTTTATTTTATCTTCAAATTAAATTTCCTTGTTTTTTTTTTATAGTTTTTGCCTTGCTATGTAGATATATTTTTATTTATCTGATTTTTTTTTTTTTAACTTTTTGTTTAAGTATTGTACATATTGTATGTATGAGCCTCACTCAGCTATAGTACTCAGTGCTCTTAAGTGTGGCAAAATTTATTATTTACCAATAAAAAGATCAATTCTAATGTTAAAAAAAAAATAAAGTATTTTTGTATATATTTGTATTAAATCAACATGACAGACTCATGTACCTATTTTTTTATCTCTTCTATTATTCTGAGGGGAATTAGTCCCAAAATAAAATTATTTTTCAATTGATTCATTTTCAATGAATGTAATTAAAATATTTACAACATGGAATAAATGTTCTTTGCAAAATTTCGGTTAGGGATGAGCAACATGGGGATGGGCAAAAACTAGTAAATGTTGCTGAAAATTTATCAGAGCGAATTTGATCAAATGCCATGCATGAGCCGTAGACAATGGAGGGATGTTGAATGCCTAACGATGTTTAGATGTTTGTGAACTCGAATCGGATAACGCCATCGCACTATCTCCAATTTCCATTTAGAGGTGTGTTAGTTTACACATCGGCATTTATCCTGTGACACGACTCTACACGCTGTACCCTCTGACCTATAAGCTACGTTATAGCAAAACAACGAGTTCATTTCTATTTACTAACGAGAAGAATATGTGGCTTTAGTACCCTCTCTCGGTCTTCACTCGATACCCATTACAGTTACGCGGCTGAGAGAGAAGCGCTGGGATCTCTTAGAATCTTGCCTTATCCTTCACACGTAGGGGAAAGGGCAGAACTTGGAGCTCCCTCGGCTGACTGTAAATATTGCAAATATGTATGAATGTGTTATTATATTTTTATTTAATGTTGTCTCATGTTTTACTAAGTTTTTTTTTTCGTTATAATTTTTCTATTGTTTTCGTTATTGTATCTATGTTATCAATGAGTCGCCTACATCTCAAATATTCAATGCCTTTAATTGAGGCAAAATGTATTTTTCTCAATACATAGAGAAAATAGAAGAATAAGTTCAATGATACGTTAGAGAAGGGAAAGAGGCTTCTGAACTTAAGCTGCTCCAAAAATTTAAAAATAATTTGTATTTCATAGGACCATATTTTTTCTGCGAGTGTTTTAAGTTAAACGTTTATATATTAATATATTATAATTTTAAATTATAATGCTATTAAATACACGGTAAAGAACTAGACTGGAAATAAACGCAGATAAAACAAAATATATGGTTAGCTGCAAAAATGGCGATACTACTGATGATATCTCATATAGATGGTACTATGTTTGATAAGTAGAAAAAACGAAATTGAAGAAGAAATTAAGGTTAGACTGAAGGTTGAAAATGCTTGTTATTTTTCTGTGACAAAACAACTTAGGTAGCGCCTTTTGTCTTGGAACATAAAAATTAGAATCTATAAAACCATTATCTTGCCTACAGTTCTTTATGGATGCGAAACTTGGCCGTTTACATTAAGGGATGAGCAGCGTCTTAAGGTTTTTGAAAATAAAGTATAGCCTAGAAAATTCGGACCGAAGAAGGATGAGGTAACCGGAGAGTTCAGACGGTTACACAACGCCGAAATGTGTGAACTGTATCCGGGTAATATAATTGAGATAATTTCATCGCGGTGAATCAAATGGGCTTGTAAAATTGTTGGACTTAGTAACGAGAGAATTTCCAAAGGGTTAATATTTGCTGTGCCGAATGTAAACGTCCGAGAGGTAGACCGAAGAGAAGCTGGGAAGATTACATTAAAGCCGATCTGAAGGGTCTGGGTACGGTGAACGGTGGAGGGAGTTGTGTGATAAATGATGGTGGTGTCGGCATCGAACCTCCGGGTTCACTAAGCCTTTTATTATTATTTATTGTTATTATTATTACTAAATTCACGTTTCAAGAATATATCGACAGCCACACCGCAAAAGCCTATTGGACAATTTCTATGGCGAATAGATTTTGACCTTTTCTGGTATTTAATGTATTTTTACAGTCGGTCTAGATATAAAGGTCCAGTATTAAAAAAGATCATAAAACATTGATTTATATCTTTGCAAATAATGGTCGGATTTTTATGTTTTATTTTTATTTTGTTGGTAGTTTAATCACTTTTCGAAATATTAATTATACAATAATAAAATTCTGTTCCATCAGTGTACCAGTTTTTTTTGTAAATTTCGTATTTGCAATAAATTATAACAACTATTTTATGTTTTCTGTTGTATTTTCTGAAAACATTGCTGCACTGTGGAGATAATATTTTTTCAAAACAGAATAAAAATGTTAGCTTATTCTGGAACAAACCAAAACTTAATTAATATATACTTACAGCTTATTAAACAAAGTAGTTTTTGTAAATGTGGGGTATCTGAAGTCTCGTAGGAGGATGATAAAAATAAAATTCCGAATAATTTATGATTTTTTTTTTTTAAAGAGAACTTAGTTAAGTTTAACTATTGTTGCCCAAATGCGAGACCGAGACAAGTCTTGGTCTTGCAAACTCAGTCTTGGTCATGGTCTGGCGCAAGAGTCTTGCAACATTCTTGCAGTTACTTATTAGCTAATTACTATAGAGATATTACTGTAATTTTTTAGATAGGAGAAACCTAACTAAGCCCTAATGAAAAATTAGAGGATTTAAATGCAAAAGTATATTGGTTATACTCATTATTTATAAATAGTAACTAAGATTTTCAAGTATTAGTAAATATTATGCCTTAATTTTTATTCAAAATTTTTTTTTACAAATCCTGGTCTTGATCTTGCAACAACAAGTCTAAGAAAGGAGATTTCTCATCCAATGCCTTTTTTGTTTCCTCCTCATGTTCAGCTGTTGTTAATGTGAGTTATTGCCAGCTGTTGCCTTGTCTCTTATTAATTTGTCGTAATGTCCGTTTAAATTTGTATTAAGTCGTTGGTAATGCGTCGTTATATGTTGGTCGACTGTTGAAAGGTGGAGATCAGTATGTAGAGTTTTGTTAGTCACATACCAAGGAGAGGTCTGTAATCACTCCTATAAAAATTCCTTTCTACTCACATGAAACCCTTCATATATTTTTAATGTTAAATTCTTGAATTTGATTCCTTCTAGATATTGAATAATTTTATCATGAATAATTAAATTTCATAAATAAGATATTTCTAACACTCATTTTAAAAGAGACTAGTGATCTTGATTCAGAAAGATTACGAAACTTTATTAGTTGTGATTATAGCTCGATTTTTTTTTTGACATGGAGGGACTGGAAACTCGTTCCAGACAGTGACAGCAAGAAGATTGATGCAATTGTACTTTGTCAACCCCTAGCCTGGCCAAGTTTTACTGGAATTAAGTCCAATAAATCAGGAGATACTACTGTGAAAAGGTCAGAGTTCGTCCGATAGGATTCGCTACTAAGTACTAAGTGGACTTACTGGAACTTTAAATGAACATGTCGACTATAACCATATAAAATTTTGTAAGTCCCGTTTTCTTTTTTTTATTAAAATTAAACTTTTTTTATCTGTACAGAAAAAAAAGGAAAATAAATTTTCTGATTAAATGGAGTGCGATTTTATTACGTCATAAGTAGTCAGTGACTGTTTATAATAAAATTAATAAATTGTGAATAGCTATATTTCAGAAGGGATCTGGAGGAAGGCAAATTTTGTCTATTAAATAAGTACTAAAAACTCGTAAATACTCATTTGCTATCTACTTGAATAGCAAGATAATTTGATCACAAAATCGAGAAAAAAGGTGTCCTACAAAAATATTGCGCCGTTTGTCACCCCTAACCTCGTTATTTGAAAATTGACGCCAAACGGCTCAATATTTTTGAAGGCCATCTTTTTTCTCGATTTTGTGATCAAATTATCTTAGGATCTAAGTAGAAAGCAAATGAGTGTTTACGATTTTTTAGTGTCTAATTAAATAGACAAACTTTGTTAACTTCTAGATTGAAAAAGTCCCAATTCCAAGAGTTTTCGTAAATAAAACATTTGTAGGTTCCGATGAGATGAAACTATTTACGAAGTTTTAGGCGGATGTTGATAATTCGATAAAAAGGCGTCTATACCACGGACTATATAAATTACAATAAGACATACATTTTCATCCGTAGCAAAAATACATTAAAATGAGAAAATAAAATAATAATAAATAAAAAATATTAGATAGATAATGAAAGGGATTATTGAGACCAACCCTTCATAAAGTCAGGATAACAATGAATTATTAGTATGTTCCTAAATAGAATAGAAGTTATATGACAATATTTAAGAACGATGGTAAAAAAATAATAATATTATGTTTAAAATTGTAAATTTTATAAAATTTTTAAGAAAGATTATCATTATAAAGGAAGATTTAATTTTTAAATATACCTACAAGAAACTATATTTTAAAAATCCAGTGAGATTATCAAAAAGATGACTTCGATTTTTCAAAAATCCAATAAATGCGATTATATTCTTCATTGAACTTGTGGAAACATTATTCATTAAAATGTGGAATATTTAAAAATTATTATATATAATAAATAACTCACCAGTTAACGGTTAAAGTTCTTCATGAAAGTACAAAATCGAAGGAGTAGGTACTTACCTGAAACAAAAACAAAGTAGCATTTTATATTTTTAGAGTAAAAAGTATCATATATAGTTGAAACAATTTATTTACAATGTTAATGAAATTAAATTAACTTTAAGTACTGTACTCAAGGAAATGAGTCGAAACTATATATCGGTGTATGGCCAAATAGTTTTGAAGTATTTGATTCAATACATTTTGAAGTAGAGTATTTAATTTTTTTTTTTCACTCGGTCTAGATATAAAGTTAAATTGTTAAAAATAGTTCATAAAACATTGGATTATATCTTTGCAAATAATGGTCTGATTTTCATGTTTTTTTGTTCCATAGGTAGCTTAAGCACCTAGGTACCTTAATCGAATTATTAATTATACAATAATGAAATTCTGTCCCATCGGTGAACCAGAGTTTTTATAAATTTCATAATTACAGTAAATTATAACAAGCATTTTATTTTTTCTATTGTATTTTCTGAAAATATTAGTACACTGAGGAAATATTATTTCACGCCACATAATATTTTTTAAAACTGAATACAAATCTTAGCTTATTCTGAAACAAACCAAAACTTAATTAATATATACTTACAACTTATTAAACAAGGAAGTTTTTCTAAATGTGGAGTATCTGCAGTCCCGTAGGAGGATGATAAAAATAAAATCTGGAATAATCAACGATTTTATGAAAAATCAGTGATTATTGTAGTTTAACTTATTAAAATAGCCCATTCATGCCAGGCTGAAACGACAAGAAACCGCTCGACGTTTCCGATTACTTCAGCACTTACCAGACAAACGCTCTAAACTTCCAATTAATTACAAAAGATTAATATATATGACTATAATAAGGCCTATTTGGACTTACGGAGTTGAGCTATGGGGTTCCACTAAACCATCGAATTCCTCTCGTATCCAATCCTTACAATCCAAAATCCTTCGTAAAATCCTCGATGCTCCCAACTTTGTCACAAATAAAAGCATCCATTACGACCTTAATGTTTTAGATCTTATGGCCCAATCCAGATACATATTCTTCCATAATAAACTTCAGAATCATCCCAACCCTCTCGTTTCTAACCTTGCTTACTCTTCAATTCCTGATTACCCTCTCTGAAAAGGAGATGGCTCCCGTGAGTGCTACCATTGGGTAGTTTCTCAACAAGTTTTTTCACGTCAATGTATTCATATGTTCAAATTTACTAAATGTATTTCTTTAATGCAGTTCTGAATATCACTAAGAAATAAAATAAAAAATACCCGTTAAAATATTTTCAAATACGACTATTTCTACTTCTATTTGAAGTAAATTTTGTTTAGTTTACTATAATGCTTTTAATCGTTTAACTTTTTTTATTGTATGAAATTTACAACTGTATAAAAAAAATATACATTTAACTTTTAAATGTGATATAGAGCAATACAATGGCATGATTTATAGAGTAACTACCCGTTCGTAGGACACTAATATAATTCCTAAATTAGGGATCTTCTTTTCAGAAGCCTCAGGTGTTTATAAAGGATTGGAGAGGAAGCAAAGTAAGAAACGAGATAATTCTGAAGTTTATTATGGACGAATGCAGAAACTGGTGAATCAATATCAAGAGCTCTTAGCACACCATATAGAATTAATAGCAGGCGAAAGACCACGACAGATCTTTTCTACCACGAAAGAAATAGTCCAAGACAGGCAGGTATGGATCAGGCTTGTTAAGGCGACAAAAGATCTACATGGTATGTAATGCTAACAGGAAAATATAAAAATAAAATAAAATAAATAAATAAATGAAGAATTATGGATTTGTTGAAATGTTTCAGAGAATTTAATAATTAATATAAAATTTCGAAAATTCTTAATTAAATTCTTAATGGGTATGTAATAAATTATTACATTTATAATTTTTTTTTATTCAAGTTTCATCACCAATTAAATTTGATGAGGAGGACGAAAGTTATTAGTTATTAAATGATCTTCATCATAGGGAACTTTAAAAACTAACAAAACTGTACTCAGAATAATCGGGGTTCATATGACGTCAATATTTATCTTATCACTAGCTAGGCTAACATAATGATAATGTCAGATGCTGATAATTTAGAAGTGTGTAATGAATATTGATAGCTACTGAAAAGACCCAAAGTAAAATATGATTGAAAAAAAAAAAACTGCAACCGGTTCAGCGCTTTCATAAGGAATTACTGTTCCAATCGTAGGAGGTGATTTGGTTGAGATCATGCCCAATCAGGTTTTTTTCTCACAATTAATAGTATGGTAGATCAAAGAAATTCGAATATCTTGGTTACTACAAAAAATTGTAATTTTACAGACGAATGTATCTACTTAAGTAATTTAACACACCTTGAAGTTACGTTAATAAATTACAAGACATATATATATATATATATATATATCATGAAATTTATTAATGTAACTTTCAGATGTGTTAAATTACTTAAGTTGATACATTCGTCTCTAAAACTATCTATCTCTATATATATACATATATATATATATATATATATATATATATATATATATATATATATATATATATATATATATATATATATAGTATATACTATATATATATCTATATATATATAATAAAATGAATAATATATAAAATAAAATGAAGTATATATATATATATATATCTATATATAAAATAAAAATGAAGTGTATATATATATTATACAATAAAAATGTTTTAGAGACGAGTGTATCAACTTAAGTAATTTAACTAACACACCTGAAAGTTACATTAATAAATTTCATGATATATATATATATATATATATATATACTTCATTTTTATTATTTGTGTTTTGGCTCTATAAACCATGAAGATCTTTGGCCACGAGATGTGGTCTCCATACAGACATATGTTGCTTGCGGGAGCTCAGATAGGAGGAGGTCACCCAACCACAAGTTGCTACGAACCATGGTCTCCATGGTGCAGCGGCAGGCCACCAGTAGCTCCATAGCCGTTCCCTTTGGGGTCAATCTTGCAGTGTCCTTCCCACCTACTCATTCGGGTTCAAGGGCAGTAACAAAAGTGGTATAGATTCATGGATTATGGCTGCATAGAGTCAGCAGGCACACGAGGACTTATAATTTCTTTCCCCGAACTAAACCGTCCATGGACCAAAAAAAACAAAAAAACCCTATCTTGATTCACGATTTAATTACACGGGGTAGGGTCATTAGTCTTACGCCCGATCGGTGTGAGTTTCCTCATGTAGGCTGTCGGGCCTCACGTACCCGAGGGGAAGAGAGAGAATCTTGGGCAGCATGGCTTTCCCTAATGAGCGGTCACCCATCCAACTACTAACCACGCTTGACTTTGCTTAACTTTGATTACCTATTGCAAGCGCCATAACCCGTGCCCCGCTACCCCGGCCCCTTTATAACATGTATCTAATACATTATTAAATTTCTTTCTTTTTCTTTTCCATATATGCTTGTATGAGGTGAAATTTTTTGAATATTTTAAATTATTATAGTTTTGTTCCTCACTGCTAAGGTTTTTCTTTCCATGCTGTAGACAGTGGGTATGTGCATGGGCTTCTTGTTTTTTATATGTTCCTTCTCTCATAAGTTCTTTATCATTTTTTCGGGATACCAATTTTCATTTAATAATGTATATACAATTTCTTTTACTTTTTTTGTGTTGCTAGTTAGTTTTATGGCTGTGTCTACGATGGTTTGAGGATGGCTTACCGGCCGAAACGTAGCTATGAAAATTAAAATAAATATAAACAAAGCCTTATTTTATAATCTTTTTCTTTTCTTTTTCAATTATTTATTGAGAAATATTACAATGTGTCGATTCGTACTACATTGTAACAATTGCTTAACGTAACTTTCAATTATGATGAGATAAATTGCGACCTATGACCAGGATCCGAGCGTTGTGTAAGACACGAGGTCTATAAGACCGGGATCGATGAAGGGTTATGGAAACTATTTTGGCTGGGCCCTAATAGGTTTGTCCCTTGATTGACACCGCTCCACTCCTTAACCAATATTTGGTTGGCTCCCTTCGCTAATCTCCTCTTATAGGTCACCTACGTCCTGTTCTATAGCACCTCTTTCTCCTTTAGAAAGAAGAGGAAGAGGTTAAGATTTTGATCACTATAAACTGTCACCTTAAATTAAGTTTGAATAGAAAATACTTTTACTTTATTTTAAAAAAAAATATTTTAACAAAAAAAAACTACAGAAAGTGGGAAATTCTTTCCACCCAAAGAGGATGTACTTTAACATATACTTAAACATCATCTAAGATTGATAATTAAATTGAGATCTATGAATTGTCAAACTTACTGTAATAGTCGGCTGCTTTAACTACACATTACAACAACAAGCAAATAGATTTCGTCTTATCTAACGACGCATGTAAACATCCGAAAGAGTATTTAGTTTCGATCGGGGTGTAATTGGAACCCGCGAACTACACCAAGTTTAAATAAATTAAAAATTATAATTGTACGATTCGCGACTACCCCTCATTTCGTACTCTTCCTTCTATTTCCTTGGAGCCATGTATATTTCCTAGGATTTTTCTTTTCAATTTTTATCAACTTCTTCATATATGTGAATCCCATTGATTTCTAACCGTACAATGTCACTAGAATCAATATAATTTTATTATATGCAACATATTTTTATTTAATGTACACAATGAGCAATGGTGAATGAAGGGTTTGCTGAAACTTCGTAAATAGCTTCATCTCATCGTAACCTACAAATATTTTATTTACGAAAATTCTCGGAATTTGGGCGTTTTCAATCTGGAGGGGAACAAACTTTGTCTATTTAATTAGGTACTAAAAAAGTCGTTAATACACGTATGCTTTCTACTTGGATCCTAAAATAATTTGATAACAAAATAGATAAAAAAAAAAGGTGGCCTGCAAAAATATTCGGCCCATTGTCCTTTATAACCTCGTTATTTTGAAAATTTGGGGGTGTAGGTGTTGACACCACTTAATTAATATATTTAATTTTTTTCTAATCAAATATGGTGAATGAAGGGTTTGCTGAAACTTCGTAAATAGCTTCATCTCATCGTAACCTACAAATATTTTATTTAGGAAAATTCTTGTAATTTGGGCGTTTTCAATCTGGAGGTCGGCAAACTTTGTCTATTTAATTAGGAACTAAAAACTAGTAAATACCCATTTACTTTCCACTTTAATCGTAAGATAACTTGAGCATTAAGTCCAGAAAAAAGGTGGCCTTCAAAAATATTGAGCCGTTTAGCGTGACCTACACTCCCAAAATTGTCAAAATAACTAGGTTATCTAGACCAATATTTTTGAAGGCCACCTTTTTTCTCGACTTTGTGCTCAAATCATCTCACGGTTAAAGTGGAAAAAATGGTTATTTACAAATTTTTAGTACCTAATTAAATAGACAAAGTTTGCCGATCTCCTGATTGAAAACGCTCCAATTACAAGAATTTTAGTAAATAAGATGCTTGTAGGTTACGATGAGATGAATCTATTCACGAATTTTCAGCAGGATGTTAATAATTTGATAAAAAGGGGTCTGTACCACGGATTATAATGTTTAGCTACTTTAATCAAATATGTTTTATATTATCGATTTTTTAATTCAATGTATTATCGCTTTTAATTCAACAAAAAACTCGACTCATTTAAAAAAAAAAAGTCATAAATTTTCTTTTTTTTTGCTGAAAATTTGGTAATGGAACTTTTTTATAGATCTTTATGTCTACTATCAAACTTTTAAATATTTCCCCTCTGCCTACGGGACATCCGGTATAGTATATATTATTTACTTATAAGTTTAAATATCCATTTTCGATAGCAAGCTACAGAAGAGTACAAACATGCAACGTAAAATTGTGCCCAAAAAGGAAAATTTACTATTTAATTTTAAATCTTATCTTATTATCTGTAAATATGTTTGTCCTTAATTGTGACAGATTGTATTATTTCTGAATAAATGAATTTTTAAAAATAAAAAATTTAAATGTTAGACATATTGACAAAAACACTTTTCCTGTTTATTCCCCAAGAGCTGACGTGTGTCGTCAATTAACACCTTTATCGATTTTTTTCTAAGTCGAATATTGAATTAATATAACTATAAAATAGGAACTATAAAAAATATCTCTCTGCATTATCATAAAACGTAATAAAATAAATGATGAGACAATTATCAAGGTAGCAAGGACTACAACGATGTACGAGGAAATGGCGGTGTTAAATTAGCGATTCAAAACAGCAAAATCACAATTGGAACCTTCCTAATCCATGCATAATCTGGTTAATCCGCATGGAATAAACTAATAATTAATTCTCTTCGAAAATTACAATTTATAACTGAGTGGCCAATTAAATTGAAAGTGTTACATAATTAGCGTTAATTACGACAGATTTAGCTGTTATTTTCCTATATTGACGACCGGAGTGAAATATATTAGTACGTACCAAAATGGCAGGAAATGTAATTTTCACCTTTATTTTTAATCAATTTGAATATGACTGAAGTCTTTATTTTTTTATATTTTTTTTTCTTTTGGTCGCAGTTCCAACAATTTTTACAATTATAACCTTGAAAAGCCTCGTATAGCGTCAACTAATTAATACATATTCGCAATTTTAGTCATTTTCGTAATATTAATAATGTATGCAAATTTTAAAACTCTCGCAACTCCATTCATTATCATTCAGCTGCGTTATTTAGGATATAACAGTTATAACAGCATTTTGATGGTTCTTTCATAACTTCAATGCGGCATATCGATTGTTTTGATTTAGCACGCATACCTCAGGATAAGACCCCACGCACATGTATGGCGCCAACATGTAACAAAACACTACGTCCTATACTTTTATAGTTTCTGATATTTGAAGCTAAATTATTCATTACATCTATTTTTATTGTTCATTACATTATTAGTCAGATTCCTTGTTACTTTCATTTACACATATATGAAATGTATAGTTAGAGAATGTATTGCGATCGTGAAAATTTTCAACGGAAATATATACTTCCAGATAACCAATTCTCGCAAAAAGGTCTGTTTATATTTGAAAAGTGTAGCGCGAAAATAAAAAATCGTACGAAACCGAAATTACGGCTTTAATGTTAACTATTAGATTGCTATCAATGAGAAGATTATCTACAATTATTTTCTTGTTATTATATTTCTGTATATATATTTATTAGATGAATATTTATTTTACTTATCAGGTGTTTGTTTCAGCAACTTTTTCGTAAAAATCGACTGACCAGAAAGTGTACTTTAAATGACAGATTTTAATTTTTTCCTCGAAAAAATCTGTAATCAGATTCATTTAACAATATTTTTTTTCCTCAGTTTGATAAACCATAAACAAAGCTGTCATAATTTATATTAATTCTGTTGAGTTTGTATTTATAATTAAAACAATATAATTCTTGCTATTTATTAATGTAAATAAAAATAAAAAAATTTCTACTAACACAAAAAGGTAATGTGCTTGATTTTTTTTTTTTATATATATAACCGACCGATATTACATGAGGCATTACGAATTAAAAAAAGATATTCTTGCTATTAGTGCAAAAGTTCGTATATAACAATAATCTAAGGTAAATTCTATTTGTGTGTGCATTTTGTTGTGTACAACTGCAACAAATAGTCTGCTAATATGGAAAATAATATAAAGAAATAAAATATGCAATTATACTAATAAATTATATAAAAATAATCAGTTTTTGTGTTCTTTTTAGTGTTTAATGTTTGCGCACTTTGCAGGACCAAGACAAAAAACGTCTAACTGTTGCAAGAACAAAACCAAGACTGGTAAAAAAATCGATTCTTTGTCTAAAAATGAGTAAAAATAGTTAATGATACTTGGCAATTTTAGTTACAATGTGTAAAAAATTGGTATAACCAATATACTTTTCCATTTAACTCATCTAATTTTTCATTCGGGCTTAGTTAGGTTTCTCCTACCTAAAAAAAATGCAGTAATATCTCAATAGTAATAAGCTAATAGGTAAATGCAAGACTGTCGCGAAACGTTTGCGCAAGACCAAGACCAAGAACAAAACTAAGTGCGCAAGACCAAGACTCTTCTTGGTTTCGCATTTGGGCAACACTAGCTCTTTTTTCTAGCTCTTAACCCAATTTTTACGTACGACCTTTTGCACTAATAGAAGCGATGTGTGCATTCTTCTTAATTTTTAAATTAGGTCAAAATAATTTTCATAATATTCATGTTTGGATTAGTGAAACTTTGAATATAGTTTAAATGGCAACTTTAATCCAAATGCAAAAACACTTCAATTAGCCGACTCGAGCCAACTTTACCCGAATGAGCGTGACGGTTTCGTTCACTAACCACAAATAAAGTATCCATCGATCCCTCCATAAATATTCGCATTGAATTTTTTTTTTTATTTATTATTTATTTTAAATGATATTTACAACTGTATACAAAAATACATCTGGTAAATTCGCACATTGGTATAAAGACATGGAACACATGTTGAGAAACTACCCATTGGTAGCACTCTAATAATATGTCTATATTAGAAGATCACGTGGCCATCTTCTTCTCAGACGCCTCGGAGGGTTATCAGGAATCGAATAGGAAGCAAGGTTAGAGACAAGAGGGTTGGAATGGTTATGAAGTTTATTATGGAAGGACAGATATCTGGATTGGGCCAAATCTGATACATAAGGAACATTAAGGTCATTATGGATAATTTTATTTGTAACAAAGTAAGGAGCATTGAGGATTTTACGAAGGATTTTGGATTGCAAGGACTGTATGCGAGAGGAATTTGAAGGCTTGGTGGAGCCCCATAGCTCAACCCCCTAAGTCCAAATAGGCCTTATTATAGTCATGTAAATCAGTCTTTTATAATTGATTGGAAGGTTAGAGCGTTTGTCTAGTAAGTGTTGAAGTAGTCGGAAACGTCGAGCTGTTTCTTGTCGTTTCAGTCTGGTATGAGGATTCCAAGCTAGACATTTGTCCAGATGGAGTCCTAGGTAACGGATTTGTTCAACAGGAATAAGTGAGGTGTTGTTAAAGGATACTGAAGGACAGGGAGTCATTGGTTTACGTCATTGGATTTTAAGCTTGTTTTTGAGATTCTATTTAAAAATAAATAAATAAAAACATAATTCTAAGAAGGCGATCCCATTTACCGATTTCACGAAAACCTTTGAATGTTGCATGATTCTATTCTATGTGGCCAGTAGTAGATGCTTTGACTTCACACGCTAGTGAAATTATATCGCATTTCGCTATGGCATGCCGGTAACCTGTATGGGTAACGATCTCACGCAACCAGTGTCATTTCAAGATATGCCACGCCGCATGCGACATCCCCAAGGTTGAACTGCTAAAAAAAAAAAAAAAAGAATTTCCGAAATTCTGAATTTTTACCCAAATAACTATATTAATAGGGATTAGTATGAAATTTATTATGAAGTAAATAATGCCAAGAATAACAGTAATATTTGGCAAAATGAAAAAGTAGTTAAAAGGAAATGCAAGGTGTGTGCTTTAGACCACACGATGGAAGTTTATTTATTCGTTTGAGTTTTTCGACCACTGAGGTCAATTGAAGTTTTTTTTTAAATTTTATTATAAATGTCGATAGTTTTCAAGAATATAAGTCGTGAAGTCGTGTCTGCTGAAGGTCCCATTATTTGTTCTGGTTCTGTGCAGAATCTGTAGGAGTCGTGAGCCATACACTCCGTTAGTATGTGAAGCACTGCTACAAGACAACCCAGGAACATGTTGGTGGTTCTTCCTTCTTCATCAGATATCCATGGCTAAGTCGACAATGGCCAATCCTGAGGCGGATAAGAACTACCTCTTCTCTCCATGACAGCTGTAGACTTTTTCTTGGATGTTTGACACCTTGTTCGATTTCTCTTAATTTATTTCTCTCTCATGCCAAACCATTGTTTTTGCCACTCCAGCCATCCTTTCTCATTGGTCAAAGATATTAGATCTTATTGAAAATTCTTGACCATTTTCTGTAGACAGAAGTAAAAACGTCAAGACAAGATTAGTAATATGGAATATAAATTGTAAATAATAGCTCATTATAAAGAGAAGGAAATACTAAACATTTCCCTCGCTTACATTATGCAGGTCCGATTCTAGTTTCTTAAATATTTTAATCCATATCTTCCATAAAACTCGTATTTTGGTTTTCGACACTCTAACAAGACGTCGCGTTAAGATAAAATTTTTAATAATAGCTCATTACAAAGAGGATGAAATGATGTTCATTTCCCTCGCTGACAATATGCAGATCAGATTTTTAATTTTTGAGATATTTTAATTAATATGCAAAACACTTCAATTAGTCGGCTCCAGCCCACTTTACCCGAGCGTTACACATCGTAGATCTGATGGTTCATTCATCACATCAGTTTTCACTTTAAAAAATATAATAATAAAAGGACAATAACTAAAAAACTTAACAAAGAAAGTTCGATAACTGAATAAATGATTGTTTAAAAACTGTTAAAACTGACAATCAAAATAGTGCAGATAAAATCAAAAAGGAAAGAAAAAACAAGATACAAATTAAACGTTTACAAATTATTTTAAGTTAAAATATATAAAACTGATAACTGACAAAATCAAACATGCGTTCATAAAATATACAATATTGTTTATACAATAATGAAACAAATAACAAATATCTACCGAACATGAAGGGTAAAATTAAAAGTAAAAATAAACAAAACGTAATATATAAAATCAATTTACATAATAGAATTAATTAGCATAAAATGAATACGAAAAAAAACCCTAAAAAATATCAATAATTCAGCTTTAGCAAGGGGCAGTATTATGAACAATCATTTATTTGATTATGATAAAATAAAAATTTTAAAGAAGGATATGGTCATAAATAGACTAAATAGTGGCAAAACTATTTTATAAAAAGCCAACTTTTCGACCCGACTTTGCAGATCTTCTTCATGGCTAGAACGGACAAGATACAAAAAGATATAGAGAATTGTGTAAGTTACATAATATTTAGACAAAAAATAATAAATAATGTGGATAAACTTATTAAAATTATTACCGAATTAGAAGTCAGTTCTAATTTAAACTAGTAGCTGAACACACCTCCCTGAAGAAGACCTGCAAAGTCGGGTCGAAACGTTGTCTTTTAATAAAATAGTTTTGCCACAATTTAGTCTATTTATGACCACCCTCACTGACCATCTCTTTCCTTAATAATACAACGGTCAACTATTAGGTATTCAATAAAAATTTTAGATAATCCAGAAAATAGACAAATAAAAAAAATCTAAAATCAATTTATATATGACATAAAATATTAAAAATGTTTCAAAGATGGGTAAATGGTCAATTATGAAGATGAAACAAAATTTTCAGGACTTTCAGTCGAGATATTTGTATTGGTATAGCCGACGTTTCGACCAAAATGTGAGGGTCATCTTCAGGGTTATCGTTTGGAAGTCGAAACAAAAACAGTTATTTTTAACAAGAACAGATCCTGAAAAAAAAATTCCTCCATAAACATCAGGTAAATTTTTGCTGGCATAAAAGGTATTGGACAACACTATGATGATATAATAAATAAGTTTGTTTTTTTGTTTTTTTTAGGACTTGTTTATTGAGAAATATTACAATCTGTATGAAAGGACATTAATAATAATGTTCAGAGATCACATATAAATAAATTATAATTTTAAATATTCTAAAATTAATAACTATTTTAGCTAAATTATTATTTTTATGATAACTGGAAATCATTTTATATAATACAGAGTTATATAAACCCCTGTGAGTATGATAATGACTTGAAAGCTGACATCTTAAAGTGGACATTAGGCAGTTAAAAAAAGACGATAATGTTTCCTTAACATTTGATTGGATTTTAAATTATTTTAGAAAATCCTGAGGTAATTATTGAATTAATAATATACAATATGTATTGACCAGTTCTTTTATTCTTTTTTTAAATTTTTTTGATGTTTTTTAAATACAACACAAGGTAAGGAACTTTTAAAAAAATAAAAAAACAATGAAAAAATTTATAGGATTACATAATCATGTCAAGTATAAGTTTATTAATAGTGATTGTTTATAAAAATATTTATTGTTAATGTGCAGATATAAATATTAGAATATCCCCAAAGGAAATCCTTAATCTGATATTGCTGTATAGCATATGTTAATAATATCTGCATATAACTACTCCAAGAATCAATCACATGTCTGCCATCTATTTTATAAAATAAAGGGTTTGACTCCCTAACTCCCTCAAATATATTCCTGAGTAATTCTAGACTAATTTTTTGAAGTTCAAAAAAATAAATTATGTTTTTTTAAGGCAAATCCTAGAGTTGAATAATTAAGTGGCTTTCAGACTGCTTGATGATGGGAATTTAATTATAACTAATTACTGTGACGCGTGTTTCGAATTCAGCTTAATCTAGGACTTTGTATAATGTAACTATATAATATGGTTGGTA
Source organism: Nezara viridula (assembly GCA_928085145.1). Lineage (NCBI taxonomy): Eukaryota > Metazoa > Arthropoda > Insecta > Hemiptera > Pentatomidae > Nezara > Nezara viridula. The sequence goes on from OV725083.1 coordinate 24,100,128, forward strand.
TTCATGATCCAACTTTTTACACTCCTAGAATTATTTTAAAACAGTATTTAAAGGAAAACACTTGAAAATAAAATGCATTGTTTGTAACTTTATATTATTTTTAAAATATAAAAGTTAAAAAATATATATGTATATTTTTTTTATTAGAGTGCTACCATTGGGTAGTTACTCAGCAAGTGTATTCATATCATTATATCTATTATGTCCAAATTTGCTAGATGTATTTATGTAATACAGTTGTAAATGTCATTAAGAAATAAAAAAATATATATATATTCTTTCTAAAATAATAAAATACAAAACATGTATTACATTTTGTGGTGTATGTTGAAGTTGAGATATATGAGTAGGACGTTCAATCCTACGTTCGTGACGTGAGCATTATCATATGATGATAAGTGACATGAAATACATGTATAATGTCAATAATTAGCAAGTAATGACTGTTTTTTCGAACAAGAATTGGAATAGGAGGGTTTCGAATATAGATACGGAGGAGGCTTATCATATTTTGATAGAGAGGAAATTTCATAAATTGGCAGATCAGACAACAAAGGAGTTCTGGAATGAGGCAGATCTGTAAGAAGGGGTATAAAGGCCAGAATGTCAAGATCTGTATCCATCTGTAAGGTAATGGACTGAGAACTTCAATTGGAGAAGTTTGTAGGCATAAGATAAACGGTGATTCTTGATGTTTTAATAAAAGACTGTGCAGAGAAAATATTGTCTTCTTAAGGTGGGGAAGAGCTACCCTAACTCAGTGTAGTGGTGGGAGAAATCGAGAATGGCTCGGGATCCGAAATACAAATCTTACGAAGCTATTCTATAGTCTTTTCAATAAAGCCTCATAAGGGGGTTAGCTGGCATGCTGGTTGTGGTTTGAGCATGTTATAATTCGTCATGATTTAATCTTATTTTCCAAATTTAGTAAGTGATTTGAATAGTGCCAAAACCAGAGAGTTCAAGTAAATTTCAATAAATCCCATCAAATTACCTTTATCCTTCGTAATAAACCTATGACTTCCTGTTCTACAGTATCATTTAACAATACTCCACTTGTTTATGATACAGTATTGCTGATATAAAACTTTTTGAAATAGTCTAATTTTGTCAAACAATAATTTTTGTTAAAAATAGAGGAAATAGTGAAGCTTATTTGATGCGGGCAACAGATTTTCCTACTTTCACTTAGTTATCTTGTTTTTCTGTCACCCCTTTCTGAAACCAGGATATGAACCCGTAATCTTATACATTGGAAATCGAATAACTTTAGCTTCTTTAATAGTTGTGCGAAATGAACGATTTTTATATAGTTTTGTAGAGAATTTCATTATCTTAAAAAAACAGGTGTTTTTCGGATTTAATTTACTTGAGAATTTAGTCGATGTACAAAATTTGAAAGGACAATTATTATAACATTATAGGAAAGTTTCATCAAAATCAAGGTTTTTCGGTCTCAGTGGGCTCTGAAACGTATAGATCCGCCGAAAACCGCATATCGGGAATTTGACTCGATCGCAATACTTTAATTACCTAGTATAGGTAGGAAAGTAAGAAGTTAAAAAAATGTGTAGAAAATAGAATAAGCTGTATCAACGGTAATACTGGTTCGATTCCGATGATTTTTTTTTTTTTGGTTTTGTTTTGTTGGTAAGTTAATTATCTTTTAAAAGTTTTATTATAAATTTTACCGTATAATATATATTTAGGGAGGTAGGCCCCATAACATTTTTCTATTCTTTATAACTTTTTCCCTGTATTTTTTCGGGAATTTAGTCGATGTATGAAAATTGAAAGGACAATTATTAGAACATTATAGGAAAGTTTCAATCAAAATCAAAGTTTTTCGGACTCAGGGGGCTCTGAAACGTATAGATCCGCCGAAAACGTCATATCAGAAATTTGCGGAAATACTTTCCTTATCGAGTATAGGTAGGAAAGTAATAAATTAAGTAATTTTATAAATTCAGTGAGACTCCTCTGGGGTTAACATAAATAATCTCTCATATATAATATGCCAATCTTTCAATTCAAAAAGAAATCTGTTGATTTTCAATCATGAATGGCATGTACAGGTAAAATATTAAAGCGAAAAAAAAATTACTTTTATGATTAAAACACACTGCATCAATTTAAATACTTTTTTCTCAGGTTTGTTCTTCAGATCCTTATTTCATTACCACTACAATTAACGTAAACGTAAACCCCCATTATGACCTCGTTATCCGTCGGAAGTGATAAAGCTCTGTTCGGCAGCAGTCAAAGGATATAGACAACTCATAAATATAGAAGACATAAATAGTGAAAGGAAAGGAACCTCAGCTGGAGATCTGGAAGAGACAGCTTGGAAAAGATCCAGCAGGTATCTATCTATATCACATCTGCTGGACTGTCAAGTCGCCCGTTCGTGTCTCTGTCCTGTTTTTAATAATATAATTATTATTTTAATTCAAATTCATATAACATTAGCATAGACCATCGGAGGGGAACCTGCGGATTCCGAGAAAGTAGAAAGTACCGAGATCGGTGACCGTCCACCGCGGAAAAGCTATGCTGCAAAAGATTGAGGCAGAAAACCCGAACAATGTTTAATACTGATAACTAGGGACCGAATGTGATCTATCCGTACATATATTATTACAGTAAGGCTCGAAACCGGTTTCGTACCAAATATAAGCTCCTGTCATGCTCACATACCATGAATGGGGTACCGTTGGATTCAGAATTTCACGGGAGTTTAGCGAATCGTATTCTTCACTTTTGTTTTACTTTCTAAAATAAATAAATTCGATACAAACATTTTGCTAGGCTTCAATACAGGAACGGTGGGAGGTCAGTAGATCGAAACGGGACCTTGAAGATTTTGATGGGTACAGCAAGACCCGGATAGTTCCTTCGGAAATATTGGATCCTGCGTTTTTAAGCCCAAAAACGTACTATTTTCGAGATTACGCAAGACATAGAGTTCGCATCCACACAACCTTACGTTAATTGTAGTACTGTCATTGAATACATGTCTCATTTAGTCGACTTGAGTCCTCTATGATCGAGAGAGGAGATTATATTATTTATCGATGGTGTTTTTGATCGGCAAGCCATATCATCGTTAATTCTACTCCAAATCTCAAGATTGAGTCACCAATTTCGAAGGCTTCCTTCTCCTTCAGGCGGGCAAAATAGTCCAATCAACCCGAAAATTCAGGCAAACAAGTTATGAAAGAAAACACACTTTATTTGCGAATAACTAAAAAACACACTTTTCCCTTGGTTATGCCCATGATTATATAAAAGATTACTAAATTCCCTACAAAAAGAAAAAAAAAATCATTTAAATCGGACAATTTTTAGGAAAGATACAGGTTATTGAAGTTTGTAAACATGTTGGTTCCAAACATTAATGAAGATTAAAAATAATTTTTGATTCCTTTGTCCTTTTTTATTTATCGCTAAAGTAACAATTGATTTTTTTATCTTTTGATACGTTGCATAATTTTTTTCTTAATAATTAGGCATTTGAAAACAATATGCTGAGCGAATTTTTCGCACGGGCCTGGTAGTAGTATATAAAAAAAAAACACTTAAAGCAGAGCTAAAGCTACAAATATAAAGCAAGCACAAGAAATGCTAAAAGAGAATTCAACATTATTTTCCTTGTATATTTATTTACTAGTTGTAATGCAATACCCAGGAGGAATACGAAAAATAGGAAATCTTTTATAAAAAATACCTCATTGTGATTTAGGGTAAAGTCACCAGTAATAGACATCAAACCAGTATTAGACACATGAAACTTTAACTAAAAAAAAAATAAAGGACTTTAACCATCAGAATGATTTAAATTTGGTGTCATTTTAAACTTTAGCTTATACTGCGCAGCCACTAGAATGCGGTAGCAAACCAAGTGAGCGGTGGAAAGGTTATAGCAGCTGATATAATTGCAGTGTCATCCAAATCAGCTAAGGAGGAGAGTTTGATTTTCGTCAATCATTCTTTTATTGTTCTAAGATTTTTCACAATTTTTCTCTCTAAATGATAATGTAGACAATAAACTCAATAGGTAACGTGTTTTTGTGTGTTAGTTTTGTTTGATTGAGCACAAAAATGTCTACTATTGGGATACTGATAATACCTTTTGTTCCAGTACTATATAGAAGTGTCTTCTACTAGAAAACTCATTTTTTCGCAGCAATGAATGAATATCACTCATATTTCTATTCTAAGCATGAGAGTGTCCGAATTTTTCCCAGGAAATGTCTTAAAAAAATAATTATTTGGTTTTTTGCATTTTTTAAGTTGCATATTTGATTATAAATAAATTAAATATATTATTTAAGTGGTTTCAACACCTACACCCCCAAATTTTCAAAATAACGATGTGATATAGGACAATGGGCCCAATATTCTTGTAGGACACCTTTTTTTATTTATTTTGTTATAAAATTATATTAGGATCCAAGTAGAAATCAAATGTGTATTTACGAGTTTTCAGTAATTAAATAGACAAAGTTTGTATCCCTCCAGATTTAAAACGCCCAAATTACAAGAATTTTCGTAAATAAAATAGTTGTAGGTTACGATGAGATGAAATTATTTACGAAGTTTCAGGCGGATGTTAATAATTCGATAAAATGGGGGTTTGTACCACGGACTAATAGATGCAATACACCAAAAACAATAAGTTTTTTTTTCTAATATAATTTTAAAATTGTACATTCTTAAAGATAAATTAAAAATAACACCATAGCTCGAGGGCGTAATAAACTAGTTGTTGATCGCTTAAGACCACTCGTAACCTAACCCAACCCCTGCACTTAAATTGGAAATCGCTATAACGTTTTCCAGGATGTTGAATGTTCCTCAAATATTTCAGAGATAGAAATATAAGCCCTACTGTTTTTTTTTTCTTTTAAAAGAAAATGAAAATAAATAAATAAAAACCTTTTAATGTTTAGAATGCCTATACACGAAATGATGAGGTTAAAAGTAGCACGGCACAGGAGCAATATTATCCCGGGAACTATTTGCACTGGACGAGAAAAGCTTTGAAAGCAAACAGTTTGAATAGTGTTTGAGTAAATAGTTCCGCCCTAGTAGAAACGGCCTAGGGATCATTAGTTATGGCTCCATATTTATTTTCATTGACGTCTGCTAAGTAATTTTATTTACAAATCACCCTGAAATTGGTCGATAGACCTAAATCTATCTGAATTCTAAACAAAGTATACATATATCACTAAATAAATCTGTTTAAAACTAAGAAAAAAAAAACCAACTTGACAGAAAACGCCATCACTTCAATAGCTTTTTATTTTATTTTTTATTATTATTTATGAAATTTACAACTGTACAATTAATATACATTCAGCAAATATGATACAAATTACATGACAAGGCTTGTAGAGAATCTACCCTCTGGTAGCACTCTAATAAAGTTTCTAAATTAGGAGACCACGAGGCCATCATCCTTTCAGACGCCAAGGAGGGTTATCAGGGATCGAGGAGGAAGCAAGGTTAGAAATGAGAGGATTAGGATGGTTCTGAAGGTTACTATGGAAGGATAGGTATCTGGATTGGGCCAAATCGGAAACATATGGAACATTCAGGTCAATATGGATTATTTTATTAGTTACGAAGTTAGGAGCAGTGTAAGCATGAATTTTAAAAATTGGATACGAGAAGAATTCGATCGTTTAGTGAAGCTCCTGAAACTTTGGAAATAGTTTCATCTCATCGTAACCTACAACTATTTTATTTACGAAAACTCTTGGAATTGGGTCGTTTTCAATCTGGAGGGGGGTAGCAAACTTTGTCTATTTAAATAGGTACTATAAACTCATAAACACTCATTTACTTTCTACTTGGACCGTAAGATAATTTTATTACAAAATGGATAAAAAATGTGGCTTACAAAAATATTGGGCCGTTTGTCCAATATAACCTCGTTATTTTGACAATTTGGGATGTAGGCCACGGCAAACAGCTCAATATTTTAAAAGACCACCTTTTTGCTCGATTTTGTGATCAAATTATCATACGATCCAAGTAGTTACGAGTTTTTAGTGCCTGATTAAATAGACAAAGTTTGTCCCTCTTCATATTGAAAACGGCCCTACTGATTTTTCGTAAATAAAATAGTTGTAGGTTCGATGAGATGAAACTTTTTACAAAGTTTCAGGCGGATGTTAATAATTCGATAAAAAGGGATCTGTACCTCGGACTAATATTTTTAGCTCATTCTCTTTGGCGTATAAATATAAATTGTTTTCTTTAAAAACTGATCTAAAAACAGACAACATGCCTTCAGTCGTCTGTTTAGAAAACTAAACAGTCTTCTATTAAGTCGATTCCAAATGGAAATAAAAGTATGTCCCTGCACCTCATTTAAAATGACTAAACTATTTTTCATTTTCATAACGAACCATTTTTGTACATTTTGCAAATTGAAAATAATAGAGATTTTTATTTATTTATTTTTTTAAACTTTTATTATGATATTTACAAGTGTATTAGTATGAATACATCAAGTAAATGTGTACAGAGGAATATTATCACATGAAACACGCTTGTTGTGAAACTACCCATTGGTAGCACTCTAATAATTTGTCTACATGAGAAGATCACGAGGCCATCTTCTTTTCAGACGCCTCAGAGGATTATCAGGAATCGAAGAGGAAGCAAGGTTAGAAACAAGAGGATTCGGATGGTTATGAAGTTTATTATGGAAGGATAGGTATCTGGATTTCCAAATCGGAAACATATGGAACATTTTTATTTATAATAAACTCCCCTTAAAACCCCCAAAACACGATTATGTAATTTATTTAGAAATATCAGTTTAGAGATATATACTCCTTTCACGTTTCGGCATTCCAAAGGCTCTTTTGCGACATAGAATGCTGAAATTTGGTATATAGAATTTTTTACTAGTCAGAAAAATACCATTAATATTTCGATAAATTATAACTAAATTTCTGCATATACGAATATTAACTCCTTGTTTCAAAGAGCCACGTGATAGATGTGTCTGATCAAGTACAGAATTTGCCCAAAAGACCCATTTCCCCCTGAATCATTAGTATTGTTGTAGTACATTCTTACATACAGGTCTATACATGTTCCTCCAGTTCCAACCTGCTAAATATTTTAACAGTAGTATTATATTATTAATCGGGCAGTAATGAATTAAATGTTTTGAGCCTAAAACATCAAATGATGAAGGGAGCTTTTTTTACTCAAAGGAGGGTAGTAAGTGAAAGTTTTGTGATGAGCGCACCGTACCAGATATTTTTTTTTTTAGAACAGTTCATCCAAGAAGCAACTAGTTTCCAAGAGTTTAAGCTCAGTGGAATCGTATTTTCTATATCGGGCGCTATGCGGAGACACGAAACAATAATTCTGTAAATTAAGGAAAATCGCTCTCGGAAGTGGGGAAGTGTGCCAACGCGATAAGTGGAGCTTTATCGAAACGGCGTTCGATAGCTGGCACCTAGCAACTAGAGCTTAACAATCGATATACCGTTTTTACACGGCCCTCGCTATATCCGTCTTTGCCAAATATCATTCGGGAACCTTTAGCACCCTCTTCCCATTACGATCTCTAAAATCGATAGATCACGCGGCAAGGCGTACGTTGTAGCCATCGATGAACCGAACTCAAAATTCAGTTACTTGGAATGTGATTTTCAATTTGATGATATTTAGGGTCGACTTAATATCATTGTCAATCCCAGTCAAGAAGAAATATATTTTAAAACTATTGAAAACAATCTGGTGTTTTTACTCAAACGACTATCCTACGGATTTTAGACAAATTAAAAAAAAATTAAATATATTCATTTAAAAAAAAAAATATTAAATCTGTTATTTTATGAACTGATTCCATGTAACAGGAATAAACATTAGCTCTTTATATTTAGTGCTTATTTTTAATATTTTATTATAAAACAATATTTTACTTTTTACATAAATTAGGCCATTATTCACCAACATTTTATTTATTAGCTATTAATTACGACGTTTCGACCATACTAAGGGCAATTTTCAAGTCTGGAAAATTGTAATATCATTATTTTTTAAACATTTAACATTTACAAAAAGAATTTTTTTATTACACATAATTAACTTATCTAACGATCTATGTCATAATATTTTCAATACACATAGATTTATACAAATATATACAATATATACACTTTTTGTTATAAAAACTTTTCATGTACGCAACTCTTAAATAGCAGGACAATTTGATTTTTCACTGAACAAATTAATGCGACATTAATAATGAATGTATAATGGAGGACTCATTAAGGTAATATTAAATTGTTTTCAATGAGTAAATTTACGTACATGAAAGGATTTTATAAGAAAAAGTGTATACTTTGATTGTATAGATTTGTATAAAACTATGTGTATTGAAAATATTATGACATAGATCGTTAGATAAGTTAATTATCTCATCATATGAGATAAAAAAATTCTTTTTGTAAATGTTAAATGTTTAACTAATAATGATAATAAAATTTTCCAGACTTGAAAATGGCCCTTAGTATGGTCGAAACGTCGTAATTAATAGATAATAAATAAAATGTTGGCGAATAATGGCCTGATTTATGTAAAAAATAAAACCTCAAGACACCAATTTTAGGAATAATGAACAGAACAAAAAAATGATTCTTTTATTTTTATTTTCATTTTCAATATTTTTACATTGTCAAACATGACTTCACGATTACGATTATTATCTACTATTATGTCAGGCTTATGGCTGTATGTTTCTATTATATTTTATTGAATTTTTATGTAGTTTTATTATTTGTTATAAACTTTACAGTGACTCTCCTATGTATTTTTTTTTTTTATTATTATTAGTATCCATTGTTTGAATTTTATCCTTCATTTTAGTATAGTGGTTTCAAATTACATTATATTTATCATTTCTTAATCTATTGAAGCATTCTACAATTAGTGAATGGTTCTGGAAACAAAAGTGCTTAAGGTTGTCTGTAACTTATTTTGGCTTGTTATATTTTTATTTTATGTATTATTATCTTATCTTATTATTAGCAAGTTGGACATACCCAATTTTATCACTGGAGCCATATCAAATAAGTATGTTATTATTTTAACAAATGTTTATAAAATAATGAATATTTAATAGTTGACCGTTGCATTATAAAGGAAGGAGATGGTCCGGGGTGGCAGCCATAAATATGCTAAATAGTGGCAAAACTATTTTATTATAATTATTAATTCTATTTTATATGTATATATTTATAACTTAATATGTCATAGATATAGTATTTTTTCCTTTGTATCCATCTATATCTTCAAATTTTAGATACTGTATTGGTTTTTCCCCATTACCCAACCAAGTCAGCAAATTCCCCAATACCTGCCCTTATCCGGTTTTTCCAATTCTAAATGAAACTCCTAGCTTAACACACCTCTAAGTCTCTAATTTTATTTACTTATTTATTTAATTTTTTGCTTTTCTTATTTCTTTTCTTTCTCCACATTCCTTTATGTCTATTATTTCATATTATATTCTTTTTCCTTCTTTTTCAATCTCTCCTGTAGATCTGTAGAAGTATATTCACATTTGCATATATTATATATTACATTACAACAATTGTTACCATCTATTTGCTTCAGTTTCGGATCTTGTTACTTAGCAGACCCTGTTTATATTTTAATGTACTTATTGTTTATAATTTTAATAAGCTTATTCACATTGTTTATAATTTTTTGTCTAAGTATTATGTAACTTCCACAATTCTCTACCTTTTTGTATCTTGTCCGTTCTAGTCCTAAGAAGTTGGTTTTCAATAAAATAGTTTTGCCACTATTTAGCCTAATTATGGCTGCCACCCTGGACCATCTCCTTCGTTTATAAAATAAATTATATTGAGTCAAATAATTTTTTTTTAATTCTATATGTTTTAAAGTTAAAAATAGTTAATGATAGATCCTGTCATATATCAACTTTATCATTTGATATGCAAAAGACGGGGAAAAAGATTTCCCGAAACGTTCATTAATAAACAATCATCAAAAACTAAATGTAATTACTTATTAGATTGACCTATACGCAAAATTAAATAATGAAAAGATAATTGTCGTATAAAAAACAAGGTAAATATTTAGATGAGGACCGCATGGATTACGCGTGGTTCACAATCGGTCACACATTTCGGTCACACTTGTTCATGGAGCGCAGAATACATCCAAGTTTTTCCGAAAGACGTTTCATTAAGAAGTGTGACCGAAGTGATTGTGAGAACAATGCGTAGCCCAACAAAATACTTAACTAAATATTTATAAAATAGTTCTCATTCTCAATGGTTTAAAAAACTTATGTATACTATTTTTGCTATTTAGTAACTATTTTTTTTTTTTTTTTTAACATACTATGATTTGGCGTACTAAGGGTAGAAAAGTAGAAGTTATCGCTTACTTTTAATTCAGCTAGAATGTTCGATTGAATATGCATGCATATTCTTTTGTTTGCTATCAACTGCTTGTACAGCAATGCGGAGCAAGCCAAAGTGGCATGCGATCGTTATATATCGCCCTTCTGCCCCACAAATCAGTAGAAAAAGAAACGGAGAAAAAAAAACATTTCAACGTTATTCTACTTAACCGTGATTTCTCAAATCATAAATATTATATAATAGAATATAATTATTTTAACTAAAGGAATCTGAATGAATGATTTGATCTACAAAACTAAAAATTCAACCAAGCCGATTGTCCGAAATGTCGTTAAATAACTTCTAACGGGCAGATTAAACGCTAACACGTGATAACTTTAAACACATTAATTTTAAATACATAACTTCAATAACTGTTGCGAAGTACATCGGTGTAAAGCTGGGACTTCACTGAGGACGAAGTACAACGTTCTAACTGGCACAGACAGGCGAAGTCTACAAATAATATAATCATGTATCATATAATTTATAATTATACAAAATATAATGAGTTCGTACATCAAGAATCGATTAATTAAACAGGCAGTATTATTTATAATAAAATCATTCCATTACCTACAAACTCCGTAAATTCCTACCATCTACATACTTCCTCATTATACGTTCAGAGCTTACTAATCGATACTTCAAAGTAAATCATAATAATGCATGTCCATAACTTTTTGTCCAGGTTTTCCTCAAGGGAGCATCCTCGGTCCTATTCTTTATACAGTTTATACAGATGAAACCCCAACCCATCCCAACACGGTCATCACCACCTATGCAGGTGACACTTGTATCCTATCTATTAATAATGACCCTTTAATTTCATTTCAAATCCTCCAATCACATATTACAAATCTCGAAACATGGTGTCATAACTGGATATTAAAAATAAATTCCAATAAATCCCATCAAATTACCTTTACCCTTCGTCGTAAACCTGCAATTTCTTGTCCTACAATATTCTTCAACGATATTCCACTTGTTCCTGTTGAACAAATCCGCTACTTAGGACTCCACTTGGATAAACGTCTCACTTGGAATCCGCATACTAGACTGAAACGACAAGAAACTGCTCGACGTTTCCGACTGCCCCAACATTTCCTAGACAAACGCTCTAAACTTTCAAGTAATTACAAAAGATTCATCTACCTAACCATAACAAGACCTATATGGACTTACGGAGTTTTGCTGCTCTACCAAACCATTCCTCTCGTATCCAATCATTACAATCCCAAATCCTTCGTAAAATCCTTAATGCCTCATATTTTGTCAAAAATAAAACCATCCATAAAGACCTTCCATATACCGCTGATTTAGCCCAATATATTAACTGATTTATCCTTTCATGATAAACTTCAGTTCCATCGGAATCCACTTGTTTCAAGCCTTGCTTCTTCCTCGATTCTTGATAATCCCCCCTAGGAGTCTGAAAAGAAGATGACTTTGTGATCTTTTTATCTAGAATTAAATAGGGAATGCTACCACTGGGTAGTATCTCTTTAAGTGTCTTCATGTCATTATTTCTAAAAAGTGTATTTTTACTGGTTGTATTTTTTATACAGTTGTAAATTTCATTAAATAAATAATAATAAAAAAAATTCAGTACATTATATTAAATTTCAAAAAAGCTTTTGCGTTTGTTTCTCAAATAGTTATAAATCTCAACTAATGCATTTCTTTTATAAAAAATAAATTATAATCATTGCGAAGTGCATCGGTACAAAGCTGGGATTAAATTTAGGCCGAATCACACTTTCGAACCTGCACAGACTGGAGAAGTCTAAATTTCAAAGTAGTGCGTTTGTACGAAAGAAAAATAATTTCTTCATTTAAATTATAGTTTAAAATTATAGAGAATATACTAACTACGTTCATCCTGAATCGATTAATTTAACAGAGAATAATATTTATTTTAAAATTAGTTCAGTACCTTATTTTTAATTTTTTTTTCATATTTAGAAATATAATAATCTGTCACGTTTCACACCATATATACAGAAAATATAAAATTAATAAAAGTAAAATAAAAAAAAATAAATTCATTAGGATATGTGATAAACTTCTTTTGTAAGGAATAACTTTAATAATTGTTTTAATAATAATTATTAGTATTTCTAAGCTAGCACAGATATCTAAGTCTATAGTGTAACTGTATGAACCACAACACTGGATCGAACTTACAATAGACAGGTCTAAAGTTCAAAGTAATGGGTTTTAACGAAAATAAAATAATTTAATCATGTATCATATAATTTATAATCATACAAAATATAATGGGTACGTACATCAAGAACCGAGAATTAATTTAATAGGCAGTATTATTTATTTTAAAATCGTTTCAGTACCAACAAACTCCATAAATTCCTACCATCTACATACTTTCTCATTAAATGTTCAGAGCTTACTGATCGATACTTCAAAGTAAATCATGTTCATCCCTTTTTTTTCCCAGTTTGCTGGTGTTCCTCAAGAGACCATCCTATCCTTTATACAGTTTATAAAGTTCAAAGTAGTGGGTTTACGTAAAATTGAAAAAATTAATATTAAATAATTTATTGAATACAAATAAAAAATACTCAATAATTGAATTTTGAACTCAAGACTTGAAAACTGCCTAATCCTTTGTTTTCTTTATTATTATGAGCTCATTTAACTTTGAACGAACCTCTTGATGGTTGTTTCGGTGGAAGGAAAAATCTCGGGGCGGGGAAGAGATAAAATTCCATAAAAGTTTCAAAAATCCTCTCTCGCGCACACACACACAAAAATCTATTATCCACGGAGGCTTAACAATTCAGAACCAAGACTTTAATCTGAGCGAGATGGTAGCCAACATTGGTGGAGATTGGAGTGGTGGGTAAATTAGGCAATGTCTAATTCAAGAGATGTAATTGAAAGAAGGAGGGGAAGGTTGAAGCATGCAAAATGTAGGCTGGCGGGCCCCACAGAATTCTACAGGTCGACCATGTCTTCGTCTGTCTTATACTTCGCCCTACTTCCTCAATCGATACCGTCTCTACTCAGTGCTACTCTCAACTTCGGGGTAGTACAGTCACCTCAAAAATATTATAGGATTATATTATGCAATAATGATATTTTAAGATCAATTCCTTGGATCGTGACCATGTGTTTTGAATATAGATTGTTAATATCTGAAGAACAAAAAGGCCCCAAAAAAAATTGTATTAAAATAAAAATTTACAGTGTGTTCTTAATACCAGACGATATAAGTGAAGACATGAACAAGGCGGACTTGATAATATGAAATATAAATATATTTTGGTCTATGTTCAAAAAATAATAACGTTTACAATATATACAATTATAATTGTCTTTAAATTACCCTAGTAAACTTTGCTCCAACTGTTCATACAAAGTCAGTATCATACTCTAAAATGAAACAATAGGTCTATTTTATGATAACTAAAATATCGCATATTCTTATTATTTTATAATTGTGGGTTGGTGGTTGACTGTAGTGAATAATAAAGAGAAGGATAGTTGGAGCGATTAGTCAAAAATAAAATATAAATGGCAAAAATAAATAATAATATTTATTTTAACATTTGCCGACGTTTCGACCCTAAGTTCAGGCCTTCATCAGGGCTGACCCCTATTGATCGAAGAGATCGCTATTGATAGAATGATTATTGTTTTTAAGGTTGAAGCAATCTTCCTTATTATTTTAGTATGATTCGTCATATTTAGTACGACTATATTTGGTATGGAATTCGTACTCCATGTTCTCATACGGAATTCGTTTAGCATTTGACGCTATAGTTTTTTTTTTTTCTTTTTCGCCTCTCTAACAAGTCGTCGCGTTAAGATACAATTATGTATAATACCCCATCAAAGAGAGGATGAAATGCTGAACAATACCCTCGCTTATAATAATGGTCCGAAAAAAGTGAAAAGTTCTTTAAGCTCGTTTTATACTTTTTTGTGAAGAGCGAATTAGATTGAGCCGTCAAATTTTCGAAGTGTAAGGATCGGGTAAAGTCGACTAATTGAAGTGTTGTTGCATATTGAGAGGTGAAAAGGAAAAAATAAAGTATCAATAACCGAATGAGAACGAATTCCATACTAAATATGACGAATCATACTAAGATATTAAGAATATAAGATCATCAAATATTTTAGTTTACACAATTATACAATAAACCTATTGTTTCATTTTCGTTTGATATTGACTTAATATGATCAGTTGGAGTTTACCAGGTTAATTTAAACACAATTATATATGTATATACTGTAAATGTTATTATTTTTGAATATAGAACAAAAAATATTTATATTTCATATTATCGAACCCACCTTGTTCATGTTTTCACTTCTGTTGTCTGGTCTTAAGCACAAACCGTAGATTTTTTTTATGTGCTTTAATCCATATGTAAAAACATTTCAATTAGTCGACTCCAGCCGACTTTACCCGAGCGTTACATACCGAAAGTCTGACGGATCAATCAAATTCGCTCTGCACACAAAAGTGCAGAACGCTCCTAAAGAAGTTTTAATTTTAAAAACGAAAATAGAAATCGAGAAATCATACACATCCGAACAGAATGTACTTACATGTCTAATTAAACGATCGATCAGACCACTTTCACTATAACCTATATTCATTCTACTTTCAGTAGATTTTTGTACAAGTTTATGTTTATCAATGTTTATGTTAGACACACCGAAAATAAATAGAGTACAGAATTATAATATTTTATAATAATTTTTGAAGGTTTTTACATATAGTTGAAGTAATATTTTTAAACTGTTTTAAATCATTTTAAATTAATTTCTACATGAAATGGGATAGTAATTGAAATATGAGTGATGAGTGAAACCAAAATATTTAGCTTCTGGACTTTTTTTCCAGCTTACTATTGTACTCCAGTCCTATCAAGGATAAGCTATTGTTTTCAAATATTTCGCCCCTCATCTGATATCTGGTCTACCGCTTGGTCTGCCACCAACTGTTGGTACCAGCCAACTGTTGCATTCCTTGTTGTGAGCGTAAAGCCGTCCTGATGGATTACATCGAGCTAAATACCTCGTCCATCTTAACCTCCTTGCCTCCTTGACTCTTCCTTCGTATTGTCAGGTAAGGAATAAAGAGCTCCCTATCAATTATATTTTCTTTTGTATAAGTATTCTAAAAATTAATCGTATCCCATGTATTTTGCGATAAACCAGCTATCTCTTAATTCACAAATAACAGTTAGGAGTAACAGTTAGCAAATGCAGTGGACGAAATGATAATCTCGGCATGCTGTGTACATTTTTCTATATGAATTAAACATAATTAAAGTTATTTACAGTTCTTATGTTGATGTGAGATGAGCTGTTTTAGATCTGCGATAAATTCTCCTTCTAATCTGATGATTCTTAAAAATGTGACACGTTGGTTAGTTACTTATTTAAAGGGTCGTATTCAACTTCCACGTGTACATTTGTCCGTTTCGCAAAAATACATAGCTCTCAACAGGATTAACTTATCGACAATCTAATAATTCTCTTCGGTTCATCTTTGTTGGCTGTTTAAAGTGATTGTAAATAAGGTACATAAAAATATTTTTGTGGTCTAAATGTAATAGTAAAGAAAAGTAAATCGCATGAACGTTCAATTATTGGAAATATATTTTTAAACTCCCATTTTTCTTTGAAAAGCTTGTTTAGTATTAATAAAAAAGTTATATATCCTCTAGGACTCTCTATGTACATACAGTATGTATGTACAGGTTTTGCTTTTAGTCCAAAATAAAAAAAAAGATAAGTACATCCAGCAGTTCATAAGTAATGATAATCTCATGAACGTCACGACAGTTATCAATATTCTTTCATACTGAAAGTTAGTCAAGTGTTTATCTCTAGTCGGTGCTGGACTTTTATATAAATTTGGTTTAAATGGCTCAGTTTTTAAAAACGTCATAACACAATAAGTTATGTCTCATGAGTGTCACGATTTTTTTAAAATATTTATTTCTTTATTGAGTCATATCACAATAAATATTCTATCACACTAAAGATCATTGGTTACAGTGATAAAATAGTTCGTTCACGCTATAAGATATTTTCACAGAAGATAAATAATCAGGAAGCAGTCATTTTTTGAGATTTTTTATTGTTGTCGACGTTTCAACTCAAACATGTGGATCATCATCAGGGCATGTTTGCATTACTAAAGGGTACTCATCTTGAAGTACATCGTAGTACTTGAACACTTTCAGTACTGCAAACATACCCTGATGACGACCACATGTTCAGGTTGAAACGTCAGAAGAAAAAAAAAAGAAAAGAAAATAGTGCTTCCTGACTCGGAAGACCTTCTCCGGGGTACACTCAGCCACCATAAAGAGGGTACTCTTAATTACAATAATGAAATAATAATAATAATTAAATGGGAAAACCTAGTGGCTAAGAGTGATCTCGACCCGATCACCTCCTTACACAACCGTTGGCCTTGAAACTTGAGTACTTCCCAAGAAAGTATTGAATCCAAGACACTAAATGTTTTGAGTGTTTTGTTTTTTAAAAAAAAAACAATTATTTCTGGTGTTTTTTGGATTCCTATTTGTTGGCAGCTATAATCATATATTCATAATAAACCACCAAAGAGAGATTATATGATTTTTTTATTTAAAGGATCGTATTCAACTTCTACATGTACATTTGTCTGTTTCGCAAAAATACATAGCTCTCAACAGGATTAACTTATCGAAAATCTAATAATTCTATTCGGTTCATCTTTGTTGGCTGTTTAAAGTGATTATAAATAAGGTAAAAAATAATATTGTTTGTAGTCTAAATATAATAGTAATGAAAACTAAATCTCATGAACGTTAAATTATTGGAAATATATTTTTAAACTCTCATTTTTCTTTGAGCAAAAATACATAGCTCTCAACAGGATTAACTTATCGAAAATCTATTAATTCTATTCGGTTCATCTTTGTTGGATGTTTAAAGTGATTATAAATAAGGTAAAAAATAATATTGTTTGTAGTCTAAATATAATAGTAATGAAAACTAAATCTCATGAACGTTAAATTATTGGAAATATATTTTTAAACTCTCATTTTTCTTTGAAAAGTATGTTTGACATTAGGAAAAAAGTAAAATATTCTCTAAGACTCTCTATATACATACAGTCTATCACTTTGATTTTGTTTTACGAGTTATCATCAAAAATTTTAGTTTCCCTGTTGGATAGAAGCTAAAATTTTCAAGTTCATAGCTCATCTAATAAGTGGGCTGGAATTTGTACATCGAGGAAGAGATCGAGTCTAAAAATCGAAGTATAATTTATTTACTGAGTTATGAAATAAAAATGATTCATGGAGTAAAAAAAGTGAATTTTCTTCCATGTTCCTCGCGAATCGTTTCACTGAAACTCGATACGACAGGTCTAGTTTGGAATGATGGCTACTAAAAACAAGATAAAATCAGGAGGTTAGAACTCGGTATTAAAAGACGTTAGTCGCCGTTGGTCTTAAATATCGTTCGCGCCTGTGAGGCCAACATGTTAAGAGATATTCGCCCGCGTCTTTTTGGCCTCGTGCCATCAACTTCCAACCACTGCATTGCCCATGTTTTCCCAAGTCCTTTAAACTCTCACATATTTTATTAGAGTCCCACTTATCCAGCGTCTATTTAATATTTCACCAGGCAACTGCAGAAGAAAACAAATTTATTTAAATGGTAAAGAGATATACATCTATTTAAAAATATACATTTACGCCTTAAAAATTATATAAGCATCAATAACAACATGAAGATAAAATAATCTAAAGTTAAATACAGTCAGATATAATGGCAAATTATGTGTATATCCGAAAATTTTATACGGAGCTCAGACGTGGTCTACAATCGAAAAAAAACAACTACGGTAAGCTCAATAGAACAAAATTACAATTTTCTCGAAACATGCTAGAAATTAAAAGGAAAGACAAAATCAGGAACATAAGGATCCAGTCAGGTGGAGCTTTAAAGCCTATCGAAGGAAGCTGTTTTATTGAAATGGATTTAGGTTGTTCATGTAGCCAGATTGGATTCCAGAAGGTGGTCGAGAATCGGCACATAATGGATTCCAAGGATTAACAAGAGAAGAAGACGAAAACCTGTTACAAGATATAGAAACGAATTAGCGCAAAGAGTGGATGACTGTTGTGCAGTGACAAGAAATAGAGATAGTTGGAATAAAATAATAAATACCAATCAAGTTAGGTACTTTTTATTCATTTTCTTCTCAAATTTAATTATATTTTGATAAGTTTAAATAATTCTGAAGGAATAAATTCCTAATTTATACTTTTTTTTGTTAAAACTAAACTCTTACCTTAATTGGAGATGCTTTATCTTCTATTAATAATGAATTAATGAGTGAATAAAAATAATTATATTATTCTGGGACTAATATAATTAGTGTCCCTTTAGAACAAATTATAAATTCAGAATATATATTAATATTCCGGTGTGTCAATAAAATACAATTAAATATTTACAGGATGATAGATACTAAAATAAAAGTACAGATAATGAAAAGATATAAAATATAAAATAAATATAAATAAAAAATAAACAGAGAAAGTAAAATAAATAAATAAAATATTAATAAATCACAAAATAATCAGAGTATCAAAATACTTTAAAATTTGGATTTGGAATGGAATAGGTGCTTGAAGAGGAGAGATTTGAAAGAGGAAACTAACTTCGCGTGTCGAATATCAGAAGGGATAGAATTCGAGAGGGAAACGGCTTGAGTTAGAAAGGATTTGTCAAACGCAGCAGTTCGGTGAGGAGGAGAATAGAAGTCGGACGTACGGGATCTGGTGGAACGGGATTGATTGGAGGATTTTAATTGTAGGATCTGTAGAATATAGGCTGAGCTCTAACAGCCTGGTACAGGAAGGTAGCAAGGAAATACTGACGGCGGTAGGACGGATAAAGCCACTTCAACTCAGTGTAAAACTGGGTAATATGCGTATCTCTTGAGATCCCGAAGATAAAGCGTATTAAGCAACTCATTAGACTTTAAGTTTAGCTTCCAGTTCTCCCGAGAGTCCACCATACACCATACAGCCATAGTGGAAATAGGGGGAAACAAGAGATGAAACCATGAGTTGACGAGTTTTGAATGGAAGAAGATAACTTAGATGGCTATGCTGTTTCAGGGTGGAAATAGTACGGGATTGGGAGATGTGTGGTTTCTAGGAGAGGGTTTGATCGAGGATAACACCAAGTTTTTTAACGGTAGTATGGTAGGAGATAGGTGAGTTGTTCAGGAGAAAATGAATCTCAGAGGCAATGGTAGGGAGGAGGGTCCGATCAGGATGGCTTTTGTCTTCTCCGTATTTAGTGAGAGCTAAAAGAGCTTAAGGTAAATTTGGAATTCGTCGCCATATCGGTGGCATTAACAGTGCATGATAGAGGAAGGGAGGTTTTAATAATATGTAATAAAATATTTTACTATCAATAACATGGCTTCTTGACTTGTGCCCCGCTAGATTCGCATTAGGCACCGCTGTACGTCGGCATTGAAACCATCTGATTTTTGAAAGCTCCCAATTTTTTCAGTGAATTTTATTAAAGTCTTTGAATTTAAGGATCGTAATTGGGGTTCGTCAATTCCCCATAAAATTCTCTTCTCTCGGACACCTCAATCAACGAAATCCATCGCTCCTTAGCTGCAAAAGATTCCTACACTACTGCATCATAATTTACGTTAATGTGTACTGATAGGAACGGATTAAAATGAATCAAAATACAATTATGTATAATAAATGAATACGATGATAGGCGGTTATGTCAGAAGGAGGATATTCCGTTTGAATAAAGAATCTAAACAGGAACAAGACAAGAACACTCCCCTCCGAACTGGTTGCTATCTACCTGAAATGGATCTGACAAAAGATCTCATCCTAATATCGCTGAAATATAAATGAACTGTTCCACGGAAATGCCCGCCGTTCCTTTTGTTCCATCTCGGTTCAGTGAATTTTTATAGAATCCCAACAACCTTTTCTTACTATCTTCTCTAACATTCAATTACATCGTTTAAAAAATAAAATTTTCTCCTCTAAATATCATAAATTATTTCTGTTTTGTTATGAAATATATGTATTTACAAAATGTACTTAGATTCAATAAATAGATAGTTATTTATTTTTAACATTTTTTTTTCATCTTTTGTCCGGAATTCTTAAGGTTAAGATTCCTTGTGAAGTTGGCAAAATAACCTTAAGAATATTTGTCCAAGGGCACTTAATGTACTTGTATGAAATGAATGAATAAATGAAAAAATAATTTTATTCTGGGACTACTGTCCCCTAAGAATAATAACAGAGTTACAAATTTATGAGTCTTAGTCTGACATAATAATAAAAATACAAACTAATTTAATGTTAATTGTTATTTCAATTGTGCAATAGATTGAAATTAAACAGTGTACAGATGCAAGTAATTTTACAAGTTAAATGAAGTTTGAATGAGGAGTAGGTGGGGGAACAGGAGTTGTTTGAAGGAATTTGTGGACGAGGATTGACTCATGGAGGTAGCAAGAGAGTTTGATAAAGAACAGCACGAATGACGAAGGATTTGCTGAAGAAGGAAGTTTTATGGGGGAATATATAAGTCTGTAGGTTGAGACCTAGTATTGGGAGAGTGGATAGAGGAGCGTAGAGTAAGGGGTTCCAGGATGTAGGGAGGGTTTTTGGTTCTGAAGACTTGGAAAAAGAAAACACCAAGGAGGAGTTGTCGGGAAGTAGGATAAAGCCACTTCAACTCGGTGTACCAGAGTGAAACATGTGAACGCCTTGGGATCCCAAAGATGTATCTTATGAAACAATTCATGAGTCTATTTAGTCTCATTTCTAGTGTGGCAGATATCCCTCCATTCATCAAGCAGCCGTAGTCGAAGTGGGAGAATACAAGGGAGGTTACAAGGAGCTGTCTGGTTTTTAGAGGAATACAATCACGGAATCTTAGGAGTTGTTTAAGGGCAGTTATGGTATATGCAATGTCTTAAAGTAATGAATTGTCCTTATAATATATGTCACTACAACGTTTCGAGCCAATGGTTTCATTTTCAACCTATCAAAAGTTTGTGACATATTTAACCGTTATATCTTTTGCCGTTTATTTAGTCCAATAATATAAAAAAAAAAAAAAAAATGGTGCGCTCAACACCAAACTTTCACTTACCACTCAACTTTGAAAAGAAACGTTCTGGCTATGTTGGACTATTGTAAAATTTTTGAATTGCATTTTTAGCAGAGCTAAAGCATACAGCTAACAAATCATAAATACTTTAAAAATTTCAAAAATCCTATTTGTTATATCACCGGTCGATTATGGATTGTACGACTATTAGTTATTAAAGTGCTATTTTCCATTGCAAAGTTTACTAAAATGGAATTAAGAGATTTGCATTGTCTGTCATAGATAGGTCAAAAGTTGTCACACCAATTGTTAGTGAATACTTTTAGAAAATAAATCAAATTATTCACTAATTTAATTTTCTAAAAAGTTACTTGATCATTTGTTTGTAATAAACGAGCAATAGATGCCTAATTATTTAAATATATCAGATCTAGATTAATTAAACTACAGTAAATATATTTAAGGTTATAAACATATTCATCAAATATTTTCATATTTCACAATGAAATATTTCTTTTAACAACGTTATTGCCTTGATTCCGTGGATTTTAAATACTTTTTCAAACTTTTTTTTTTTATTTATTTAGACATATAATATTCTGTCACAGGGACAATAATTATATTGATAAATAAACACATTCACACCGTATATACAAAAAAATAAAATAAAATTAACAAAAGTAAAATAATAACTAAATAAAAACTATATACAATAAAAAAAAAAACCTAAATACAAGTAAATTAAAAACAGTCAAACCCTGAATGAGCATTTTTCTTTTTTTCTACTTTATTCAAATATCAAATTATTTCAAAAGTTATATTTAGCCTTTTTTCATCTATGATAAAATAAACCAAATTAAAGGTATTTAGTGGAAGACATGTTAAACAATGGGCATTTAAGTCCTGTAAAGTAAAAGAATTGGCTAAATATCTCAATTCCACACTGAATAACCTAAAATCAGATAGTAATAATGATGTAAAAAACTCAATGGAGGTGAAGCAAATGCTTGGAAGAATAAATAAAATAGACAACAGATAAATATTACTTGGTATGTTTTGATGTAGAAAATTAATTTACCAATATCAACTGGAAAGATGTAGTAAAAATAATTAAAAAATACTGAGATACGATAGAACCGCATACCCAAATTAAAGGGTTTTATGGAAGATATGGATTAAAATATCTCAAAAGCTAAAAATCTGAACTACATACTGTAAGCGCGAGAAATGTTCAGCATTTCATCCTTTTTATAATGAGCTATTATTTATAATTTACATTTCATATTACTAATCTCACCTTGTTGATGTCTTTACTTCTATCGTGTAGTCTAAAGCACTCTTCTTTTTTTTTTAAGTATTAAATTTATGCCTTCCATCTTAGTCAGCTTATCGTATCGTGGGAATCATAATTTTTATAGAATTGAACTAGAGTGAACTCACCAGTAATGGCCAGTGATGTACAGGTTGAGATTTTAATGTAAATAATAAGCTTCCTTGTTGATTTAAAGATTTCAGTTTTTTCTGGATTGAAGAACAATGCCCTCTATTGACAACTGTATGAACAAAGTTTCCAAAAGAAAATTTTAAAATACTTATCATCGTTGGTTCTATAGTGCTCTTGAGATCAGTGTGTTTCATATCTTCCAACTAATAGTTTTGCTAAGAGTAAGTTGAACATTTATATTATCTTATATTTATCGTTATCTTTAGAATTTTTCTGAGGTATGTCCATTACTGGTACCGACCCCTTGTCCATTACTAGAACAAATGAAGTTCGGTGTGTCAATTACTAGTGCAAAAAGTCGTTTTTTTTTTAATGGAGATTATCCCTGCGTAACTCATTTTTTTTATTTTGAAGTCTTAAATAGAAAAAGGATACCTTAGAGATTCTAAATGTCCAATGGAGAAGTTTATAACTATAATAATTACGACGGCATAACCTAAGAAAGATAAAAATTTCCTTAGCTATGTTCATCACTGGTGTGCTTACCCTACTTATTCTAAAGACAATAAGGTAATTTTTTCATGAAAAATTTCTCTATTTTTCTTATGCCTCTTGGATACTTCATTACTACTAGAAAATAAATATAAAAGGAAAATAATGTTGAATTCTTTTTTAGCATTACTCGTGCTTGCTTTATATTTGTGGCTTTAGCCCTGCCCTAACTGGGTTCGAAACCCAACGCGAACTGAAAACATTATTTTACGCCGAGGGGGGAATCGACCGAGGGTCATTGCCCGGGACACACACAGCATCTTTAATGCAGGAGACTTAGGGACAGCCGCGGTGGGAGTAAACCTTGTTACACAATCCGTAACATCATCTGTGGGGCTAGTTGTCGGGGAATTTGATTAATTATCTCAGCTCGACAATACCTCTTCAGTGTCGCAAACACACCATTGGTTTATCACTAAGTACACTTGTGGTACTTTCAGATAAAGTATGTAGTTGTTAATTTTGTTCATATTTGTCGATACAATAACTCATTAACTGTATGAAAATACTACAAGCTCGTATACCTCAAAGATTTATTTAAATCCAACGACGTTTCGAGCTAATTTGCTCGTTCTCAAGTCATCTCTACTAATTAAAATTTTGGTAAATTCCCTCCCAACATTTTTCTCTTCCACTCTATAATTGTAGACGACTCTTTAGAAATGCTCCCATTGTCCGTCATATAGCCATCATCCTTGCCCATAATAATAATAATAATAATAATGCTTTATTTATTCTGGAACGAGTCTCTTTATAATAATACAGAAAGACAAAAATGTGGGCTAAGGAGCCTCAGAGAAACATAAACAAGAATATAGTTTGATTAGATAGTCAAAAGAAAAAAATAAAAACGAAATTATAAGTTACTTTCTAATTTAAATCAGTTAGTAACAAAAAATATAAAAATGAAAATATAAACATAAAGTAAAAGTAATGAAAAACGATCTAATAATTTATATACATATTTACAGTAGTAATAGGGTGTATACAAATGACCGTTTTTCGATCAAATATTTGTATTATTACTTCTTTGATATAGAATATAATTAATATTCAAAGAATAGTCTATTTTTATGTACCATCATTAGCCACTGGTAGCCAATTGCTCGATCCCACGTAGATACCATTTTTTGGGATGGCTGTGGGAGAACTCATGGACCGCAATTTCAACTTCCGTAAAATTATCAATTTTTTTTCCCCTGAAGAAAATGGGCCATGGATCCAAATAAATAATAACACAATAAAAATAATTTTAAAACAAATCTAAAATACGTAAAATTATTTGCTAACATAAACAAACATTATGTACGAGGTACTAGGCTGTTCGATCCTCTTACCTCGTACAAATACGAGGATTCTCGTACGAATGGCAACACTGATTCTATTTACTTGCAAGGTTATAAAAGTATATATATATATATATATATATATATATATATATATATATATATATATATATATATATATATATATATAAGTATAAATTATATTTATTTATAGATTTAATATAAACATACCCTATAACATACCATAACGATAAATTTACCGATAATGGTTGATGCTCCCCTTATTTAGACATTCGGCCCAAAGTGAGTTCATGACCTTTAAAATCGAAGTTTGATGGTAGATATCAACCACGGCATCTTTCTGTAAGCACCCTTAGTATAGAAAAAGTTTTAGTTTGGAAGTGAGTATCGATCTTAAATGAACTATTTAGAGCTACAGGTTTTATTTAACAATTTATATTCTGATTCGGAAGACTTGTAGAACTTCTGAATGAATTTATTATTAATTGCATAAATTTAAAAATTGAAACATTTAAATTCCTACTCTAAGCATAGCTAAGGAGCTCTAAATCAAAATGGGCCCTTTTTTGACAAAATTCTTTTTATCAAAATTTTAAAATATTTGTTGGCAAGGATACTTAAGTATGGAGGGTTTTGGATTGGATTGTTGTTTTTATGTTTTAGATCTTTGTAATTTCTTTGTTTTTTCTATGTATTTCTCTAGTTTTGTATGAAAGATACGCATAAATTTTATTAGATATGATTTATCCGAATAATTATCAAACCTATTTTCATTTCCAACATTAGCACACAGTTTAAAAAACATTTTAATAGCTACAAGACCTTGGTGGTCGTTGGCGCAAGGTACTTATTATACAGAAATACGAAATATTATCCGATAAGCAATAAAACATCCTGATGAAAATACGAAATTTTAGAATTTATTGAGAAAAATTATTTGACTCATGTCAAAGTTACACAACAAAACTTATTTTAATAATTCAATAAAACACCAAAAATATACATTATTTAGTGATATAGAATTTGTCAAATTAGTTTGGTAGAAACAGGCTTTTTATTTATACTTTACTGAAATTCATAGAAACCAGTATTTTTATTGAAATATACTGAATATTTTAACATGTCTAAACTGATTAAATAAATAAGTAAACTATCTCCACATTAAAAACATAGAAAATTTAAATAATCAGAACACTATTAAAAATACAGGATTTTGTCTCTGTCAGAACACTGTGTGACGTAACTTCGGAGTCAGAAACGCCTGATATTTCATTTTAAAAAATATATATTAATTATATAAATATTTAGAACAACGTCAATTATGAAAATAAATGTATCTGAAGATGGGCAAAGAATCTGGAACGTTTGCCAGATGAATAAATTAACATAAACGGAAGAGAATAATTTTTATAATTTACACCTAAAACAACATAAAACTCTTCCTTAAGAAAATTAATAAACATCAAATAATATAGGAAGAAAATTTTGAATATCGACTTCGAAGGATGTGCGCGAAGGAGAGAGGAATTTAGGGGCAATTTAAGTGAAGTGTATGAGAACATCAATTATGAAAATTTCTCTGAAGATGGACAAAGGGTCCGAAACGTTGGACAGATAAATAAATTAACACAGAGAGAAGAAATTTTTTTTCATAATTTATACCTAGAAACCAGTATTTTTATTGAACCATACTGAATATTTTAACATGCCTAAACTGATTAAATAAATTAGTAAACTATGTCCTCATTACAAACATAGGTAATTAGAATTATCAGATAACCTTGAAAATAGAGGAATTTGGCTCTCTCAAAACACTGTGCAACGTAATTCCGTAGTTAAAAAAGCCTGATATTTCATTATAAAAAATATTTTAATTATATACAAATTAAGAACAACAGCAATTATGAAAAGAAATGTTTCTGAAGATGGGGAAAGAGTTCGAAACGTTGGTCAGATAAATAAATTAATATGTACGGAACAGAATAATAACTTTATACCTAAAATAACATAAAACTCTTCCTTGAGTAAATTACTAAACATCAAATAATATAAGCAGAAATTTTTTAATATCGACTTGGAAGAATATATTGGAAGAAGGAAAGAGGAATTTAGGGGCAATCTAAGTGAAGTGTATAACAACATCAATTACGAAAATGTCTATGAAGAAGGACAAAGAGTCCGAAACGTTTGACAGATGAATAAATTAACACGTAGAGAAGAGACAATTTTTCATATTTTATACCTAGAAACCAGTCTTTTTATTGAAATATACTGAATATTTTAGCATGCCTAAACTATGCACACATTAAAAACATAAGAAACTTGAATTATCAGAAAACCTTTAAAAATAGAGGAATTTGGCGCTCTCAAACCACTGGGTGACGTAAATTCGTTGTTAGAAACGCCCGATATTTAATTGTAAAAAAAATATCAGAGAGAGAGAGAGAGAATCACTTTATTATCATAAAATAAAATAAAATGGTGCTGCCCAATTACATTGGGTTGCTAACAACACAGCATACCTATTAATCACTACAGACATTATTTAAAATTATTATACAATTATAGGATTAACAATATGTATGAGCATAGTATACAATATTTTATACGTATATATATATATATATTATTTTTTTTTTCCTTTTTTTTTTTTTTTTTTTTTATAATTTTTACTATTTCTTTCATTCATTTATTATCATTCTGTACCCTTTCTCTTCCTTCTCTCCCCCTATACATGTTCCCACTCACATTCTCTCCTCTCTCTTTCTAACCTAATACATTAAAAATTCATAAAGTACAGTGGACGTGTTCAATAAATAATAATATAAAAAATGCTGTAACACACGCATGCCTCCCCCTCGCGAGCAAACTCTCCCCCTATCCGCTCCCATGCACATGGTGGTGGATGATTCCCAGGGAGTCGAGGATTATACTCTCTGCCAACCTTGCCACGTCCTTTATGTCGACACCAAGGCCCTCCATGAAGCTCCTTGTTGAGTCTGGTATCGTTCCGCGAGCTCCGAACCAAAGGCCTCTCACGTGGAATTCTCTCGGCCCGAAACTCTCGCGGAACTTTTCACTAAGGAAAGGGATGCATTTCTCATATATCTGTTTTTTCTCCCTTTCCACTTTTTCTGCCTGATCGAGGTCGTTGGTCTCATATCTCACGGTCGGATCCAAAATCATCGCCGACTTTCCCGTCTTAGAGAATGCTACAATGTCGGCATATCGGGTGGATCCATCCGTATCTATACAATATACTTCCTCGAAACAGGCGTATTCTCTCTCTTCAAGGAGCCTCATCAGTTCATGCTTGACTCTGTGGTGACGGCGTGTTATAAGGAGGGAGTTGTTGGGGCATTTTCCAAGCACATGTGCTGGTGTTTCTGGCTCTCTGTCGCATTTGCGACAGAGGGACCCAACTTCTCTTACCTGTCCGCTGACACCTGGGACTCCACGCAGGGGAGCATAATTAATATTTAGTTTCAGGGCATTTGACCATTCAGACCCAGAAAGTACTTGCTTATCATACATGTATTTATTGGCTTTCGGGGTCTCTTTAAAATGGCGAACTCCAATGCCCTGCCACCTGCAATTGGTCCATTCCTCAAACGAATTTTCTCGAAGCGACTGCCGTAGAGCTCTCATATTCCGAATACCCCGATCAACCCCCAATCTCTCGGCACATTCATCAACCTCAGCCGAATAATCAAAGATCGACTGAAAAAGGGCATCGGGCACATTGGACAGTCGCTGAGCAATGGACCAATGTTGTAGAGGAGCCTCCCATTGGCAGCGGATTAATCCCAATCCTCATATATAAAAATTGATACAGGATAACGAAGTGTTATTGAATTATCCAATGATAATGCCTCAGATCCATTAAATCATCATAAGATATAGTCGGTATTGGAAGATGATGTTGATGTGAAAGAGCGAGGCCTACTGAGACAAGAATAGCGCTAGATAATTGGCGAGTGTTATAGGCGCCTGATGAATGGGTTTAGATTCCATTGTGAGTAGGCGACTTGCAAGATGGATGAAGAGGCCGTCATCGTAACACAAACCTATCCCCTTCCTCGCGACATATTTTAGTTTGCTGATAAGGAAAACTCTTTAGATCGATATATTATGACCAAATTAACAATGAAATTTAATATAAATCTGTGCCAGACGTTTATTATTATAGGATAAATAGACACAAATAAAATATTCCTTCAATTTATATTTACAAACAGAATATTTCCATTAATACGTATAATAAACGAGAGGAAAAAAAAACAAAGTTGTGTGCTTTAGATCACACGATAGAAGTTAAAACATCAACAAGGCAGGATTAATAAATTTGAACAATTCCTTCGCTTACAATATACAGGTCCGATTTTTAGTTTCTGATATATTTTAATCTAAATGTAAAAATACTTCAATTAGTCGACTACAGCCAACTTTATGCTAACGTTACATATCAGAGATCTGACGGCTCAGTTTTCATTTCATAAATCAATGACTTCCTGTCCTTCAGTATCCTTTAACAACACCTCATTTATTCCTGTTGAACAGATCCGTTACCTAGGACTAAATCTGGACAAACGTCTAACTTGGAATCCTCATACCAGATTGAAACGACAAGAAACCGCTGAACGTTTCCCACTACTCCAGCACTTACTAGACAAACGCTCTAACCTTCCAATTAATTACAAAAGACTCATATAAATGACTACAATAAGGCCTATTTGGACTTACGGAGTTGAGCTCTGGGGCTCCACTAAACCATCGAATCCTTACAATCCAAAATCCTTCGTAAAATCCTCAATGCTCCCTACTTTGTTACAAATAAAACCATCCACAATGACGTTTATGTTCCTTATGCATCAGATTTGGCCCAATCCAGATTGCTATCCTTCCATAATAAACTTCATAACCATCCCAACCCTCTTGTTTCTAACTTTGCTTCCTATTCAATTCCTGATAATCCTCCGAGGCGTCTGAAAAGAATATGGCCCCGTGATCTCCTAATATTATTAGAGTGCTACCAGTTGGTAGTTTCTCAACACGTGTTTCTTGTCAGTATATCCATGTGCGAATTTACTTGATGTATTTTTTTTTTTATACACTTGTAAATATCATATAAATGATACTAAAAAAACTTTTTTTTAATGTTAATCTGCACCTGTCCACAACTATTGACAATTAGCAGATGGGAAGAATAGCACCCAGCAGTACCTCTTGACTGGCTTGAATCAATTACCATGGTTTGTCAAGGATGGAGGCCTCTCATCCAGCGCCTTTTTAGACCTAGAGCCTTTTTATTCTCATCCTCATATTAAATGTCAGCTGAAGCCATATCTCTGCTTATTATGTTAGTATGTCCGTGTAAATTATTGTGAAATCGTTTGTAAAGAGTTCTTATGTGTTGATCAACTGTAGGCAAAAGGAAGACTGTATGTGAGGTTCTGTTTGTCACGTACCAAGGTGCTTTAGTTATAAGTCGTAATATTTTTCATTGGAAAATTTGAAGTTTGTGCAAGTGAGTCTTTTTAGGTATACCGTGTATTTGTGAGGAATAACCTTAAACTGAATTTTAAAAAGCTTGATTTAGCAACAAAGACAACCAAATACTACTTTCCGGTTTTACTATAGATGCATATGAATTGTACTGTCCATGCACTTCGACGTCCAGAAAACCGAAGAATATGTCAGAAAATAAAATCATATTCCAGAGATTAGGACTACTTATATGACCAAAAATTAAAAATCATCAAATCCAGTTAAGAACTTTAAAAGAAAAAAAAAATGTTTTATGATGATCTTTGAAACAAAGCCTTAAAGTATGTAGATATAAAAATAATTATATATTTTTTTAAAAACCATATATAATTCAGTTTTAATGGGTTTAATATATATTTTTATACATCAAAAGTCTGATGGTAAGTTTCCACGGATGTATTTAATGGTCCAAATCCTGACAAACGGAATTTTCCCTCTAGATAAACCTTGACAGGTAGTTTGACAGGTGCGGTTTGACGGATGTTTCACGGATTCACTTAAAAATGAACTCCAGCATCAGTCTGAGGGATTGATCAAGTGGTGCGCAGTTTCCACAACACTACCTTCTACGATTACCATGACCATAAAATATATACAGTGGCGTTAGCACGAGGATTATTATTATGGAGATCTTAGTTTTATGTACTTCTGTATATTAATATATATAAAAGTATTTATGTTAATGAAAAAAACCAGTTCTGATATAAGGATGAGAGTCCTGGGCTGTAATAGATCAAGAAGGCACTAATAAATACAAATTTATATATTTTATTATTAGTTAAAAATTAATACATTTAGCCACATTGGAGGCATTAATATTAGGGCTACTTAAACATTCACACAATATGTACATACAAATGATAACTAAAATAGAGATAACAAATAAAAAGAATTGTAGAAAATAAAATAAGAAAATTAACATACTGTATCTAATTATGTATATGTAATATAATACATATGTACATATAATACATATGTACATATAATACATTTAAGAGATGTATATGAAATTAATTAATTAGTTACATTCTACAAACAGAAATGTTACCTCCCTCCCCCTCTGACTATGTTTGCCTACCTTTTGCTATCTGAAAAAGGACAACTGGGAATTCTTCGCCCGTAAAAAATTGTAAAAATTTTGTTCAAAAATAATGACCAGTGTATAATGATTTTTATCGTTCATAATCAAAAATAAAAATCACTCTTAATTAAAATCATTGAATGATTTTTAAAAATTCCAGATTCAAATTATCGATTTCAAACTCTGCTTTTAATTATTCATATTATTTTATCTTTAGTATGTATATATTGTATAAGTGGATACATTTAGCACTAATATTCAAGTAAAAGAACCAGTTGTCCTTGGGTGTGCCAGATTTTATTATTATTATTTATTAAATAAACTTATTTCAAAGAAATGTATAAACGTAATTTGTCACTAAATTAAACTAAAAATAAATCCTTTTAAATAGTTTAAGTAGCCATCGTGGATTCAGTTGCTTAATAATTCTGTTAACCCTGCTTAACGTGGGATAGCGACACCGTGACCTGCTTCTAAAGAACTTGCTTAAAAGTCAATGCCATGCATCGTAAAGGGATAGTTTTTATTATTTCTTAAAGTGATTTTAATAATTTATAAATTTTCCACACTATATATATAAATAATACATACTTTTATATATACATATATATATATATATATATATATATATATAATATATATATATATATATATATATATATATATATATATATAAGTATATATGCATATAAATAGTCTACCATAAATTAATTAACTCTATTGCATTTATGAAATATACGAACTATTTCTAAGGATTCAGAATTATTTTTTTTTTTTTTTACCGATTGTGAACATCCTAGAAACACTTAAATTCTTTACATTTTTCATTTCACAACATTATAATAATTTATTTTAAAATAAAAAACAATTGATTGTCTTGGTATCAATATTTTAATAATTTAATCTATATAATACGGTGGTATACTAACGTTTTACAGCTCTGAGAATTTCGGCTAGATTTCAATGAATGAGGTATCAAACGAAAAGAAATTTCATTAAGAAGTAACAAATAACGATTACAAAACTTTCAACTTTGCTAAAACTTCAAAAAAAAAAAAAAATTGAAAAAGTGGGAGGTTTCAAAACCAAGATGGTTTCTAAAGTCAACTGATAGAGAGAGGATAGATTATGTTTTAAAAATTTTGACGAGGACTTTCAGAAATGTCGTATATTTCCCACCTAACTATATTCCGTATACCTTATAAATGTAGTGGGTCCTGCATTTTAACAAAACAAATCTGGTGTGGCCACTCGCATTACTTTCCTACCAATTTCAGAAAAGTTGTTATATCTTTACGAATGTTCATCAAGAAACAAAAAAAAAATTGAATTACATTTATTTTCCTGAAAATTGATCAAAGAAAATATTGGAGTACGATTTATTTCATAAACTAAAGCAATTAATCTATCATAAACTGGCTTAAGATAGATCAGTCTAAAAATTTCAATACTCTCTAATATTCCTTATTAAAAACATTTTGTCATAGCCTAATTTTGTCAAACAATAATTTCTGTTGAAAGTAGTGAAAATAGTGAAGCTTGTGTGATGCGGGCAACAGATTTACTTACTTTCACTTAGTTATTTTTTTTCTCTAATTCAACCCTCTGACACCTGGATATAAACCCGTAATCTTACATTGGAAATTGAATAGCTTTAACTTCGTTAATAGTTGTCCAAAATGACCGATTTTTATGTGGCTTTGTATGGAATTTAATTACCTTTCAAAAGTTCTATTATAAATTTTACCATAGAATATATACTTAGCGAGTTAGGCCCCAAAACATTTTTCTTTCCTTTACTTTTTTTCCTGAATTTTCTCGGGGATTTAGTCCATGTACAAATATTGAAAAGGGAATTATTAAAACATTATAAGAAAGTTTCATAAAGATCGTCAGTGCCGTTTTTGCGCTACAGTCTATAGAAGAACATGTTTTTCATTTATTACGCGCAAGCTATTGCGCATGGAGCACCCAATTTCTGTCACAGGCCTAAGTAGTCAAAACCCTACAAAATAAAAAAAGAAGCAACAAAATCGGTTCACTAGTTCCCGAGAAAATCTTGGCACAGAGAGACCAATAGCTAAAAATGTGTTTTTCGGACTCATGGGGCTCTGAAACTTATAGATCCGTCGAAAACCACATAACCGAAATTTGACCCGATTGGAATACTTTCCTTACCTAGTAAAGGTAGGAAAATAAAAATGTACTTTTTTTTTAGTTAAATCGTAATTCATGTCAAAATCCCCTTAATCATTATTTAAAAGGAAACAAAGTTTTATTAATTTGTTATTCAAATTTATTTTACCCAACTGTGCAGGAGTGCCCAGAAGGTGATTTCATGGCACAAGTTGCGCCAACAAAATTTTTGAGGAAGGCACATGTTGACGATATTTTTAATTATTAATAGAAACACATTTGGAAAGGGTTATGATTTTTCGGATTGAAAAGTTTCAAAACAAGAGGGAAACCATGGACCACCGCAAGTGTAACTGTATATGATCTACGATTTTTTAAAATCTACTTTCTAATACTACTTGCTTTTAAGAAGAGAAGAACAATAAAATTTCTTATGCGGTAGTTCATGCACCATCGATCATGAGGGGAGTGGGCACCCCCTGCAATTGTGTTTTGCATCTCTTTACTCACAGAGCCAAGTTAACATTTGTTTGAATGTGGACAGAACTCTTATACGTCATGAAAATTAAGTCGATAAAAAAAATTAAAGATCAATCATGCATCTGAAAAAATACATCTTTAAAAAAAAAAACATTTATATGCTCCTAGAGTTCCCAAATAAGAACAATACATTTAACTATTCGTTACAAAGTCTTAAATAATAGGTTTGTTAATTTGTAACCGCTTTAAGATACAGTGAAAACTACAGCAAGATGACGGGTACAACATACTGCAATAGAGGAACCGTTATCAGGACACTGGAGCAGAAGGACCCATGAGGATCTTGAGGATATTGATCACTTGATTAGGATTCAGAGCGAGAAGTGCAAAGCCTAGGGATTGTTTCGCTCTGACCCAACTAGTCCCTTCTTATATTCCATAAATCAGGTAGCGATAGGCAGTATAAACCAGGGGTTTATGAAGTATATCATGAGAGAACGTAGATGCACACACTTATAGGTAGAAGTGCGAAATAAATATATCAATCCATATACCGCAAATGGGAGGGAGTGGACCAGGAGCAGGTTTTAATGTAAATTATGGAACCTAACAAGGTAATTGACTTGAAATCACCAATGTCAATCTACTTTAAGCACACCAATGGATCTATTTATTCCCCTTTTTGCCTCTCTATCACGGCGTCGCATACAAGATACAATTTTGAATAATAGCTTATAACAAATAGGCTGAAAATTTCTCTGGCTTACGGTATATAGGTCGGATTTCTAGTTCCTGAGAAATTTTAGTCCATATATTCAACCAAGCTCGGTATAATTTGATTTTCGACACTACTTTGTTTCCTTTTTGCCTCTCTAACACGAAGTAACGTTAACATACAATTTTGAATAATAGCTGATAACAAAGAGAATGAAAACCTGAAAATTTCCTTTGCTTGCAATATGCAGGTCTAATTTCTAGTTTCTGAGATATTTTCTCTATATGTACAACCAAACTCTTTCCCTTTTTGATTCTCTAACACGGTGTCTTATAAAGATACAGTTTTCAGAAAAAGCTCTTTACAAATAAGATACAATTCTAAGCGTTTTTCTTGCTTATAGTATGAAGGTCCGATTTTTAGTTTATGAGATATTTTAATCCGAATTCAACAACGGTTCAAAAATTTACTGGTGTGCTTCATGAATAACTCCAGGTGTTGTGTAGATTTCCGATTATTTCAAAATCTAATTAAAAGAGAATATATTCTTCTTCTTTGCTGAAAAGTAAACATATACCTCAGAAAAAAGGTTATTAATGGGGAAATTTTATAATTATATATGTATAATTTTATAATACATACATTTATAATTATAAATCTTTCTTTTTTGTTTGTTTGCCTCTACCGACTGGGTCATTGGCAATCCTCAACTCACTCACACTCTTCATATTCTATTGTAGAAACCAATTGTTTTCAGGAAGTCCAGTAAGATTTCCACTTCTCTCTCCACATCCTGAAAAACCCGGATAGTCTCATGCATTTTAAATTTATTCCGGATAACCTTATAATGCAATCTAAGACCTATGTGGTTCACAGTTCTAAGAGAACCACACCTGACGCAGGTAGATTGTTCTCGACCGTGCAGAAGGTAGCCATGCGGAAATTCGCAGTGAACAATTCTGAGGCGGCACAGGATAATTTCCTCTCTTCTAGACCTCCTGTTACTCTTACAGCATTTAGCAATATTAGGTTTAACAAGTCTTGAGTGGTTCCTTCTCCATGTTTCATTCCATTGAGCGATTAATTGGAGTTTCGCTTGCCTCACCCAGTCCTCCCGAGGGACATTATCAATAGCTTTTATCTCATGGTTAAATTGCGTACGAGCCATTCGGGATGCGACGTCTTCCTGTTCATTTCCATGTATACCACAGTGTGATGGAGCCCAAATGAAAGCTATGTTTCCTGCCCTTTTACTGATCCAAATGAGTTCTAAAATGTCCACAATGGGTTCATGTTTAAAAATTTGGCTTTGGATTGCCAGTAAGCTCACTCTTTGAGTCAGGTACAATGACTGATTTTTGATGTTTGTCAGCTTGGCAAATCAGAATCGCTTCCTTTATGGCAGTTGCCTCTCCCGTAAAGATTGAGCAGGCACCGGGCAATCGGTAAAGAAAAGTTTCGCTTTCTTTGATCACCGCACATCCTGCTATAGAGTTCTCACATTTCGATGCGTTTGTGTACAATAATTAAAGTCTTTAAATTCTTCTAAAAGTAATAAGATTTTTTTTTAAATTTCCACTAGAAATATCGAGATTTTGGAAACTTTCAAAATTGTTCTGGAGGAAGAAATAGTATCTGTGAGTTTTTTATTACAATAAGTAAAATAAAATAGTTTAAAAGAAATTTTCAAGAAAAAAAATATAAACTAAACTTATGTAAATAAGGATATATACAATGCAACCTCTTAAGAGGTCTTGACACTATCAAGTATCTCAGGCTAACGAACTAAGCCCCATAATGCTAATTTCTGAATTTCATGCAAGTATTTGCACTTAATGAAGCCTCCCTGCTCACATAATGAAGTAGACGGGAAACTGCTAGAATAATATAAACTACTAAAAGAATATTTAAACTATCGAATAAATATTGCTTGGAAGTTGGTTGGGGTTGCAGAGAGAATACAAAAATAAAATAAAGATATTTTTATTTTATTTTGTGCCAATGTGAAATGTGAGGGTGGCAAATTACGAAACTAGCAGGATAAAAGTCTGACATATGACATATTCTGCCATTTGCTGTAGCGCACCTAGCAAATTTGAAATATTACTGATTAGTTGGTCCCTCGGCCATTTTCTTTTTAATCTGCGTCGATCAGGTAACAGGTAGCAGGAAATATAAAGAACTAATGGATTGAAATGATTTAGAATTGAAGAGTGAAATGAACTGTATTTGTCGTGGATGTAGGATTTTAGTGTTTGGATGTTTAAGTCTAGTGATTTAAGTAAGTATAGTGTTATTTGAAATGTATCAAGTTGAGTTGACAATTTTTCGTAGAATTGTTTATTGTGTTGTTTCTATTTTGTTTATGTGTGTTTGTTTTGCAGAACCTCACAGTTCTACTCCGTATGTCCAAATTGGTCTCAGTATAGTGTTGTAGATCAGTAGCTTGTTTCCTAAGTTAAGTGAGAATCTGTAGTCTAGAAGATGAAAGAGTTGGTTATATCGCCTAGTCAGTTCTTGTCTTTTTAATTTAGTATGTATGTTCCAGGTAAGTTTTTGGCTGAGTAGAGTCCGAGGTACTGTACATAGTTCTTTGAAGGCACTGGGTTATTGGCAATCATTATGGGTGGACATGAAGCTTTCCTAAGAGAGTATGTCACGTGGGTAGATTACTTTTAATTTTAATTTTCCATTTTTATTTACTAGATATATTTTTTTATACAGTTGTAAATATCATATAAATAATAATAAATAAATTTTCCATTTCACAAATCAATTTTTCAAAAGCAATAGAGATGGTGTCTACTATCCGATGGCACTGTTATACAATGGAGTGATAACAACGAAAGCCAAACTGGTGATTTAGTATCACTTTACAACTTTCTAGGATAGGCTTTAGACGGTTCAGAAGTTTTTCTAATATTTTTCTCATAGTATGAAGAAGTGTAATAGGACCATAGGATGAAGGATTAGGTTTTGAGAGTTTAGGAATCATTTTAATTGTGGGAAATTTTCAAAGGAGAGGTAAATAGGTTGTGCTATTTCGAAATTCGTTGTTGAAAGGTTGAAATTCGAGATTATGATGTTCATAATAAGATGTTAATATCCTTTAAAATATAGGTAAATAGGTCTTATATTTTTAAGTGTTCTCAACGTATTAATACACTGCTGCCGAAACCTCGTATATCTATGCCAGGAACATGCCAGGAAGGAAAAAAAATGTAAATAATACCTAACCCGGCAACCCGGATCAAAGTTAAGTTAAAGAGGCCAAAAGGGAATTAATTGTGTCGAAAACCAAATGTTAACGAGATATAGATTAAAATATCTCAAAAATTAAAAATCGGGCCTACATACTTCAAGCTAGGGAATTGTTTAGAATTTTATTCACTCTGTAATGGGCTATGATTAAAAATTTGATCATAATGCGACGCCGTGTTAGAGAAGCAAAAAAAGGAAAACATTGTGTCGAAAACCAAATGATAACGAGGTTTGTTGAAGATATGGATTAAAATATCTTAGAAACTAAAATTCGGACCTACGTACTGTAGGTAAATGAAATTTTCAGCACACCATCCAATTTCTTGTGAATTATTATTTATAACTTAAATTTCAGATTATTAATCCTCTAAGTTTATCCAGACCATCAATTATCGACCATATATACGGGGTGTTTCGTGATTGCAGGGCACTATTTTAGGTATGTGTTCACTACCACAAAATAAATAAAAAAGTTCATATTAACATATACCTCAAACTCATTTATTAAACAGATATAAAAGGTTAAAGATTTATTATTTATTTATAACATTAAGACTGACTGTGCAAAATTTTAACGCGCTTAATACTAAATAACAGATTTTAATCACCTGATAAACAAATGAACGATAAGCAATGATAGTAGTTGCTCATCTCATTGTCTAGTTCTGTGTGTTTTAGTTTGAGTGAATACTGTGACATCCGCAGTAACTATCAAGCACCATCCTGATGCTATACGAGGAGTCAGAGAAGCATGGATGCATTCAACAAAACGGGGGTCCCTTTAAATAGTTATTCTAAATATTGTAATAATAATAAATAATAAATCTTTGATATCTGTTTAATAAATGAATTTGAGATATATGTTAATATGAAAGGGGCGGGGTGGCCGAATAGGCTAAAGTGTGTGTAACAACACCGCTAGTTGCCTGGCAACCGGATAACAGAGATTTGAGATGATATAAAAAAAAGTACGAGTTCGCGTCCCGGTGCCGGAGGGGATTATAAATTCCCCGCCCTCACCCCCCGGCCCGGGAAAATCCCGTATAGCCTAAAAGGCGAGGTAGGGAAGAACAAAGAAAAAAAAAAAAATGTTAATATGAACTTTCTTGTTTATTTTGTCTTAGTGAACATATACCTAAAATAGTGCCATGCAATTACGAAACACCCTGTATATTATGTAGCATAAAATCTGTATAATATAGATAAGTAAAATATGTGTATATATTTTGAAGTTTGTTGCCTGAAATATATAACGGCCATCGTGAGATTTTTAAAGCAGGAAGAGAAAGTTAATGGCAGTAATAAAAACCATTTCCCCTCGGAAATATTAAAGGGAAGACGAGGCCATGTGGTCACTAGAACACTCCCATATCATCGCATGAGTGCCTATCCCCTCCCCTTGAACCACTCCTCCGACCATCCTCCCTCCTTCCCTCCCCCCTTCTCCCCTCCCGCAGCTTTGATCTAGCAAAACTTTGATGGCCTTCATAAAAATCCTCCGATCGTATATAAAATATTTTATTAAAAACTATATCAGAATGAAGTAACCTTTTATGATATATAGCAGTTAAAAAATCAATGAAGGAAATAAACCATAAACGTCAGATTTGTTCATAAATTGTTAACTAATATGAAAGAGTTTATATGGCCATTATTCCAGTCAATGCTCCTGAAGGGGGTATAGAAGGAAATGGCGGAGACACAATTTTTGACTTTAGGATATTGCTTGGACTAATAAGGAGGTAAACATATTAAAAGTCCCCACTCACAAGGAGTTGAGCCAGATGTGAGATAGCGCCCAGAAGGTCACTTTTTTTCGTTTTGCCGCTTATATCAGGAAAACTATCCATCGCATTGATAAAGATGTTATATAAAAAATTAAAGCTGATAAAATTTTCAATATGATTAGTGGTATTAGTTTTTTGCTACCTAGTTTCGTTTCCAACAGCATAGCTCGTTCGATGAAAAGACGACTCAACTTCAAAATGTTCATGTTAAACTGTCAGAAAGGCCTGTTTAATCGAACTAGCAAGCCATAGTATAATATAAGGAAAGTTAGAATCGATAGAAAAATTGTATAGTGGTACAATCGATTTTAAAAATTATATTACTAATATAATAATAATTCTAATAATTTCCCTCCTCACATAAAATTGTATGATTCGGAGTTATCTCATTTTTGGATGAGCTATATACTTCTTATTTAGTTATGTGAAATTAAAAAAATATGGTTCAAAATTATTCGCCCTTTAAAATCTCCCGCATAAATTAAATTCCTCTCTAGTTCTCAACCCTGCAATAAACACGAGTAAAATACTTTTTAATAAGCAATAATGTATAAAAAAAATAATAAACTAAAATTACTACAGTTACGATAAGAAATACCGAGATTATCAATTTAGTTTTATAAAGTATATAGTGTATTCTGGATTTACTGATTGCCTATTACCATATAGAATGAAGCTCGTGAAACTAACCCAGCTAATAGGGTAAAAAGTAAAATACTTTACAGCAATAATAAAATGTTTATTGTCTTGACATAAAATCAAAAATAAGTTTTCTAGACTAATAAGGTATATTTGGATATTTCTAGTTAACGATCAGTATAAAACTTTAATGAAGTTAATTGATGTAACATTTATGACGTAAGTGGAATATCAAATATACAATATATATTTACATATTTTACAAGATGGAGATATAAAATGAAAATAAATTTCTCAACATCAAGCAGCAATTAATCATACCGCGATTGTTCAGGATATGAAATCTACTTTATTATATTTTACTTTTTTTATTTTTCTATATTTCTTTTTCTTTATTATTTCTATCTTAAACATTATTTGTATGTAAATATTATGTGAATCATTAATGTAGCCTTAATATTAATGCCCTTTCATGTGGCAGAATGTGTTAATATTCAATAAAAAAATAAAAAAAAGTCTTTATTATATAATACCAGTAAGATTAAGATATTATGAAAAATTATTTGAATTGATTTGTCAATATGGATAAAAAAAAAGCAATTATTTGATGTGGTTATTTCACGATAGTCTAGATTTGCTTCATTTCGAGAAAGGCAATATTTCCTTAATCCATTTAAATCATATATGTATATACATATATATTATGCACAGTAATATCTCAATATTATAAATTAATATTTCTAAAACAAAACATAGGTAAATAAATAAACCTGCTAATCACTTTCATTTTTTATAAATATTAGAATTAGAAATATTTAGTAGATGATCTCTAGATAAGAAACAATTAATATAATAGAGATCTGAGTTTTAAAAAAAATGCCGTTTTATAATCATTGTACGTTGATACATTATTTTTTTTAACAATTAATAATAATTTTTTTTAAATTATGTTTATTATAACACATCTCAGATATGAAAAAAAAATCTGGTGTGTCCACTCACATGACTTTCCTACCTATTTCAGAAAAGTATTCATATCTTTACAAATATCCATCAAGAAAAAAAAAAAAATATATATGAGAAGGAGTTAGTCGAGGGTGCGGTCAAATAAATAAAAAATTAAAATATATCAATTATTTTAATTTTTGCCGACGTTTCAACCCACTTCGCAGGTCGCCTTCAGGGCGTAAAGTGGTTGCTAGCGAGCGACGAGGAGGTTATCAAGGCAAGGAGGTTATCATAACCTCCTCGCCGCTCGCTAGCAACCACTTTACGCCCTGACGACGACCTGCAAAGTTGGTCGAAACGTCGGCAAAAATTAAAATAATTAATATATTTTAATTTTTTATTTATTTGACCGCACCCTCGACTAACTCCTTCTCATATTATATCAACGGTCAACCATCTCTACATCATTAAAAAAAAAAATTGAATTAGATTTATTTCCCTGAAAATTGATCAAAGAAAAGATTAGCGAACGATGTATTTGATAAACTACAGCAATTTAAACCGGCTTAAGGTAGATCAGTGTAAAAATTTCAATATCCTCTAATATTGCTGATCAAAAACTGTTCACCATAGCCTAATTTTATAAAATAATAATTTGTGTTAAAAGTAGGGGAACTAGTGAAGCTTGTGTGATGCGGGCAACAGATTTTCTTACTTTCATCTTTTTTCTCTCATACACCCCTATCTGACACCAGGATATGAACCCGTAATCTTACATTGTAAATTAAATAGATGTAACTTCGTTAATAGTTGTCCGAAATGAACGATTTTTATATAGTTTTAGGAAAAACTGTATTTTTTCGAACTCAGGGGGCTCTGAAACGTATAGATCGTCGAACGCTATCGAAAATTTCACCCGATCGCAATAATTTCCTTACCTAGGACAGGTACAATAAACATTAATAAATTAAAACATGTGTAGAAACTAGAATAAGTTTTATCATCGTTAATACTGGTTCGATTAAGATTATTTTTTTTGTTTTTTGTAATTTAATTACCTTTAAAAAGTTTCATTACAAACTTTACCATAGAATATATATTTAGCGAGTTAGGCACCAAAACATTTTTCTCTTCTTTATAACTTTTTTTTTCCTGAATTTTCTCGGGAATTTAGTCCATGTAGGAATATTGAAAGGGCAATTATCAAAACATTATAGGAAAGTTTCATCAAAATCGTTATAGAAAAACGTGTTTTTAATTTGTTGCGCAGCAGCTATTGCGCATGGAGCACCCAATTTGAGTCACACGCATCAGTAGTCAAAATAAAAAAAAGAAATCGGTTCACTAGTTCTCGAGAAAATCTTGGAACAGACAGACAGACCAGTGGCTAAAAATGTGTTTTTCGAACTCAGGGGGCTCTGAAACGTATAGATCCGTCGAAAATCACTTATCGGAAATTTGACCCGATTGCGATAATTTGCTTACTTGGTATAGGTAGGAAAGTAAAAAAAGAAATTAATGCTTTACTGAACATTTTTATAGTACTTTAAGGTAATAGGACATCAAATTACATAATATTTTCACTCTACTTGAAGTGAATCTCAACTTATTTTATAGCTTTTAACTTAATTCATATGGCCTTAAAGCTTATTAAACAAGGAAGATTTTACAAAATGGTGGTATCTGTATTATAGTTGTAGAATAATAAAAAAGATTCCCAAATAATTTATGATTTTAATAATAAAAAAAATTATCTTAATCTAGCCATTCATAGATCCTCTTTGAATGGTTATACCAGTGACAAACACCACTTTTATCTTAAGCGAATTTTGTATGGTTTACTGTGAAATGATTGTTAATTACTTAAATTTAGGAATTTTTTTTATAGCTTTCTATTAAAAAAAAAAAAAGCGACTTGTTTAAAACAAATACAAAACGTTAATTTCCTAATTTTCTGCTGAAAATTGGGCAATTGTTTAATTTATTTTTTTTTTTGTAACTCTTGAGGCTCTGCTATTACTTTTATAAATATTTCTCTCTATTTATGAAACACCCTGTATACATTTATATATATATATATATATATATATATCATATATATATATCATATATCTATATATATATATTACCTCAATGTGCATCTCTAAATGATGCTATACAATACAGTTAACGTTTACATTTTTATTGTTAATACAAATTCTCAATTTCTGTATGCATCTTTAAAGATTAAAAATACTTTTTTTTCAGTTTTTCTCATTTTGTTTCTACACAAATTTCGAATGTTTTGAACTGGCATATGATGGAAACTGTTGTATGATTAATTTTTTTAAAAAATCATAGAAATAATTTATTTAAAAAAATATTTTTTTTATTTAAGATTCGACAAAAAAAAAAGGCATTTACAAAAACTACTATATCATTTTCCAATATTTCCTTTTCAACCGATTTTCCTCTGTCCGACAG
Organism: Nezara viridula; assembly: GCA_928085145.1. Lineage (NCBI taxonomy): Eukaryota > Metazoa > Arthropoda > Insecta > Hemiptera > Pentatomidae > Nezara > Nezara viridula. The sequence goes on from OV725083.1 coordinate 24,144,114, forward strand.
GGCCTAGAAATTTCCTCGATTCGAATAGTGTTGGCAGGAGTACCTCAAGGATCAATACTCGCTCCTTTACCCTACATTATATATACGCATGACATACCTATCAACTCCAAAACATTGACCGCCACCTACGCTGATGATACAACAACTTCAACAAAACTCTATAACTCCAGACTAACCTCATTGAATTTACAAAATCACTTACTAAATTTCCAAAATATGTACTAACTATGAAAAATAAAATGAAATCATTACAAATCACATTTCATATAATATGGCATATAACATTTACACTTCGACGAGACATGTGCCCAACAGTTTATACAGAAGAGAACCGAATTTCTCAAACAAACACTGTTTACCTTGGACTAATATTCGACAGAAGGATAACCATGGGCTCACGCGTCAAAATGAAACGACAAACCTTAAACAAACGACTGAAAATACGGTACTTACTTTTTCTAAATCTAAATTTCTAATTTAAAGTTCGACATAAACTAAATACATAGACTTAGCTACTTAAATCCATCACGACATTTGTCTCTCAGATTTACGGTTGGGCAAAAAAGATGCATTTACAAAAACATTTTTAAAAAATACGAATTATACCAGACCTCTCTGGTACGTAAACAACGAAATTTTACATAGCGACTTACGACAGCCAACCAACACATACGTTCTCTATACTCTGATTTTCATCTCAAACTACATGGACACAACAATAGACTTATAAATGACATGGCTACGACTGACATGCCCTTCAGGATGAGGCTAAAAAAAGAGCTGGATGAGAGATCTCCATAATCAAAGAAGTAAATAATGACCACGAAGAGGTTTTGCTGTGCCTACAATGCCTTTAATTCCAACCATTATTTTTATACAACAAATCTGCGCAGTTTCAATGCCATGGCAGATACAAATAGATATTTGAAGTGCAAAAAAATTCTTCGAAAACAATCGACTTTTATTTGTAAATAAAACGCTTTAAACCGGGCCCTGAAATAAAATTTCAACATTTACTTTTTAACAGTCTCGGTGTGACTAGAATCTTATTATTAAAGAAAATCAGTCGACTGTTCTACATATCACAGATGATAAATATTCAGGACGCAGATATATATATATATATATATATATATATATATATATATATATATATATTATATATATATATATATATATATATATATATATATATAGATATATTATATAGATTTTATTGGTGCCGACGTTTCAACCCAAACTTGTTCAAGGTTTTCAAGTACTTGAATACCTCCAGTGCTCGAAACACGCCCTGATGATGACCCACATGTTTGGGTTGAAACGTCGGCACAAGTAAAAACTTTATAATGACCGTGTCCTGAATATTTATCAACCCTAGAATCTTTATTTTATTGTTTTTCAGTTATTTTGGAACTGGAATTAATTTATCTAGAATTAATTTCCCTTGCAATATTAAGTATAGCTTGTACAGAAACTTTATTTATAAAAGTTCTGATGATTTTTGTCTAAAATAGTACTTGTACTTTAAGAACATCTTTTAACAAATGTTTCACAAGTACTGTTAGTATGGAACTTTTTTTAAAATGCCGCATAATCGTTTCAATCCTTACTTCAAACTAGTTTTCATTTCCAATTTTTTTTCAACCTACTTCTTTGTTTGTTTTTTTACCCTTATCATAATAGTTATCCTTGAAAGAGGATTACTCCGAAACAAACCAGTTATTTGTTTTTTTTATTTTTTTTCTCTGATGTAAAAAAAATTGTTGTGTTTATTAATAAAACTCTTTAAACCAGACCTTGAAAGAAAATCTTAACTTTGTTTAATAGTTTCGGTACGACTTAAATCTTCATTTTAATTTTTTTTTCAATCATTTTGGGACTGCAATTTTTTTCTTGTAATTTTTAAGTAAAGGTCGTACAGATGAGAACATTTATTTTTAAAAAAAAATTTTTTAAATGTCATATTTATTTACACAAAAATCTAAAATATTACATTTATTCTTATCTAATCAAACAAACGACTTGATCAGAATCAAGTTATTCATTTAAGAGAAATTATAAGCCAAATTACTGTTTATTACTAATTTATCGTAACTTTTTTAAGACTTTAACTAAACAAATTACAATTTTACTAGAAACGTAGAACTTTATTATAAAAAACTTTTATTTCGAGAACTTTTTTTTTTCATGGACGTTTCAGAGGAACTGTCAAAATGGGACTTTTTAAAATATCACATAAATATTTCCACCCATGCTTTAAACTCCTTTTCATTCATAATTTTTCCTTCCAACCTACTTCTTATTTTTTTTTTTTTTAACTTACTTCATTAATAGTTTCCTAAAGGATTTCTAGAAAAGAGGGCTTACCTCAAAACAAACCAGTTATTTGGTTTTGTATTTTTTTTTTTCATATATCGAAACAAAATTTTATTTTATAATAAAATTTAAAATAATAAGTTTCATTATATTTTTATTTTATTTTATTTGTATGTACTTCGCTACGGCATCCTCTCAGGTGTGGTCACCACAAACCCCTCCCCAGAAGAGCTAAGACCCAGCGCAAATCTCCACTCGAGTGTAAGTGTTTCCTCAAGAGATAATCCACTCTCCTTCAACAGTTCCATCCAATTTCTCCAGCAATAGTACCGAGATAACAAAAGGCTAAAATTCTTAATGATATTATAATTTCCTTTAATATTTCTCAAAATTAAATTATAAATATTTTTATACATATAAATGTTTTATTATATACAGGGTGTCCCGTGAGTAGAGAGAATTATTCAAAAGTTTAATAGTACACATCAAGATCTACAAAAAATTTCATATAGACAATTGCCCAATTTATAGCAGAAAAATCGAAAATTTAAGATTTGTGTTTTTTTTAATCGTCACGCTTTCAGTTGAATAGGAAGCAATAACTTAAAAAATATTTTATTTAATCAACTAAGCATTGCTCCATGGCATCTAAGAGAGTGTGTAAAAATGACCATTTTATGAAATTCAAGATTTCAAAGGACTGTAAATATCTTAATCCTATTTAATACATACCAATACTTAATAATATCTTTAAAATGTTCTCTGAACCTGTTTAACCCTATTCCACATCTTAAAAAAAAAGACTCAGATTTGTTATTTATTTTAAAGAATAAACATGACAGTGTTCTACGAAATCCTAGTCATTTTAAGGCATTACTGGAAACAAAAAATTCACAACCACTTAAGCAACTCGTGAAATTATTAAATATAAAAGGGAAGGTGTCCTTGACCAGTGCCCTGCGCGGCGAAAATTTAAAATGAATCAGTGCACGAACGTGCTTTCTTAAACTGCTATGTTTTTAAAAACGCAAAGAAAAATTAGATAAATTATTCCATAAATGTATTTTGATTCCATAAATATCTCTTATCTATTAATAAAAAATCAGATCCTCAAACGGATACGGCATTTTACCATGGACTCACCTTCGACAGAAGGATGACATGGGGAACGCATGTAAATAATGAATCCCAAGACACTTAACAAACGACTCGAACTATTTTACTCTCTTTTTTCTAAATCTTCATTACGGAAAGTGAATATATATACTTAGTTACTTACACCCATATTGTCATACTCATCTCAAATATCGCTAAAAAGACCCACATACAAACAAAAACTTTAAACCTTCCAATCAAAATTATTGCGACTCATAACAAAAGCACCTTGGTACATGACTAACAAAACTCTACATACTGACCTCCACTTTCCAACAGTCGACCAACATACAACGACCATTTACCAACGATATTATACAAATTTAAACGGACATCGCAACAGATTAATAAGAGATAAGGCCACAGCTAACATACCTCAGAAAATGAAAAGGAGACTTAAAATGCGTTGGATAAGAGATCTCCTTCCTTAAACAACCTAAGTAATTGGAACAAGTTCGGGAAGAGGGCATGCTAAGTACTTTCCTTCCCCATGCTTAACATGTAATTTATATCTTGTATTTCCAACACATTAACTAATTGTTAACAAAACGTAAAACTCCAATAAATCCCACCAAATTACCTTTACCCTTCGTCGTAAACCAACGACTTCCTGTCCTACAGTTTCCTTTAACAATACTCCACTTATCCCTGTTGAGCAAATCCGATACCTAGGACTCCACCTGGACAAACGACTAACTTGGAATCCTCATACTAGACTGAAACGACAAGAAACCGCTCGACGTTTCCGATTACTTCAGCACTTACTAGACAAACGCTCTAAACTTCCCAGTAATTACATAAGACTCATATACTTGACTATAATAAGACGTATTTGGACTTACGGAGTTGAGCTATGGGGCTCCACTAAACCATCGAATTCCTCTCGCATCCAATCCTTACAATCCAAAATCCTTCGTAAAATCCTCAATGCTCCTTACTTAGTCACTAATAAAATTATCCATAAAGATCTTAATGTTCCTTATGTTTCAGATCTGGCCCAATCCAGATACCTATCCTTCCATAATAAACTTCAGAATCATCTCAACCCTCTCGTTTCTAACCTTGCTTCCTCTTCAATTCCTGATAACCCTCCGAGGCGTCTGAAAAGAAGATGGCCCCGTGATCTCCTAATGTAGTCATATCATTAGAGTGCTACCATTGGGTAGTTACTCAGCAAGTGTATTCATGTCATTATATCAATTATGTCCAAATTTACTTGATGTATTCATGTAATACAGTTGTAAATGTCATAAAGAAATAAAAAATAAAAAAAACGTTAACAGGCGCAAATAAATTTCTAAAAAAAAGTAACTTTGATCTGTTAACAATTTAATGATTAATTAATAAAATAATGATTGCTTAAAATAAAACTCTCTTTTTATTCTTTATTAGTTATTTGATTATCGAATAAAAGTTTTCTCAACTTTGGTTAGTATCTCTTCACTTCCGAAGCTTAGTAAACAATTGTTAGGAGGTTAAGCGATGAGTGGACAGAATCGGAAATTATTGGGAGATTAGTCAGTGTTTACCGTCACAGGAAACACAAAAATAAATTACTTTATTTTATGCTAACGTTTCGGTCTAAGTTACAGATATGCTTGTTTGAATGTTGTCCAGCAAGCATCTCATTTGACATTTCTGGTGGACGTGTGAACTGCACCGCCGTTGCCAGCAACCTGATATATGAAACAATAAGATAAAAAATAGGTACGAATTCGCCTGCGGGGAATCTTTTAAATCCCCGCTCACACCACCTGGCTCCGGAAAAAACCCGTATATCCTTAAAGGCTAGGAAGGGGAAGACAGAAAAAAAAATGTCATTTGACATTCAAAACAATTCACAATTTTTTTTCTCCCTTCTCTATGTTTTACTAAGTTCAGTTTGTTCTCTTCTCTTTTTCCTCACTCTGGAGCCTTCTTTGTACCCTTTTCCTTGAAATTAAAATATATAATTATACGAACAACCGATATATTTGTTAATTAATCGCATTAATTAACAAGTAATTGAATAACTAAACCAAAAGGTCCAAAAGGACAGCCCGAGAAAGTTCTTCCGCCTATTAATCGGAAGATATTTGGCAGCGCCACGTCCCATCGCCATTAGTTCCTTAATATATCTCCAAATAGCTCCTGGCAGCTATCTTCGTGACGTCACGGATCTGTGTCGTCACTGGGAGGATACCGCGCTCAAATAGAGTGGTCTTGGAACTATTCGTTTCCTTCTAATCTTAGCAGCCCGGCTCGTCACTTATGATGGAATGGCTACTGAGGTTGAAAATTATTACGGCGGACCAACCCCCATTTTACAAATTATACAACCGTTCATTTAATTGTACTACTCGTTGCTCAAAATATATGACTTTAACATACATATATTGTGTAGTTTAGATTTAGTATAGATGTATTATGTTTTATCAACATAAAATAAACTGACTTTGAAAATAAATTTGAGGTATGAGAATTGTCAATACAATATATGATTCACTAATTGGCGTATTTAACAACCGCAATTATTAAAATAATAGTTAAATTAATTAATTAGTTAATCCATAACTTTACTGGAGTAGACGACACAAGGAGCAGTTGAACACAGTACCGCAACACGTTACGGTCTTCATGGTCTTAAGACCTCCTCCGACACAAGATTAAGAGGTTTGGCTTAACGGATCTACAAGGAAGGATCAGTGAGGACTCCGGAAGATGGAAGAGGATCCTTCAGGAGGATAAATTAGAAAAATGGGACCGTTGGTGTTTGAGGATCCCAAATGAAATCCTTACTATGAGGAAGTACTTTCCCATCGTCGGATCGCGTATAGAAAACCATGGACTACCACGGACTACTGCGTCCACTGAGTAAGACAGGTTTTAATGTAGTTCAATTATAGCTCTCGGCTGGAGATTTCCTATTTCTTCATGAAATTTGGTGTATTTTACACAAAGTTTCTCAAATTCCTTCGCTTCTGAGAGGTGGAAAGAAGTCCTATACTGTACACAATAGACTCTAAACTATACAATAAACTAATGTAACCTAGTAATTCGTGGTACAGACCTCTTTTTATCAAATTATTAACATCAGTCAAAAACTTTCTAAAGAGCTTCATCTCATCGAAGCCTACAACTATTTTATTTATTAAAATTCTCGGAATCGGGACATTATTAATCTGGAGATCGTCATTTAATTTCATGTAATCATTCATTTAATGTACTAAAAACTCATGAATAACCTATTTGATCATAATATATTGAAAAAAAAAAGGCCTACAAAAATATTGGTACGTTTGTCGTGACCTCCATTCTTAAAAAAGTCAAAATAACGAGGTTATATACGCCAAACTTTTTAAAATTACAATTTAATAAAATAAAATAAAAAGTCTTCAGAAATTGGAAAATTTTATCCACCCTGAGAGAATGTATTTTCCTATCTACTGAAACATCATGATAGAATGATAAGGATATTGACATTTACCAATAGTTAAACTTGGTATGGCAGTGGTGTTCCTATCACACCTCAAAAAAAAAAAAAAAATCACCAATCACAGACCCTTTCAGATGTTGATATGCACCGATACATGTGACGAAATATATTTGCCTAGACCCGTATATGTAGTGAAAGGAACCCGACCACTGCACCAAGTTTAGCTATTCGTACATGTCAATTTTTCTAACAACCGACCAAGGTATTCAAGTAGATACGGAACTAGATTCCTTTAGAGTCGATAGGATTTTCCAATTTTGTAGTTATTTTATTTCAATTTTTTTTAACTCTTTTAGTTTTTTAAGTATTGACAGTTTATATTGAACATATATGATCAAGATTCGACCAAATAATTATTATATCAAACGGAAAAATCGGTCTAGCCGTTCGTTTAAAAATACGTTATTTAGCTTATAGAGGACAACCTAACACAACTCTCGTGCCGTTTTAGTTACTCGGGTAATAAAAGAGGGTTGTGTGTGTGTGCATAATTATTTTTAGCAATGTAAAAAGATTAACTTTATTATGCAGGAAAGTGTATCATCTCACTGCTTCAAACTCTGAGTAAAGAATAAAATAAACAGATATATTTATGTTATTTTTTGCCAAAATACTATACTATACTAGTATACTTATTTTTTTTTATTTTTTTTTATTTATTTTTTTTACCGTTTCAAGAGGATGTTAATAATTTGACAAAAAGGGGCCTGTACCACTGCCTTCCAGTTGTTAAATTATAATAAATAATAATAATAAGGCTTAGCGAACCCGAAGGTTCGATGCCGACACCACCTATCGCTTGTTACACACCTCCCTCCACCGTTCGCCGTCCAAACCCAGTCCCTTCAGATCGGCTTTAATGCAATCTTCCCACCTTCGCTTCGGTCTACCCCTCGGACGCTTACCATTCGGCACAGCAAATATTAACCTTTTAGGAATTCTCTCGTTACTAAGCCCAACAACTTTACAAGCCCATTTGATTCGCCGCGATGAAATTACATCAATTATATTACCCGGATACAGCTCACGCAATTCGGCGTTGTGTAACCGTCTGAACTCTCCGGTTAACTCATCCTTCTTCGGTCCGAATATTCTACGCAATACTTTATTTTCAAAAACCTTAAGACGCTGCTCATCCCTTAATGTAAGCGGCCAAGTTTCGCATCCATAAAGAACTGTAGGCAAGATAATTGTTTTATAGATTCTAATTTTTAAGTTCCGGGACAAGAGGCGCGAACTAAGTAGCTTTGTCACAGAAAAATAACAAGCATTTCCCGCCTTCAGTCTAACCTTAATCTCTTCTTCAATTTCGTTTTTTCTAGTTATCGTTGAACCTAGATACCTAAATTTATCTACCTGTTCAAACATATTACCATCTATATCGATATCACCAGTAGTATCGCCATTTTTGCAGCTAACCATATATTTTGTTTTATCCACGTTTATTTCGAGTCCTAGTTCTTTACCGGCTTTCATTAACGTTGTCGTATTTAGTTTTATAGTTTCAACGTCTTCGCTTAACAGTACCAGATCATCAGCATAGCCCAGCACGGATGTTGTCCCGCCCAGATCCAACCCTTTCTCGGTTCGCATTACCTCCCTAATGGCATGTTCTAATGCCAAATTGAACAGGACAGGCGAAAGAGAATCCCCCTGTTTTAAGCCCGAACGAACCTCAAATTTTTCGGACAAATTATTACCGATTCTAACTTTATTGAGTGTCTCCGTCAAGCACATCCTGACTAGATTTACTAGTTTTTTTGGAATCCCCTGCTCAATTAGAATATTATACAGTTTCTGGCGGACAATAGAATCGTAAGCCTTTTTAAAATCTATATACAGCTGGTGAACAATACCGTTATACTCCAATTTTTTCTCTAATATTTGCCGTAAAGAAAATATTTGATCAATAGTCGAACGATTCCGTCTAAATCCGCATTGGTAGTCTCCGATAATTTCCTCGGCGTATTCCGTGATTCGACTGGTTAAGATTGAAGTGAATATTTTATAACATACCGGAAGGAGTGAAATTCCTCGATAATTATTACAATCCGTCCTCGGACCCTTTTTGTGAATCGGAATAAGAATAGATTCTTTCCATTCTTCAGGTAATTTCTCGTTCACCCAGATCTTTTTAACCAACCGATGTATTTTAGTAACTCCAGCTTCCCCGCATGCCTTAATTAGTTCAGTAGGAATATTATCGATTCCCGCTGCTTTATATGATTTTTAATTTTCCGATAGCTACTTCAACTTCCTCTTTACTTGGTCCTTCTATTAACGGTTCAGCACTCTGGTACTCAGAAGGAGGACACAGATCATAATTTCCCGTATTTAAAATATTGTCAAAGTGGTCCTTAAACTTATTCAATATGTCAACCGGATCGGTCAGAATATTGTTATTAACATCCCTAATTCCAGACGTTACGGGCCCTATATATTTACGTGATCTGTTTATACCTTTGTACATGTCTCTTACGTTATTTTCGATTCTATTAGTTTCTATTTCAATTATTTTATTTTTAAGATACCCCCTTTTTTTATTTTTGAGCAATTTTGTCGTTTCGTTCTTTGAGATTCGGAAGTATTCCAGATTGTCTTCGCTAGGATTATTTAGAGCTTTTAATTTAGCAGCTTTTCTTTTTTCGCACATGTTCAAGCAATCTTCATCAAACCACGGTTTGTTATTCTTAGTTTCCTTTTTTCCTAGGCACGAGTTACCGACCGCTTTTATATTATCCCTGATCTCTACCCATAACTTGTCAATATCCTCGTGGTCCTCGTCAGGAAGCTCTAAAGCTTCAAACCTATTCTTAACATCTAGCTCGAATTGGTTTCTAATTGATGGATTTTTTAATTTTTCCAAATTAAAATTCTCAAAATCGAAACGGTTTTCTTTTCTCTTTTTTATATTAAGTTTTTGTCGAAGTTTCGCGATTACTAATTCATGATCCGACCCACATTCTGCTCCGCGATAAGACCGTACATTCATTATACTGCTTTGCCAGCTGTTTTGTATCAAGACATGATCTATTTGATTTCGTGTTTGCGAATCCGGTGATGTAGTTGTTAAATTACTAAGTCCAATTTCAAAGTTTTAGAGTAATGTCATTTGAGAGATATCTCTAGTTGAAAAATTTATAAAATCTGTGCAAACAGTGAATAAGTTGATTACACAGTAGGTGATTGCAGTGTTTAAATATGGAATTATGAAAAAGGTATAAATTTATCCACTAGAAATATCAGTAAAATTTTTTACTCTATAATATCCACAAACTCCATCCCCTCTCACATTCGTCAATCCAATACCCTTCCGACCTTTAAATCCCGCCTGTTCAATCATTTCTTATCCATCCAGTCCTCATGAAATTGTAAATAGATACTAATGTAAATATGTATATAAATTATTAGTTCGTTCTTCATTATTTTTACGTCATCCTTTTTTTTCAATTTTTTATTATTAACTGATTAAAATTAGAAACCGGCTGATAATTTTTCATTTTTTTACTATGACTGTTTAATTACTCTGTAATTTTATTTATGTATCTCTGAGGCTCCTTAGCCCACATTTATGTATTTTTGTATTATTCCAAAGGGACTCGTCCTAAAATAAATAAAGTGTTATTATTATTATTAAAATTAATAATCAACAATTGGAGTTAGTTATCCTGTCAACTGGAATGCTCATATGATGCATTTTATGTATTCCCAAATTTTTAATATTTTACTTCTTTCTATAACAAAAATAACTAGGTTGCTTTGAAAGTTAACCGGGCATAGGAATCCATCATCTCGGTTTTTTTTTTATTTTGTAAATACGAAATTCTAGACCTTTTAAGTAAGAAATAAGTTTTTTTTTTCCTTTAAAAGGTCCTAGGATAAAGCAGCTGAGAGAAACCATTTCTCAGATGTTCACAGATGACAAGCTGAAGGTGAAATATGAAGAGTTTATTTTGAGTAAAGGTTTTCCGTACAAAGGAAGGGACGGACTGGTATATAGAGGGGCCATATTGTCCTAGCTGCCTCGGGCCGGGATAAAGCGATCGGAACAATAAAAAACCAACACGGCTTTGGCGTGTTCGCTATCTATCGATCTGTAAGGCTCGATAGTGAAGGATCCCCTGTAATTATTCTAAGAGTCGATAGTGATAAGCAATCGACTTTGATTTTTGCCATTGTGTTCAGTTTGTTAATTTGAATAAAAGTGAAAAAAAAAAAAAGGAAGAGAAAACATAGGGTAAGTGCACCAGTGATAGACGTAGCAAAAGAAATATTTTTGCTTTTTTTTGGCTTATACCACCGTAATTATTATATGAGAAGGAGTTAGTCGAGGGTGCGGTCAAATAAATAAAAAACATTAAAATATATAAATTATTTTAATTTTTGCCGACGTTTCGACCCACTTTGCAGGTCATCTTCAGGGCTACAAAAGATACAAACTTGTTGAAAAAAAATAAAAATAAAAAAAATAAATATAAGTATATATAAAATACGAAGAAGTTGTCAGATACAGAAATAAAAGATAAAGAAAATAAATACATGATAAGAAAATAGATAAAAGAAAATAAATACATGAATGTTAACGAATAAATAGATTGAAAATTGAATAACTATTGTTACAGTAAAGTTAAAATATGGATAAGATAACATAATAATAAGATATCAGTGGATAACAAGCAAGTGGAGGTTATATTTGATTGTAGGTAAACAGATAACCTGACTAAAGGTTAAGAAGTGAAGAAATTGAAAGATTAATAGGGTAACATTAGTGTAATGTTGTTGGGATAGATTATTAAGTATAAATAACTCTATAAGAAAACAATAATTTTAAAAGAATACTTTAAAATGTAAGAATAAATGTAAAAACAAGGTTATGATGATAAAGAAACAAAAAACAGGTTGTACTATATATAGATGACAATTGACATTTAGTTTTTTGAAAGCGGTAATGGAATGGTAGGCTGCATGGGTCGAAACGTCGGCAAAAATTTAAATAATTTATATATTTTAATTTTTTTTATTAATTTGACCGCACCCTCGACTAACTCCTTCTCATATTATATCAACGGTCAACCATTTCTACATCATTACGTAATTATTATAGTTATAAACCTATCTGTTTGAGGTTTAGAATCTCTAGAGTCTTATTTTTCTGTTTAAAACTTTAAAATTGAAAAAATATTCAACTATGCAGGTATTATCTCCACCAAAAAAAAAAACACCTTTTTGCACTAGTGATGGTCACCCCGAAATTCAATTGTTCTAGTAATGGACAGGGGGTAGGTAGCAATGATGGACATAGATAGACAGATAGAAAAAAAACATTTTTATTTTGGGAATAAGTCCCTTAATAATAACAAAATTGTACAAAAAGAAAAGACTTAAAGTTTGAAACAATAAACAAAATTCGAAAAATAAACTAAAATGTAAAGAAAACCTTAAGTAAACAAGCTATATACAATACAGATAAAACTATATACAAAACACTTAAAACTATGAACAAAGCACTTACAACTATGAACAAAACTATATATAATGGTTGAACAGCACAAACATACACTTTAAGAAATGGAGAACGAAAACGAGACAAAATAGAATAACTTAATTTCATAAAAAAACTTTACTTGTATATATAAAAAAAAAAAGTTAGTTATAATTGAATTTTTAAAAAAATAGATGTATTGAGTGGAGTCGAACTTAGAAAATATATAAACCATCCGTTACAAACAGTACTATCATATGATTATATGATTGCTATGCAATACATATGGAATGTTAATAGTTAGGTATCTGACTGTTTTTGGAACAAGAATTGGAATAGGAGGTTTTTGAATGTGTATAGGGAAGGGGCATGCCGAATTTTGATCGGGAGGGAATCCCAGATGTTTACAGAGTGTGTTACGAGTTTTGGAAAGAGGCAGATCTATGAGAAGGGATGCGTAGGTCAGAAAGTCGAGATATTGTGGTTGGGGAAGGGATCGAGGACTTAAATTGGAGAAGGTTGTAGGCATAAGAAGGACGATGATCGTTAATGATTTGATAAAGAAATTTGCCTATGAAATATCGGAAACATACCTCAGAAAAATTATATCTTTGTTTAACTATAAAGATAAGATACGATAAATGCTCAACTTACTCACAGTTAAACTGTTAGTGATAAGGTATGAAACACACTGATATCAAGAGCACTATAGAAACAACATTGATAAGCATTTTAAAATTTTTTTCTGAGAGCTTTGTTCATACAGTAGTCAATAGAGACCATTGTTCTTCAATCTAGAAAAAATTGGAGCCTTTAAATCAACAAGGAAGCTTATTATTTAAATTTGAAGTCCAACCTATCCATAACTGGGCTCCTCATCTATAAGTGGTGCGTTTAACCTTATTATAGTTATCTTACGATGGTGCAATTTAGTATATGTGAAAAAAATATAACGTTAAAGAGTAAAGGGGAAAAACAGATATATCACTTTTTACTTTAGCATACCCATGAGTGGAATATATGAGTGGCTTATTTCCAAAGCTGTAATCAGAACAGTGATCGATTTCTATCGAAATTGAGATAAGTATCGATTACAATGTAAAAAAATCCAATAAATCATATGGTGCGATTATTTTTTTTTTTTTTTTTGAGAAACGAACTTCAATTTTAAAAAATAAAAAAAAGCGGTGTAAAAATAAGTTTATTTCCGAAAATGGCCTTTTTGAAGGAAACTAATAAAACTATTTTATTCATAACAAATTTATATTATTCTATTGCAAACAAAAAATTAATTTTAAAGTGATTTTTATAAATTCTCCACATATAATTTTAGGTCCCATATATCATTATCGACTTTAATTTTGTATGGAACATCTTTGTCGATGCGATGGTTTTCCTGATATAAGCTAAAACCCACCAAAAAAAGGTGACATAAGGCACCCCCTCTCCACATCTGGCTCACCAACTAGGAATTGGGACTTTTAGTATATTTACCTCCTTACTAGTCCAAATAATGTCCCAAAAATTGTGTCTCCGCCATTTTCTCCTTTAATCATTCATTGACTGGACTATATAGTTTTAATCTCCTTCTATGTTAAGTTTAAGCATAGAGCATATTTCTGAAAATTTTATAATGATTTAGGCCTCACTTTATTTTCTACCATTCAACAATATATATTGCAGAATATTTATATACCGTATAGGAGTGTTTATCAACCGAGATCTGAACTAAAATAGCCAGAAGCAGAAAGTTTGAAATCAAATTTAACATGTGTACAGTGGGGACTTCAGTGGTGAAGTTTGTGACAATGGCTAACCAATATATGCCTGCCAGGTACCTCGGATCTCAACAGCCGCTCAATACTCTCTCTTGCAGTACAGTAAATATTTATTTATTTTATTTCAGAACTAAAAAATAACATAATTTATGCTTCTTTCTGTTTGTTGGTTTGAAAAAATACAATTAATCAAATAAACCATAAATCACATGATTTGAAAGAAAAAAAAAACGGATCCATTATTCAATGATGACCCAATCGTAGACTTTGACGGACGATGTGGAGATAATGGTAAAAACTATAGAAAAATTAAAATAACTTTTTTTTTTATTTCTTAAAGACATTTACAACTGTAAATGAATACATCTAGTAAATTTTAACATAATGTACATAATGACATAAAAAACACTTGCTGAGTAACTACCAAATGGTAGCACTCTAATGATATGTTTACTTTAGGAGATCATAGGAGGCCATCTTCTTTTCAGACGCCTCGGAGGGTTATCAGGAATTGAAGAGGAAGCAAGGTTAGAAACGAGAGGGTTGGGATGATTCTCAAGTTTATTATGGAAGGATAGGTCTGAAATATAAGAAACATTAAGGTCATTATGGATGGTTTTATTTGTAACAAAGTAGGGGGCATTGAGGATTTTATGAAGGATTTTAGATTGTAAGGATTGGATGCGAGAGAAATTCGATGACTTAGTGGAGCCCCATAGCTCAACTCCGTTAGTCCAAATAGGCCTTATTATAGTCAAGTATATGAGTCTTTTGTAATTAATTGGAAGTTTAGAGCGTTTGTCTAGTAAGTGCTGAAGTAATTGGAAACGTCGAGCGGTTTCTTGTCGTTTCAGTCTAGTAAAAATAACTTAATTATTAATTTGTTTATATCGGCGACAACCAAATTCCTCAGAATGACGCTGTACATTATCTCGGGCTATTATTCGACAGAAGGATGACCTGGACTTGCTAAAATGAAACGTAAAGCTTAACAAACGACCGAAAATATTACCCGTTTTTCCAAATCAAAATTGAAAATCAGACAAAAACTAAATACATACACTTACCAACTCAAACCCATATGGACATACGACTCACAAATTTACGGTTCTGCAAAAAATACGCACTTACAAAAACTACAATAATTTCAATCCACATTTACACAATGTGAGAATTGTTTTATCGTCTGCATAAGTAGCTGTCAAGATCTCATCGTTAATAGTTACATCGTAAGTTATTATATTATTTTAAAAACAATGTTTAGCATCTCTCCAAACATTCATTCTGAATTTTACATTGCACTGAATATTTTTGATGTTTTAATTGTTATACTATGAAAATAAAAAAATACATAAACAAGGTCAATTTATAATAAATTTAATAGGTTCAACGTTTTCATGGATACAGCAAACAATGTTTTTAGTACTTTCCACCCAAAACTTAGTAAATTCAGAGTAGGTAGACTGGCATAATTTAATGCCTTGGATATATTAACAAATAGTGATAGTGTATATAGGTATGTAGTTATTTTATTTTATTTATTATAAATACTTTTTGATTATTATATAGCTTCTGTTTATTTTATATTTTATTTGTTGTAAATATGGTGTGAATGTGATATTACCTCCTTATAACCAATGTCCAAGTGACAGAATGTTGCATTATTCAATATTCATTCAGTAATTATTATACTTTAGATTTAATAACATATACTATATATTTTTCTTTAAATGTATATAGTTTTCATTTATTATTATTCTCTATTTTATTTATACATGTATTTCTATGTACATTATTATTATTTTTATTTAATTATTTTTTATGTAGGTTTTTTATTAGGTTTTCCTATTGTCAAATAAACAAAGGAATGGTACTTCGGTTTTTAATTTTATAAGAATGAGATTGTCCGGGTTGGCGGTATCGTAAATAGGCTAAATAGTGGCAAAACTATTTCATTAAAATCCAACGTTTCGACCCGACTTTGAAGGTCTCCTTCAGGCCTAGAACGGACAAGATACAAAAAGATATACAGAATTGTGGAAGTAACATAATATTTAGACAAAAAATTACAAACTATGTGATAGACTTTATAACTCAGATTAAAAACTGACAAACGTTTGTAGCATTGAGTGAAATAATTTTTTTTTATTGAGTATTAATACAGTCTGCCACACTGAAGGGCATTGGTACTAGGGCTATAGAATTCATTCACACAATATGTACATAAGAAAGGAAAAAAAAAATATATAAATAAAAAGATAAAGTAATATACAAGATAAGTAAAATAACATATTAGCCGAATAATAACAAAATAAATAAAACACATTCACCCCTATGTCCAATAAAAATGAAGAAATATAAATTCTTTAAAATTAAATTAATGAAAAATATACGCCAACGGATGAACTTTCACGTCCAGTTTAATAAAAGTAATGGAAACTATAATTTTCTAAAATGCACTTTTGCAATAAAACAAGTGAATAAAATGAAATGAATCTATGACTGTAAAATATTAAACGACCTTCTGGAAGGTATCAAAATGAAATAAAAAAAAAATACATTTAAAAATAAAATTAAATCCTCCTACTCGATCGTAATGGAAAAACAGTTTTTTTTATTTTGCTATAAAAATTTTATAACTTTATATTTAAGAACTATAAATTCATTTATATTATCATAAGATCGTGATTGCTCATGCCTGGCATAATTTAATGCCTTGGATATATTAACAAATAGTGATAGTGTATGTAGTTATTTTATTTTATTTATTATAAATACTTTTTGATTATTATATAGCTTCTGTTTATTTTATATTTTGTTTGTTGTATATATAGTGTGAATGTGATCTTACCTCCTTATAACCAATGTCCAAGTGACAGAATGTTATATTATTCAATAAATAAATTTCAAAAAATAATAAAAATTAAAATAAATAGCGGCAACGAAATATGCCGAAAGTACAGTTGAGCGCAACCAACTACATATTTCATTTCTTTGTCGAAATATGATATATTCAAGAGGTTTTCAACTAAACCATCTTTTTTCTCCATTTTTTTTTAATTTCACTTAATATTTTTCTACATTCGCTGCCATTTTTAATACTTACGTTGAATTTATATTGAAAAAGCCATCCGTTTGTACATTGCAACAAAATATCGCTTCGTCATACTAGTAATTGCAATCAAAGTACCTTGAATAAGTACTCAAAGTTAAGCAAAGTAGTGCATTATACATAATTGGATGGGTGACTCTCAATCGAGGAAAACAAAGCCAGCCATGAATCTCTCTTCCTTTCGCGTATTTGGAACCCATCAGACAACAGGAGGCAACTCACACAGCGACCAGCGACCAGACATGGGAGTTTCCCCCATAATCATAAACAATCGTTTGTTGATAAGGTTGGAGAAGATCTACACCTGATAATTAACGTGACTGTAACTATCTCGAGGGAGTACTGGCAACTATTAAGCTAAACTATCAAGACAGCGAACATGATACGACTGCGATAGTTGCTGTCATTATGATAAAGTGTCACTACGTTAACTATGTGATTTGTTAATGTTCTTTAAATGTATATAAATAAAATATCAACTATAAAAAATTAAAAAGGAACAAAATCTACGTATGAGAATCAAGAAAGATTATCCCAGATTCACAAAAATAATCAACATGTTAAACGATTTAGAATTTCATACAGTTAAACTATTTAATCCTAGACCGATAATTTTTATTAAATCAACAAATAATTCAGTAAATCTCATAATTAAAAAAATATACAGTTACAATGAATAAAGTTTAAGAAGATACAAACACAGATGTACAAAACATATTTTACTCGAACAAAAACTGACTTGAATAATGTTAAATGAGATATTCATACAGTATTTATTATAATTTAGATTAATTAACATGTACTATATATTTTTCTTTTAATGTATGCCTTTTTAATTTATTATTATTCTTTATTTTATTTATACATGTATTTCTATGTACATTATTATTATTTTTATTTTATCATGTAAGTTTTTTATTAGGTTTTCCTATTGTAAAATAAACGAAGGAATGGTACTTAGGTTTATGATTTTAAAGGAAGGAGATGGTCCGGGGTGGCGGTCATAAATAGTGGCAAAACTGTTTTATTAGAATCCAACGTTTCGACCCGACTTTGCAGATCTTCTTCAGGGCTAAACGGACAAGATACAAAAAGATATAGAGAATTGTGGAAGTTACATAATATTTAGACAAAAAATTACAAACTATGTGAATAAGCTTATTAAAATTATAAACAGTAAGTACATTAAAATATAAACAGAGTAAGCTAAGTAACAAGATCCTAAAATGAAGTAAATAGATGATAATCAATGATAGTTTATAATTTCAGTACTATCATTAATGTGAAATTTCGTACATCGAAACATGACCAATTATTATGTTCTTGTCAAATTTGTAAATTGTAAATGTCATTTAAATAAACTTTTATTATTATTATTATTAAATAGCAATTTCATAGGACGAGGACTGAATTAGTTTATTATTTTTTGGCCATTTTTATCATGCTTTTTTTTTTTTTACTTTGAGGATACCGAAATCTCAGTATTGAGTCTTTGAAAAATAATAAAGTTGATAAACATCTCTATTTAATTACGTAAATAATTGACTAAAAATAAATTAAAAAATATTTTTTACAACCAATTGATCTTGCAATCTAAGGAGCAGCTGAACACACTAACGCAATACTGCGCAGTCTTCATGGTAAGCATAGTCAACTTAAAGGCCCTCCTGTTTTCTTTTAACTCCTATAAGTAAGTTAATACAGTGAGCTCTCTCATAACCGGACCCTCCTATATCCGGACATCCAAATACGTATATTTACAATTAAAAAATCAAGATGTGTGCTTCAGACCACCCGATGAAAGTGAAAACATCAACATAGCGAGATTAATAATATGAAATATAAATTATTAATCTCGCTCATATAATACTAAATTATAAATAATAGCTCGTTATAAAGAAGATGAAATGCTGAACATTTCTCTCTCTCGCAGTATGCAGATCCGATTTTTAATTTCTGAGATATTTTAATCCATATCTTCAATAAAACACGTTATAATTTGGTTTTCGATACTATTTTTTCTCTTTTCGTCTCTCTAACACAGCGTCATGTTAAGATACAATTTTTAATAATAGCTCATTAGTCAAATGATGAAATGCTGAAGAATTCCCTCGGATACAGTATGCAGGTTCGATTTTTAGTTTCAGAGATATTTTAATCCATATATGGTTCGTTTTAATCAAAAAGGTTTCAATTAGTCGACTCTAGCCGACTTTACCCGAACGTTAACACTTCGAAAATCTGACGGATCAATCTAATTCGCTCTCCACAAAAAAGTGCGAAAAGCTCCTAAAGAAGTATTCACTTCAATAAGATATTTCAGTAATATATTTTCATAGACTTGTTGTGGTAACTTCAATCATCTTTGAAATTAAAAATACGTATCCAATAAAAGGAAACTAAAGACGGAATTATAAATTCACAAATATAGAACGAAAATGGTGAAATTTAAAGTTTATATTCAAGTATCGCTGATTTTACCCGAACCAAATATCTGTCCTTTCATGGCAAACTTCAGTCCCATCTGAATCCACTTATTTCCAGCCTTTCATTTCCCTCTATTCCTAATAATTCGTCTAGGCGTATGAAAAGAAGATGGTATCGTGATCTTCTTACAAGGTACTATTTAGGCAGTGCAACCATTGGGTAGTTTCTCAACTAGTCTGTTCACGTCATTATTCTTGATTTTTTTTCATATTTAATAGTTTTATTTATTTAATATAGTTATAAATTTCAATAAATAAATAAATAAAGATTTTATGTAACTATTTTCTAATTAATTCGTATTTGAAAATAAGTAATGCCATGCATTATGAGCGAGAAGAATTAAATTTCATTGTCTTGAAAGATTTGAAATTTGTTAGTGAGTCTTGTTAGCTGTTCCAAATGTCTGTTAAGTGTAAGTCCAAATAGGTTTTTTAATTAAATATGAAATTGTATTTGTCTATTTTATCATTTTGAAATACTTAAAAAAATACACCTTTGCTTAAATGACAAAGTTCCATCTCAAGAAAGGCAGATTTTTAGAATCAATAAAACATCTAAAAGTGACAAACATCTAAACAAATGCTTTAATATTTTGGTTTCGTTTCTTCTTTTTGAAACTTTTATTAATTAAATTAGGAAAAATATTTAAAACAAAATACGGATATACAGAGTTTCAAATAAATTCTATTCATCATTCAAAGAACAAAATATTTTCCCTCATAAGAAAAAATATATATATATTCCTTCACCATTTTTTTTATCAATACTCAAACACAAAAGTGACTATAAATTTACTTTTATATAAAATATTCATTTTATATAAATTTAATTATTATCATATTAGCTTTATTACTGTACAAAAACAGATGATTATTTTAAAAAAAAAATGATATAGTTCGGTTAGGGGTCAAATATATAACTAACCGTTATAACTGATCCCTAGGTTCGAGCTAGAATAACTTGAGTACTCTATTTTGAAATAAACTTGGTTTTATTTCACTAAAACTTTGAACAAAGATTTTTAGAACTTTACACTTTTTTGACTTTTTAGAACAACAATAATTATTCACATATGCCTATTTATATAATATGTGAAACAATTAAATATTTATAACATAAATATAACTTTTGATTCCCTAACAGATATATACTCAATACAAATGTATATCGAATAACCCAAGAGGTGACCCAAGGAGGAAAACTAGGAAAGCACATTTTATAAATTCGTCCAAATTAAATTTTCAACGAGAATGAGGTTTTCATAGAAAAAAAATAGGAAAAACTTTTCGAAAAATATTATATTATTTTCTTTTTTTTCTTAATTTAAATACTTTACCAATTCACTGCGTAAAAATACTAATAGTTTGAGATATACCTAAGTTCCAATACATTCAATCGAACCATTCGAGAGAACAAAAGATATTTTAAGAGACAATCAATCACCTATCAGTTAAGGAATGGGCCAACATCTGTCCGAATAAAAATAAAAATAATAAAAAGGAGAAAGAAATACGGCAACTTAAATATCATACATGTGAACTTCGTCTAATCCATTTTTTAAACTGATACCATAATAGAAAATAACAAGAAAATTATAAAATGATAAGTGGTTGTTAGATAACTTGATTCAAATCGATTTATTTTTCTTGGAAGGAGAAAGAAATGGGTCATAACTTTTTAATAATAAACGAAAGGAATTATTTTGTAACTGAATAAAAACCTTGTATAATTGTTTACATTTATTATAGAAATTTTCAAATATTTTTAAGTGATGTAAATTAGTTGTTCTTAAAAAAAAATTAGTCATTTTTTGGAATAAATTGCTTCTAGATCCTTTAATATGCTAGATACATCTCAAATAATATTCTTAATTTCTCATTGGACTAATTAATTGCAAAAACACTAACAACATCACCTGAACGAAAGAATATTTGAAAAATATTTATTGCTTGAGTAAAATATTAATCAAAGTGATTTTATTACAAAAATACTACAAATGTTTCCAAATATTCGGATATGATCTGGAGGATTTTTATTAATGTTAAGAAAATTAATGCTACAAAATGTAAATCACATTGATTTTTTTTTCTTTCAAAAAGAAAGAAATGGACTATAAGCTTTTAATAATGAAAGAGAGGAATTGTTTTGTATGGAATAAAAATTAGAATACGTAATTTAAATTAAATAATAAATTTTATATAAAATATAGGTAGATATAGAGATATAGAAGGTTTTCATTAATTGAAATTTGCAATTTGGTACAATATTATAATGGTTGGTAATTTTGATTTGCATTACATATATGTATGTAGTTTCAGTTGGAAAACAGTTCAACAATTAAAAAAAAAATTAATAAAAAAAAATTACACGTAAACTATAAAACAAGTTTTTTTTACAAACATTGAACAAAATTCAGCACGTAAATGTTATCATCATTCTTACCATAAGAGTTTTTAATTTTTAAATATTTCAGCTAATTAATGCAAACTTTTAAAGTGGTACTGATGATTGTAAGTTGTTCGTCCTAGATAAGTCAATTCCAAATTTTTAACTTATTTAAAACAAATTTAAATTGCAAGTTCTGTTTATGTAAAGTTATGCTCTTAATGGTATATATGGTAAGATACTGAATACATTCCATACTTAGCACAAATTATTGAATTTATCAGTGTAGTTTTTGGTCTATAATGTTTGCTCTTAAGGGAAACAGTTCCATAAAACTATTTAATTCACATCATTTGGGCAGAATGAGAACTAACCTAGTACTTTTGTAATAATAATAATACTTTATTTATTCTGGGACGATTCTCTTTAGAATAATACAGAAAGACAGAAATGTGATATATCAAAAAATACGTAATATATCAAAATATTACGAACGTATAAAATTTTTAGGATTGGTTAGAGGTTCGAGTGTATCGAATTGGGCGTAAAGTATAATTATCGTATTTGGCGAGATGTAAGGTTAATTTTGGGCTTAAATATCAGAAATAATGTTGTCGATTTCTGATTAAAGTAATTAGTTTCAGAAATAAAATGTTAACGAACAAATTTTTAAAAACAATTTGATTGTTTGTGTAGAATGATAATTAATTTAAATAAATAAAACATAATTAATTTATTGCTATTACTACTAACGTTTCAAATACTAATATTCAGATTTGGTTTGTAGAGTTTTTAATAATGGTAACAAAATGTAATTGAAATTGATTTTTTTCTTCACAAATGAGAGATATGGGCCTTGACCGTTTAAAAATGGAAGTAAAGAATTGTTTTGTTTAGAATAAAATTTAGATGATGTGCTTTAATTTATATTATAAATTTTATTATCATATATTAATAGTATTTTTCAAAAAATATTTTAGCTAATTGATGCATCCTTTAAGTGACCCTGGTGATTGTAAATTGTTCGTTTTGATTGGATCAAATCCAAAATTATATTTAATTTAAAACAAATTTAGATTGCACGTTCGGTAAATATGAAATTCATGAAAATATTTATTATAAATTAAACAGTATTACTTCCAGAAGTATATATATATATTTTTTTAAAATACTTATTTACTTTCCGAAGAAGTTTTTTTTTAATTATCAATACATCCAAAAATATAGATAATCATAACGTAATTATTTTTGTATTTTTTTTTTTTTTTACACACATGAGAACTGTTTAATATGTAATATTATTTCTTTGTATAGAATGATAATTAACGAATGTTATTTTTTCCTCTCAGTTTAAATATTTTATTTTTAAAAATTTGTTTATACAATCAGAATTCTGGGTGTTTGTTCATCATCATGATTTTCTGTATATTGTTCCTAATTTTTTTAAATAACACTTTGATTTATTATATCGTATAATAAATCTATCCTTTGTTTTTTAAATATTTGTTCTGTTTCAACTTTTCTAAGAGTTTTTATACTATATTTTTATACAACTGCATATTGCTATATTTGTACACATTAATTTTATTTAGTTTTGTTATAGGTATACAATTTTTTGCTATTTCTATTATTGTATAATTTTAAACATTTTAATATTCCTCATTAATAAGCAGGAATTATTTTTGGTAACCAGGTTGAAAAAATATTTTTAAAATGTATAAGGAAAAAAGAGGAAATTGAATGTTAAAGAAAAATGAAATAAAATAACGAAAAAAAAATAATGAAAAAAGAAACAAATGTATGGACAAAAAAAAAATATATATATATATATATTTATTATACTCATACATATTCAAAAGTTAATAAATATTTATATAAATTTTATTTATTGTCAATTGCAATTAATAAGTATGCATGTAAGTATGGATTTAGCAACGCAATATAATCGGGTAGCACTATTTTAGATAAATGAAGTGTTTCTCTCTATCCAATTGGAAATAATTGATACTGATAGTTAGGTATGGGTTGTAAGGTTTATTTCGGATTTCTTCGTTTTAATTGGTCCTTTTAAATATTGGATGGACATCCAGTAGTATACACATCCTATTCTTTGAAGGTTTGGCGAACTATTACACCGAGTTACGTCAACCCTAGAGCTCGAACACCATTACACTAAGACGACCCTCCAAAGACACGTCTACTTACTGTGCGTATCGAACTTCCTGATGATGGTCTCGATGATGGTGGTCCTAGGGGCTACGTGGCCCCTCCTTACGGGCATCATGATTGGCTGACGAGCTGGCACCCACACGCACAATCACCAATCAGCACGCGCGTCACATCCCGCCCGAAGCCGGGACTCTACTAAGCCAGGATGAGCTCCCCTCCACGTCGCGAACTCGATACCTCGCGCCGGCGTTCACAATCGATATGTGTACTACGAAGCGACAGCGAAGGACGACTTTTGAAGAAAGTTTGCTAAAACGTCTGAGAGGATCAGCGTACTATCTTACGAGATACGGTGGTGTACTCGTCCTTTACGAACATCATTAGAAGATAATATATTTATACTGGAATTACTCATGTCACGTTGGTACAATATTAATAAGAAAATATATAACTAAACTAAAGTTTAATCTAAAACATCTTCTACACTGTATTTATATAATACTCTAGTACAGATCCGTTTTTCTGCTCTCAGAAGCGATAGACTTTAATGAATGAGGTATGAAAATAATGGTAATTTTATGGAAAAGAAGAGAATTAAAAAAAAAAAACTAGGATGTGTGCTTTAGATTACACGATAGAATTAAAAACATCAACAAGGCGAGATTAATAATATGAAATATAGATTATAAACAGTAAATCATTCTAAAGAGGATGAAACACTGAACATTTCCCTCGCTTACTTAACAGGCTTTGAGCAAAAAACAAAATATTGAGTAGAACCAAAGTTATGAATTCTTGAGTAATTTGACTTCCGCTTAAGCGTCAACGAGCTGTTTTAACAGTCAGTAGTTATGTTAATCCAATTGGTCTGCTCGAGATGTCATTCTATCAAGCTCGCTAAGTCAAATAAATATGGTCATACTTTTTTGGAAGATTAAATATATGAAATTTAAAGTCATTGTTACATTAAAAGTCTTGGTAAAGTATGAAGCTACACAAATAATTGAATAGACTATCTCGAAAATGTTATTTTATAATTTTTTTTTATTTATTTATTTAGAAATATAATAATCTGTCTCGAGGACAATAATTATAGTAATATGTGGACACATTCACACCATATATACAGAAAATATAAAATTAACAAAAGTAAAATAATAATCAAAAATTATGTACAATAAAAAAAATAAAATAACCTAAAGATAAGTAAATTAAAAACATAAATACACAGTCATACCTATATACAATGTATATACTCTCTTCGGAGGCACATATACTAAAATTGGAACGATATAGAGAATATGTTATGATTAGAAAAATTCCACCCACACAGCCTTTTTTTCTCCAAAATGCAGGCAAAGAATAAAAACACCCGTCAACACTGAGTTATTTTGCGATAAAATTATATTACGACTCAAGTGGAAAGAAATCGAAATTCATAAGTTTTTACCTTCTTATTAAATTAATTAATTTTATCAGAAAATGTTCTATTTCAAAGAATTTTAGTAGATTCTTATTTAGAAAACTTGTAGGTTAAGATAAAATGAAGTTGTAAGTTTTAGATAAGTGTTAATAATATGATAAAAAGACTGCGTGTAATGCAAACTACTTAGCGAAAGACTATGATTGTATATTATACCATCAAATGTCATACAACAGGTAATATGGAAAGAAGTAAGAATCGATAGAAATGGAACAGTCGATACTGCGTTCATAGTTAGTCCAGTAGCAAGAAAATCAATAATATATTTTGCCATGATTAACTAGAACATGTATTTCAACCAACCGAAGAAAAAGAGGATAAATTGAATAATGATTTCTAAGTTCAGTTCGTTACTTTTTTAGGGCAAGCTCATGAATATAGAATAAAATTTATTCATCACTTCAATGCCAAGATAAGATTATAACCTCATTTTTAGAATCATTATCGGAGGTCAAAGCCTTCGAAAAACTATCAATGATAATGAAGTATTTACTAAACTAGTATCAGCTAAAATTCTATTCGTCAGCAGCACAAACTTTCCGCACAAGGAAATCCACAAGTAAACCAGGGTAAGCCACAAACGAGCTAAAAATCAAGTTGAGTGCTGATAGACAAGAGGCATCAGAGTTCAATACAATATATGAGAAGCTATCGTGCGGCACACTTTGATTAGAATCAAACTATGTCAGAGATTGAAACGAATTGACAAAACAAGGAATCAAGTGAAAAGAAGGTACGAAGTCCGTAATTTAAAAAATTCTGATGTTTTATTTTTATTGTTATTCATACATGAAGATAAAATTGGACATAAAATTAAATTTGCGATTTACAAATTTCTTTGCAATGAGCAAATTTTTTAGCAGCTTCACAGTTTCCCATCAAAAATCCAGCAAGTAGCTCAGTTCAGCAGGTCTCTTGGCAACCGCCTACGTAATCGTCGGGGTGGGCTGTACGGGATTCTAGTGCGTTTAAGGTTTCCTATCAGAGAATTTATGTTGAAAGTTAGTCTTTGGTGTATGTTATTGTAGTTTTCTTTTGCAGTGTGGGAATTTTTGATAACATGTTGCGTCAACTACCCTTTGTAAAATTTTGGATTGGAAAGACCATTCTAATGTAAAAGCATAATTCGAATTCGGTCGAAGAATAAATGGTTCACAGAACAATGCGAAAAGGAGATAAAAAAAAAAATGAAAGTCGTCTATCTAGCCAAAACTGATCAAGCTGCTTTACACAATTATTCAGCCGCCAAGAAAAAGGCAAGCGAAATTATAAGATCGACAAACAGAGAATTTCTCAAAGAAAGGCCCCAAATAATTGAGACCAACTGAAAATATAAGAAAGTTCTATAAACGAAGCAGTAACGGATCCAGGATTTAATTTTTTTTGGGGGGGGGAAGAATTCAACCCGAAATCTTTTTATCATTTTATTCAAAGATAACGATATTTACTTCAAAAACAAGAAACTAACGACCTATATGAAATAGTGTTTAAAGAATTGTTAAAACAATATTTTTAAAAATCAAATTACACTTACAATAATACTTTTAGATATAATTTTTTTCATAAACCAAGGTTATTTTTAGTAGCTGTCATGTGGATTATAATTTAAAAAACAGACCATATTTTGTTTGTTTCAAATATTTAGCTTAGATATAGGTAATTCATAGTAACACATATGGACAACTAAAAGTAAAAATTATTTTTCTATTTTGGAAGGAGGAGAGTTCAGCCCAAAAGCTTCCCGTAGATCCGCCTATGAGATAAGATGCAATCAAAGAAAATGTCGCATTTTAACGATATATAAAAAAAATAATAATAGCTTAGCTCAAAAACGAAAAGTTGTAAAAAACTGAAATTATGTATTAGGGGGTAGATATGTGTCTAGTATATTGCCTGTGGTACAGACCGCTTCTTATCAAATTATTAACATCCGCCTGAAACTTCGTGAATAGCTTCATCGCATAATAATCAACAACTGATTTATTTAAGAAAACTCTAGGAATAGAGTCGTTTGATAATTTGATCACAAAAGCGAGAAAAAAAAGGTGACCTACATAAATATTGGGCCGTTTGGCCTATAGAGCCTCGTTATTTTGACATTTTTTGGAGTATAAGTCACACTCAACGGTTCAATATTTTTGAAGGCCACATTTTTTCTCGAGTTTGTGCTCAAATTATCTCTCGATTCAAGTGGAAAGCAAATGGGGGCTTACGAGTTTTTAGTGCCTGATTAAATAGACAAAGTTCAATCTTCAGATTGAAAACGACCCGATACTGAAAATTTTCGTAAATAAAACAGTTGTAGGTTACGATGAGATTAAGCTATTTACGGAGTTTCAGGCGGATGTTAATAATTTGATAAGAAGGGGTCTTTACCACAGACTATATTAGTTTACAGCTAGAAAATTCCAATCACATAGAAACGTGTTTCTGTAATGCAGTTTAGGACAGAAAATACAAGAAATCCAGGGTCACATCTCTCTATGTCATCTGATCGCATTCATAAGCAGCCTGAATTGGCTTTTCTTAAAAAAATAATTCATCAAAAGCTTTTTTCCATTTTTTTTTTTATTTAAAAAGAATTATTGTGTAATTATTTTAAACAAACGGTTATTTTTTTTTATATAGAACAGTTCTTAATTCATATACAATTTATCTCCTCAAATCGAAGATACTTTTTTATTAACCTTCAATTTTAATTCTTTCTACAAGGGTTCCCAATCAAGTTTCGATGTTTTGAATTACTATTAAAATAATCAGCTATTTTCGAAAATAAGTATTACAAAGAAAGATTCTTTCTTTATTGATTTTCTTTATTTATAAAATCCTTTTATTTATTTATTGATATTTACAATAGTAGTAAATAAAGACTACCAGTACATATGCCCAAATGAAGAATAATGACATAAACAGACTTGTCGGGATACTATCTAATACTAGTAGTAGCACTGCCTAAAATATAAGATCACGAGACCATCTTCTTTTCAGAGGCCTATTATCAGGAATCGAGGAAGTAGCAAGGCTAGAAACAAGTGGATTCGAATGGGACTGGAGTTTTCATGAAAAGATTGATATCTGGTTCGGACCAAATCAGCGACCTATGGAACATTAAGGCCTTTATGAATGATTTTATTTATGACAAAATAAGTATTTTACGAAGGATGTTGAATAATCATAACAATTCGATGGTTTGGTAGAGCACCAAAGTTCAAAGATTTTCTTAATTTATTTTTTTTCAAAACATTGGTTATGATATTACAATTAGAACAGAAAATACAGTTTTCCGTTTTTCTGGAAATTTCTCCATGATGGTTCGGGTTTCACTTTCGAAATAAGGAAAATTTTCAAAATATTTATATCTATTTGCCTTTTACGATTCATCTACGGGATCCGAGCTCCTTCAATTCAAATTCTTTGTCCACTCCCGCAAATATCCCATATTACATCCGTCGCTCCAACACCCTCTCCATCTTTAAATCCTGCCCGTTCAATCACCTCTTATCCGCTCAGTTCTCATAAAATTGTAAATAGATGTTGTAAATATGTATATAAATAATTAGTCTGTTTTAAATACTTTTATCTCATCTTTCTCTTAATTGAAGATTGAAGGTAAATAATATTCTTTTCTTTTACTTATTCAGTACATAAATCTGTTTATTTTGTGATTATTCTTTGAGGCTCTATCTCTATACATTATTCTAAAGAGACTTGTACCACAATAAATAAAGCAATATTATTATTATTATTATTATTAATAGTATAAATCGAACTTTAAAATTAAAATTTTAGACGACATTGAATATTTCGTGATGAAAAGTCTATGAAAATTTATTTTTTTTTAACTACTAAAGAGAACGTCATTTATTAATTCGCCCTAAAACGTAGCTCAGTGCTTTAAGAGCTTCATTAGCTTTAGTGGTAATCGGCTTAGCAGTTTGCCCTTTCTTCTACACGTTTAGAAAACCCTAATGCAGGATGTACAAAGCTTTTTCTGATGAAAAAAATAAAAGAGGTCTATTTTATAAACCTTTCCGGTGATGTATTGTTTAGTTCTTTAAGGGAATGTAAATTTTTTTTATAGAATGAAATGTTAATGACTAGTATACCTGAGCGCAAACTTGTTTTCACTAATATATTTTATGTACAAACAATATTAGGAATACATTTTTATTCATATAAATAAAAAATATATAGTAATCAAGAATTTCTGCTTAACACGATTGGCAGAGCTCCATACTTTATAATTACTATGTTGAAGTAACAGTTTACTTAATGAGTAATTGACTTTCTCTACAGGAAAATATCTCTTCAATTAAGTTATAACATTAAACTACCCAGAAACTCTAACCACAGGCGCTTTCTGACGTTTCGGGACAATTTTCCCATCCTCAGAGAATCCTTTATGTGTACTGAAAATATACATATTTAAAGTTAACTATTATTATATTGTTAATTTACTCTATTTATTGTGTAATTATTTACCTTGAATCGACCAAAAAAAACGAATTATTATAAAAATTCATTTATATTTTAAACCAAAATGTTTTTGAATTACAATAACCAGTGCCTAAGGTAATGATGGTCCGAATTCGATGTTGGATTTTTCTTATTTTGTAGTGTATAAGGAAATTAAATAATTCAACGTATCCTAAGATGGAAGGAACCATTTCTTATTTTTTCGGTAATCGTAATCGACCTAAAAAACGAAAATTATTACAAAAATTCATTTATAGCTTAAACCAAAATGTTTACGAATTACAATAATCTGTGTCTAAGGTAATAATGTTCCAAGTTCGATCATGTTTTTTTGTGGTTTTGTAGGGAATTTAGTCATCTTTCATGGGTACAATCATAAAAAATAAATAAATAAATAACAAATTTTTATTTTATATCTTCAGTTCTTATATGTTTACGGAGATATGGTTTGTGTCATTTCGTGTAGTTTATGTGGCCCTAAATTCCTAATACATTTCGTGAGAATAAGTGGAAGCATAATGAAGTTATTATACTTTTATAGGCTGTGCTCCAATTCGATGAAAAATAATTATTTAGCTGCTGATTTCACGTTTTATTACTGCATATTTTTCAGTCTATTTGACGGTCTTTTTTAATGCATATTTTATGATTTACTGCTTAAAAATCCGGAATCTGGTTATAACTATTTAACGATGATTTTTACGCTTGAATAACTTGAATAAACAAAAAATTTTTGT